>CM008285.1:50216683-50367175 GCA_002319775.1 Fagopyrum tataricum
TCCCTCACGCAGGTATGTTTCTTCCGGCCGTCTCTTCGTTGCTCCTCAGAACTACTAGAATTCTGTGTTAAGTAAGGCATCTTAGTGCAAATTACACAGAACTACTAGAATTATACATGGCCACAAACACAAATAATTTAGTGCTAAATTTAGTGCTAAACTCAGAACTACTAGAATTCTGTCTTGCTTTTCCTCCTTCGTAATACTTATTTTGAAGATAGCTCCCTAAATGGCCCTCTGATTCATAATCATCAACTCGTGCAAACCAACCATAGAGAAATAAACCAAGATTTTCTTTGTTTTTAATCCATTCCTTCTGTAAGAGCCGTAGTCTTTCGGGCCGAGACCGGACCTTGGCCGAGATTAGTCTTGGCCGAGATCTGCCCCTGCTGCGGCCGCGCTGTGAGGTGCCGCGCCCGCGCCGTGCTGCGTCCTGGCGCGCCCGCGCCTGCACACTGCCGCGCCCGCGCCCGCCGCCTGCAGCCGCTTTCTTGGACTTTGTTGTCGTGCTTCACTCTTTACTTCTTCTTTTGGCCGGGTGATCTAAGCCATCTCCTTCCTTTGCTTCTCCAGTTTCTCTCTCCACGCTACCTAGCTCCTTTGCTTTCCCTTGGACCTTGTTTTTGGTTTTGAAAGAAGTTGTGTGAGATCTTTGGTGCTTGACTTGTGCAAGTCTTAGCTGGAGTTTGTTGGGCAGTGAAGCTAGCTTGTGCTTGTGGAATCCCCTGCAGCCTTGAGTGCTCCTTGTGGTATAGCTTTCTTCTTCTTCTTCTCTTCTTTCTTGGTTCCATTCTAGCTTAGGGATAGGTGTAAGATTAGGCTGGTATTGATGGTTGTGTATGTGTATGTTGAACCTGCTGGGGATGAGAAAGAAGTGTAGTGATCAACTGAAGAAACGAAGAAAGACTGCAGAACCGAGTTCGGCGTAGTCGCCGCGGCCGCGCTGAGCACTGACGCGCCCGCGCCCGAACACTGACGCGCCCGCGTCCCGACCCTGCCGCGCCCGCGTCTAGATCCTGCCGCACCCGCGGCCACATCCCGTCGCGCCCGCGGTTCCTGCTTCCGCCCTGCATCCTTTGTTTACACAGGTGCGTCTTGTTCCGGGGCTACCTATGGATGGGTAGTTCCCTTTCCTTTCCTAGTATGAGTGGTAGTAGCATGCTAGGTATGAGTTGAGTACGATATAGTTATGCCGGTTACGGCTTTGAGGTTTACGAGTTGGAATTGATCCCATATGGATCCCTTGGGTCTAGGTGTGACCCCTTGATGTGATAGGATTGTGATACGTGTATGTGTGCCTTGTATAGGCTGAGTTGTCCTCCAGTTGGAGTAGACGTTCCTGAGGTTTATCTTCGAGAGTTCTTCTGATATCGAGGTAAGTCCATATGACTTACTTAGCTACTATCCTTATATTGGATATATGCTTGAGTGGTGTTTGCTATATGCTTTATAGCATGATTAGGAATAGGATTACGAGTATGATTATGTTTATGATGGTCACAGACCTATCTTTATTATACTGACCGCCCATCGTAGTGGCTGTGATAACCTTTCCCTTTCATCCCGCCGTGGAGTCTGGGAGGTTCTCTGTAGTCAGGCCAGTACTGGTATAAAGGAAGGTCCCTCACCATTCCCACAGGGTACACGGGAGGTGTGCTGATACTACCCCAGCTGGTTAGAGTACTCAGAGGCGGGGATCATATTCCTCGTGTCACCTATCTTCATATATATACATATTTTATACGATTGATTGATTCACTTATTAAAGATAATAAACCGGGTGAATGTGTGATACCATGATGAGTTGTTATCGTTTATATGATGTGTGATTGTGCTCTTGCTTCTCTTATATATGTGTATAGTTAGCTAACGGTTTCATACCGTGTTGTAGTTCCTTCGCAGGTTAGGAGGACTGAGGAGTGATCCAGTGGGGTGATCTGCTGAGGGTTCCGTACACTGGGCTTATTTGTGGGATTTTGGGTTGTTATCGGTTGTACGGATTTTGGTTTAACTTTTGTACTCACCAGTACCATGTATACTCTTTTGACATGTACATATTTATATCAGTTTCATGTTTTGTTTTAATCTGTTAGTGCCTTGTTGTAAGGTTCAGTGAAGTTGTTGTCAGGCTAGGGTCAGGATCCATTGTGAGATCCTAGCCTAGTAGCGCCTCGAGTCCTACGGATTCGGGGTGTTACAAAGTTGGTATCAGAGCCCAGGTTGACAACAATGGCACTAGTAATCTGCAATAAGTACGAATGGATAAATAAACAGAACCCGAAAAGGGGTCTGACTTTTAAAAGGTTTTGGTTTTGAAATGAGTACAAATGTTTTGGGTTACCGTGTACGTGAACCATCGCCCCTCTGAAGATCTCGACAGTTTATATATAGATATTCTGTCATGATTGATTTGATACATACATACGGCATATATATAGCCTTCTAAGCTATGTTTACGTCTTCTGCAGATGGTTCAGACTAGAGCCCTCCCTGCAGCAAGACGTGGTAGAGGTAGACCCCCTCTCGGTAGAGGACGTAGTCAGGTTCCTGCTGTTGATCCACGCGCAGCAGAGGAGGTACACGAGGATGTTGCTGAGAGCGTCGTTCCCGGGACTGGGAACGGTGCAGCGGAGAGACAGGGGTCACAGAGAGCCCAGTCTGCTGATTCTGGTCGCATTTCTATGGGTAGATCAGAGTATCAGGCTCATATCAGACGAGTAGAGGAGGCTGTCAGAGCCGGCAGACGTGTCCCAGATTTACCGGCACACGAGGGACCATCTGAGAGGTCCCACACCGTTACTCAGGTACTAGCTGTACAGGTACCTGTTGCTGAGATTCCTCAGGTTCGGGAGGAGCATAGAGGGCCCAGACCAGATAGTTGGTTGAAGGCATTTCGTCAGATGGGAGTACCCCCTTTTACTAGGAGTGTGGGGTTAGAGGTTGAGCTCTGGTTAGGACACGTAGACTCAGCTCTGGAGTCTATTCGATGTCCAGCTGATAGACAGATAGAGCTGGTACAGAGTCTGTTCAGGGAGTTAGCACAGCACTGGTGGAGATCTGTACGAGTACAGGTTACCAGTTATACGCAGATGAAGACTCTGATTAGAGAGTGTTTCTGCCCTGCCTCATTGAGGAGGGAGAAACTGCGTGATTTCATGGAGGCTGGGTTTGATGATGTGCCTGTTTCTGAGGCCATCAAGAGATTCCAGGAGGAGCTAGCCTTGCTGGGACCAGTGGCCCCTGCTGCTGATCAGCATGTATATCTGTTTTCCCGACGTTTGAGGGATGCCACTAGGGCCTATATGGCCGGGTTTCATTGTGAGTCCTTGATGGACTATCAGGATAGAGCTTCCGATTATGAGCGGGAGCGAGCTGGACAGAGGAGAGCTTCTCAGACCGGGAGGTCTGAGAAGAGACAGCGTACCGGGCAGACCAGTGGTACTGCTGGAGCTGCTAGTGTTGGGGGTACCTAGAGACGTCAGGGTCGTTCTGTATCTGCACCGGTTACAGAGAAGGGACGACAGTGTTTTAACTGTGGAGATCCAGGGCATCTGAAGCCCGAGTGTACGAGACCACTGGTGACGTGTTTTACCTGTCTGTGACGTGTTTTACCTGTGGCCACAGGGCCATTAGAGCTGTTTACTGCGCCAGGGCGAGCTGCATCACAGCAGGGTTCTACTCCTGCCAGTGTACCAGGAGGGGGCAGAGACCACCCCAGCAGCAGACTCAGGGACAGCAGAGAGTCCCAGACCGCCCTACGACTCAGGGATCTGCTCCTTTGCCGAGTAGAGGCAGAGGCCGTGGTGGAGGCACCACTGATACCAGAGGCCCAAGGTCGTGTTTTTGAGCTGAGAAGTGCAGAGGAGCCAGCTGCACCTACGGCTACAGGTACCATTCTGATTCATGGTTTACCTGTTAGAGTTTTATTTGATACTGGTGCTACGCACTCTTTTATTTCTGATGCCTGTGTCGAGCGTCTTGGATTAGATACAGTTGAGGGGATGCCCTTTATTATAGGGCTACCCAATGGTAGTAGGTCAGAGGTACCGTGAGATTCACGTTGTCCCATTACTGTAGGGACCCGAGTGTTATTAGTTGACTTTCTTTGTCATGCCATTAGAGCATGAAGAAGTTGTTTTAGGTATGGACTGGATGGATAGACATTCCGCAGTCTTAGATGTAGGTAGGAGGACCGTTACCCTTTCTACCGAGTTAGGACAGATTGAGGTTTTCCGAGGTTGGGACCTTGGAAAGGTAGGCACAGTTATCAGTGCGATACGAGCAGCCAGACTGATTGCACAGGGTTGCGAGGCCTTCTGGTGTTATGCCATGAAGGAGGGGGAGTCCAGCATTAGAGGATATCCGGTTGTTTGTGAGTACATAGATGTGTTTGCTGAGCCGTCTAGTTTACCGCCTCAGAGGAGTGTGGATTTTGGGATTGAGCTAGAGCCTGGTACGAGACCGATCTCGAAGGCCCCATACCGGATGGCGCCTGTTGAGATGCTGGAGCTGAAGAGGCAACTTGAGGAGTTGGCCGAGAAGGGCTTCATTCGCCCTAGCGTGTCCCCATGGGGAGCACCTGTCCTCTCGTACGGAAGAAGGACGGATCACTGAGGTTATGCATTGATTACAGAGAGCTGAATAAGGTGACCATCAAGAATAAGTATCCACTGCCGCGCATTGATGATTTGTTAGATCAGTTACAGTTTTCTTCCAGTTGACCTGCGTTCCGGGTATCACCAGCTGAGGGTGAGGGAGCAGGATGTGCACAGGACAGCGTTCCGGACCAGATATGGCCACTACGAGTTTGTAGTGATGCCATTTGGGCTTACGAATGCCCCAGCCGTCTTTATGGAGTTGATGAACAGTATCTTCATCGACTTCCTGGATCAGTTTGTAGTGGTTTTTTATTGATGATATTCTGGTATACTCTCGTAGCAGTGAGGAGCATGCAGGACACCTGAGGACTGTATTGCAGGTTTGCGGGATAGAGAACTTTATGCTAAGTTCTCTAAGTGTGAGTTCTGGATGCCAGAAGTAGCATTCTTGGGTCACGTGTTTCAGCTGATGGGATCAAGGTGGATCCAGCGAAGATTGAGGCTGTAGCAGCTTGGACGACACCGACGAACGTCAAGGAAGTACGTAGTTTCCTTGGCCTAGCCGGTTATTACAGACGCTTCGTGGAGGGTTTTTCTGTGATTGCCCCGTCCACTGACGAGTTTACTGAGGAAGACTACCAGATTCGTGTGGTCTGATCAGTGCAGACAGAGTTTTGAGGAGTTGAAGAGGCGTTTGACTTCTGCTCCTATTTTGGCACAGCCAGAGGGTACTGAGGACTTTGTGGTTTACAGTGATGCATCCAAGCTAGGCTTGGGATGTGTTTTGATGCAGCGAGGTAGAGTTATTGCATATGCGTCTCGACAGCTGAAGACGTATGAGGAGAACTACCCGACTCATGATCTGGAGTTGGCAGCGGTAGTTCATGCACTGAAGATCTGGAGACATTACTTATATGGTGCTACGTGTCAGATCTTCACAGACCATAAGAGTCTGAAGTACATTTTCACGCAGCGGGAATTGAATAACCGCCAGCGTAGGTGGCTCGAACTGATTAAGGACTTTGATTTAGAGATCTGTACCATCCAGGGAAGGCGAACGTTGTCGCCGACGCCCTGAGCAGGAAGACGCCTCGAGAGCAGGCGATTGCGAGATTGACAGTTCAGCGCCAGTTGCAGAGAGATTTGATCTGGCTAGAGTTGGACATCCAGTTTCCTGATGAGGATGCCCAGCTGCGTACTTTAGAGGTTCTTCCTGATCTGTTGGACGAGATCCGACAGAAACAGGAAACCTGCCCGACCTTACAGAGGATTAGAGATAGGATGTCTCGGGACGAGGCACCACAGTTCCTGCTTGGAGCAGACGGAGTTTTGAGACGCCGTGGTCGCGTCTGTGTACCTGCTGATACAGAGCTGAGGCAGAGGATCTTACAGGAGGCTCACTGTACCCCTTACTCTGTACATCCAGGTACGAGTAAGATGTATCAGGACTTGAGATGTATATACTGGTGGGGAGGGCTGAAGCCCGATGTAGCCAGATTTGTAGCACAGTGTGGTGCGACCTGTCAGCAGGTCAAGATTGAGCATTTCAGACCTGGGGGCGAGCTTCATCCACTTCCTGTTCCACAGAGGAAGTGGGAAGACGTCACCATGGATTTTGTGACCGGGTTGAGATTGAGTCGGAGTTTTTGATGCCATCTGGGTTATAGTGGACCGCGTTGACGAAGACGGCACGTTTCCTTCCTATCAGAGAGACGTGGACGGTGAGCAGATTAGCTGAGGAGTACACTAGGCATATAGTGAGACTCCATGGTGTACCGAGGACGATCGTCTCAGATAGAGATGGACGATTTACCTCGAGATTCTGGCAGCAGATCCAGACTGCCTTGGGGACGAGTTTGCATTTTACGACGGCGTTTCATCCTCAGACAGATGGTCAGTCAGAGAGGACCATTCAGACTCTAGAGGATATGCTGCGAACTTGTGTGTTGGATTGGGGACAGGTGTGGACAGATCATCTTCCGCTTGTTGAGTTCTCCTACAACAACAGCTGGCATGCATCTATTGAGATGGCCCCATATGAGGCACTGTATGGACAGAGATGTCGTACCCCGTTATGTTGGGATGAGCGGAGCAGTATGAGTGATTTAGCGCCTGATCAGATTCAGGATGATGTAGCTCGGGTAGCATTGATTAGAGAGCGTATGCTGACTGCACAGAGCCGTCAGAAGTCTTATGCTGACAGGAGGCGTAGACCTCTAGAGTTCAGGGTTGGAGCCCATGTGTGGCTGAGAGTGTCTCCGACACGAGGTGTTAGACGTTTTGGCATTAAGGGGAAGTTGAGTCCCCGATATGTCGGACCGTTCGAGATTCTGGATCGAGTTGGGAGTGCAGCATACAGATTAGCCTTGCCTCCGAGATTAGAGGGTGTTCACCCTGTGTTTCACGTGTCTCAGCTGAGGGAGTATATACCAGATCCGAGACACATTGTGAGTTATGAGGATTTAGTGGTTGAGCCGGACCACACTTTTTGTAGAGCATCCGATTGCAGTCCTAGAGCGAGGTATTAGACGCCTGCGTTCGAAGGACATTCCTATGTTGAGGATACAGTGGTCGAGACGAGGACCTGAGGAGGCTACATGGGAGACTGAGGATAGTATCCAGAGGAACTATCCAGAGTTCTATGCTGGGTTAGATACATCAGTAGGATCACCGGAGTAGATCTTAGTACTAGCTTGGTGAGTCTTATCTGTTTATGTGTGTACGTGCTTATATGCCATGTTGTGTTTTGTTCATGCTAGCTTGATGTGATTTATGATCTGATTCGATCTTGTATGCTGGTATGATTATTGTTATAGCTGGAGATGGTTCTTTCCTCCATGCTATTGCGATACGATAGGTTTAGCTGGAGATGGTTCTTTCCTCCATGCTATTTTGATGGACATAGTAGTGCTGGAGATGTTCTACCTCCATGCCTTCCTGTTATAGATACGTTTTGGCTAGAGATGTGCTTCCTCTATGCCTTTGGATTATGTTTATAGTTGGCTGGAAATGATGTTTCTTCCATGCCGATTTTGAGGTTATAGGTTGATACCTTATAGACGGAGAGGTGATTCCTCCGGTAGAGAGTTGTACCTCGGCTTTCGAGTCCGAGAGGTTTCTTGAGTTGTGCAAGTTTCGGGACGAAACTTCTTTTTAGGGGGGTGAGGTGTAAGAGCCGTTGTCTTTCGGGCCGAGACCGGACCTTGGCCGAGATTAGTCTTGGCCGAGATCTGCCCCTGCCGCGGCCGCGCTGTGAGGTGCCGCGCCCGCGCCGTGCTGCGTCCTGGCGCGCCCGCGCCTGCACACTGCCGCGCCCGCGCCCGCCGCCTGCAGACGCTTTCTTGGACTTTGTTGACTTGCTTCACTCTTTACCTTTTCTTTTGCTGGATGATTAAGATCATCTCTTTCACTTGCTTCTTCAGTCTCTCTCTCCACGCTACCTAGCTCCTTTGCTTTCCCTTGGACCTTGTTCTTGGTTGTGGAAGAATTTGTGTGAGACCTTTGGTGTTTTGGCTTGTGCAAGCTAAGCTTGAGTTGATGGGCCTAAGAAACCAGCCTTGTGGCCAGTTGAACCTTCCTGCAACCTTGGATCAGACTTGTGGTATGATTCTTCTTCTTCTTCTTCTTTTTCTCTTCTTTTTTGGTTCCATTCTAGCTTAGGGATAGGTGTATGATTATGCTGGTGTTGATGGTTGTGTTATGTGTATGTTGAACCTGCTGGGGCTGAGAAAGAAGTGTAGTGATCAACTGAAGAAACGAAGAAAGACTGCAGAACCGAGTTCTGCGTAGTCGCCGCGGCCGCGCCCGAGCACTGACGCGGCCGCGCCCGAGCACTGACGCGCCCGCGCCCGAGCACTGACGCGCCCGCGCCCGAGCACTGACGCGCCCGCGCCCGAGCACTGACGCGCCCGCGCCCGAGCACTGACGCGCCCGCGCCCGAGCACTGACGCGCCCGCGCCCGAGCACTGACGCGCCCGCGTCCCGACCCTGCCGCGCCCACGTCTAGATCCTGCCGCACCCGCGGCCACATCCCGCCGCGCCCGCGGTTCCTGCTTTCGCCCTGCATCCTTTGTTTACGCAGGTGCGTCTTGTTCCGGGGATACCTATGGATGGGTAGTTCCCTTTCCTTTCCTAGTATGAGTGGTAGTAGCATGCTAGGTATGAGTTGAGTACGATATAGTTATGCCGGTTACGGCTTTGAGGTTTACGAGTTGGAATTGATCCCATATGGATCCCTTGGGTCTAGGTGTGACCCTTGATGTGATAGGATTGTGATACGTGTATGTGTGCCTTGTATAGGCTGAGTTGTCCTCCAGTTGGAGTAGACGTTCCTGAGGTTTATCTTCGAGAGTTCTTCTGATATCGAGGTAAGTCCATAGGACTTACTTAGCTACTATCCTTATATTGGATGTATGCTTGAGTGGTGTTTGCTATATGCTTTATAGCATGATTAGGAATAGGATTACGAGTATGATTATGTTTATGATGGTCACAGACCTATCTTTATTATACTGACCGCCCATCGTAGTGGCTGTGATAACCTTTCCCTTTCATCCCGCCGTGGAGTCTGGGAGGTTCTCTGTAGTCAGGCCAATACTGGTATAAAGGAAGGCCCTCACCATTCCCACAGGGTACACGGGAGGTGTGCTGATACTACCCCAGCTGGTTAGAGTACTCAGAGGCGGGGATCATATTCCTCGTGTCACCTATCTTCATATATATACATATTTTATACGATTGATTGATTCACTTATTAAAGATAATAAACCGGGTGAATGTGTGATACCATGATGAGTGGTTATCGTTTATATGATGTGTGATTGTGCTCTGCTTCTCTTATATATGTGTATAGTTAGCTAACGGTTTCATACCGTGTTGTAGTTACTTCGTAGGTTAGGAGGACTGAGGAGTGATCCAGTGGGGTGATCTGCTGAGGGTTCCGTACACTGCGCGTTTATCGTGGGATTTTGGGTTGTTATCGTGTGTACGGCCTTTGATTTGACTTTTGTACTCAGCAGTACCATGTATACTCTTTTGACATGTATATATTTATATCAGTTTCATGTTTTGTTTTAATCTGTTAGTGCCTTGTTGTAAGGTTCAGTGAAGTTGTTGTCAGGCTAGGGTCAGGATCCATTGTGAGATCCTAGCCCAGTAGCGCCTCGAGTCCTACGGATTCGGGGTGTTACAAAAACTGCAAGTAGAATAGATTTTGTGTACCTACTGAGCTCTATCAAAACTGGGACTGATAATTCTATTGCTTATTTCTGAAACTGATTTCTAATTTCTAGAACACATCATATTTTAGTTTTAGGAGTGTATTTTATTGATGGATTATTTCTGTGTAGAGTTAGATACTTCCATTACAATTACATTTTATCATATTTAGGTTATTGAAGGCATTTTTTGAGAAGACATGTTATGTCAATTTGAATTTGATCTTCTTTATTTAGCAGGAAAAACAAATATCTAAAATGAAGGATAAATATGTGAAGGAGCAACTTGACATAATGGCAAGCTTCATGTCATGGCTAGACATGCCGCTTGCGGGGTCCTCTTAACCGGATAGGTGGATGGCCTCACCATCCGAGGGCATATCAGTGAGTAGCTGGAGAAGATGAAGAAACCCTTCATCAAGAGGCCAAGAAGAAGCTTAAGAAGGAAGAGAAGAAAGAGTAAAGCACGGTCTAATCGGTCAACTAAGCCGGCGGCAGCCGCTGGAAACCACAGGGGCGGGCATCCTGAGCCGCAGGAGCGGAACACGCAGGAAGCCGCAGGGGCGGCCCTCTGGACCCGCAGGGGCGGCTACCCTGGCTCGGCTCCTAAAGATCAAGGCTCTTACAACGCACCACCATATAGATCCACGTAATACGAAGAGACTAGCTAGCTAGCTAAGTAAGCCCATAGGACTTACTTGAATCAATCGAAATCCCGGATACCGCTAAAGCTCGGTCCGCACGTCTATGACCTCAACAACCTGGTCATAACGGAAAAAGTCTCAACAACCACATAATAACATCTAGGAAGCTCTAAGAAGCTTCTAGACCGATCAGGAAAGTTTTGGAAAGGAAGAACAAGAAAGCCTTAGCTTTTAAGGAAATTATAATTTTAACCTCGAATTTCCTTATAACTCTAAAACGGTTAAACGAGTCTCTAAACTTCCGAAAATAGTCTAACCACTTGTGATGAACGTTAAACGATCCCAAACGAGTTCAAAAGTTTCCCGAACTAGCAATTCATGACGGAAAACCTTAAAGAATGCCTTGTACGTAACTAGTTAAACTCGCTACTTTTACCTTAACCTAATATAATCAAATGATCCTCAAAAACTCTGAAATAAATCCTATTTATACTAGGCCATGACTACACAAATATAGAAGCATCGAAAAATATATAAACCACATCAACAAGCCTACAAAAAATTCCAAAGGTCACCATCCTAATTAACATGCATTGTGAAACTGATTTTTCTACTAACTTTGTAAGCTCATAAAACTCGATCCAACTCTTGGATACTCCTATAATGTTATCACGATAAACTAACATATACATACTATGACATATCCAAAATTCAACCGTTCAAGATGAGTATAACATACCGAAACACGACCTTGAAGTTGGTTGTTTGCTAGTTAGGAGAAACTGACACAAAACTTACTACTAGATCTGGGAGGCAGCAGGTCGGTCTCTTAACGATCTTGTGCGGGTAACGAGAGGGTTAAGACCTCTACTAGTAGCTTGGGTTAGCAAGGAAAGAGATGAGGTAGGAGATGGTTCAAGAACTTATCTACGTTACAAGCTAATTAAAGGTAGGAAACAAGGTCGGACGTCAACATTCCTAGCCTTCGTTTCACTAGTTTGATTGTGAGATTAACACAAGGAAGGAGGGAATAAGACAAGACTTGTCCAGGGAGAAAGGCGTAGGAGAAGAGGAACGAGGGAATGAGTGTTTGCCATGACGTCTGTGGAGAAGGACCGCTCGGTGGTGTTGCTCAAGGAGGAGGGAGGAATAGATTAGTCTGCTTGCTCGGGATCGTCACTACAGTTGTTATCTAGGTTGCAGGAGCAAGTGGTAGGGCTCTTGGTTGTTGCTGCTCCAGTTGCTGAGGTAGGAGAGGGCTCAACGTGGTTAGACGAAGGAGGCAGTGTCACTGTGGTGATCGAGTATGTAGAAGGCAGAGAGTGGAGGGAGGTAGGTTGATTCTTGTTGTTTGTGTGTGTAGAGGTACAAGAAGTTCGACTATTTCATGGCAGATCATGACTTTAAAAAGAATCCATGTGACCCATGTGTCTTCATGAAGAGGCACGCTAACGGTGACTTTCTCATAATCTTACTTTATGTCGATGACATGTTAATAGTAGGTCATGATCGTAACAAGATAGTTGCTCTTAATATCTTCCTAAATTATCTTCTCAAATATCTTCCTAAATTATTGCGTAGGAAAGGTATTCTCCTCCTACTGTAAATAGGTTGAGAAGTTGTACATTTGCATCATCCACAAAATTGATCAGAGCTCAAGAAAGCTAAGCACAAGTTGTAAGAGTGTCACAAAATCTTGTAGAATTCCTTCTTCACATAAATAAAAGTGAGTTTGTATCAATTAAGTCATTGACTTAATTAGTCCCATATTTCTCACCATACTAACACGGAAGTGGGAGATTTTTCCCAATAACTGGTATCAGAACAAGGTTAGTAGGATCGATTTTAGCTTGTGATGTCAAGATGCAGGCTACCGTCATTCACGATGGCGAGATGTTCAAACTACAACCTAAAACATAGAACTCTAATCATATAGAACTCTTATAACCTTAACCAAAATACTACAACCTAAAACATAGAACTCTAATCATATTTTTGTATAATCCTATATACGAATAATATCCTAACAAAAAATATAATTATATTTTAAAAAACTCATTATCTACTTTACATAGGCATATTTCAAAGACGCAAATGATTAATGACTTTGATTAATGACTTTTTTTTGAATGGATTAATCTACTATATATAATATTAAAACAGAAGTGAATATGCACATGTGTTGTCCTTACGTTAAGCCACCTCGGATTTTGCCACTTGGCGTCATCATATTAAGCCACCTAGAATATTTTCACATGTCATTACCGTCCGTATATTTGGATAATTTTGATTTTCCCATATCATTTTCAAATTTAACTTGCATAATTTTAATAATCTTATATTAAGTTAAATACTTGTGTTTGTATTATTATAGCTAAATTTTAGATATTAATTATATTGTTTAATATATTTAAATTATATATTTATTTATTTTAATTTTTTTGATGAGAAACAAGGAAATTTTCAAAATTTTAGTTCTAATGGTTATTTTTTTATTCAAAACTATATATATATATATATATATATATATATATATATATATATATATATATATTAATTTTGATTAATGTTAAAATTTATTTATACACCTTGCTATTATTTAATTATAATTCTTAATTTACATTTGTGATATTGTATTGTTATTTATATCTAAACTTTATTTACGATGATAAAAAATACCGGTTTAATTTTTACAACTCCCGTAAAAGTCACGGGTACTAAACTAGTGACTTATTCAAACTCGATATGTTTTCTCCCAACCTTCTATCTTTGCTAGATTGGATGTGCAAACATGTCATTAGTGACTTGGTGTCGCTTGTTGTCTACTTGTATTTCAATATGATTGAATTCGAAAGAGTCGAGCTACATTATACTACATTTAGCATAACTCCAAATGGTATCAAGTACGTCCCATCGGACTATTGTACGTGAGACGGATAGGGGTGAAACTTTTTTTACATTGAATCTCGACGAATCCTAATCCTCAAGTTTACACTTTATCGTTTATACACAAAAATATTCATTTATATTCTACCTAATAAGAAAAACATCTAAATGTTAAATCATCCATCGTAACATGCACACCGTAACCGAAGCGATCACATGTCCTATAATTTTCATAATTTATTAATGTTTTGGTTTAAAAATAAGCATGATTTTCATCCTTCGTATGTCTTAGACCCCTAAACCACCGTAACCAAAGTGATCAGAGGTCCTATAAGCCAATGGAATTTGTCCCATAGCCCAAATGCCCAATAAACATCAAATTTGGACATCAAATGTCAAATCGAGCTCAAAATAGAACACAGATTTTGTAATGATCGAATGCCAAAATTTATAATAATTGATATACTAACCTAATTTCCTTTTTGGAAGTATTATACTATTGTTTTTAGAGTTGAGTTTTTTTACTATGACTGATTTTTTTAATATCAAATTGTGTGAATCCGGGAAAAAAATGTTGTGTTGTGTCAATGTTTAAAAAAAATTTTACAAAAGAAAATGGGTTGATATTTAATTTTATTTATATGTTAATATGTTTTGAATGTCACTATTTATACAATTATTAGTCGGATTCATACAATTAATTAGTCGGGAGGTGAGGGTTTTATCCCCTTGTCTGGAGGTCCGGGAGGTCGAGTCGTCTTCGGGTTAAAAACGGAGATCTCGTCATTACTTCCCATAATTTCGTATAACAAAATGTTTAAACAAACTATCATTGCCCGATTTGCGAGTGCCATTAGTTTTTAAATCTGATGGGAGTCATAATACGTATCAGGTAAAAATTAGTAAATCCGTATAACTAGCAAAATTCTCATTTACTTTTGTGTATACAATATTTATTTATTTGAAGGGATGTGCATACAATATTATAATACTAATCGAAGTAGTATAATTCTTGATCGAGGCACTCGGCTTAATCATATAAATATTGTACGATTCTCTAGCAGAATTTTCAATCGATCAAGCACTACTATCAGTTTCCACCATGTCCAAAGCTTCAACCTTTGTGTTGGTCGTTTTAGCAATCCTTCTTTCTGCAAACAATGTCTCATCCCAGCTTACAGTAACACCAACCTTTGAATTCGCATATTGCCGTGGCGATATCTTCGGAAACTACACAGCCAACAGCACATACGAAAGCAACCTCATAACCGTACTCGCAACGCTCGGCATACAAGCATCGACGTCGACCTTGTTCTACAACACAAGCGCAGGCAACGGCAACGACACTGTTCACGGCCAATACTACTGCCGAGAAAGACGTTGGCCCATTTTCTGTGGCCTTTGTATTAAATCAGCGGCGTTGGATGCCCTAGGCTGCTCAAACGCTAAAGGGCAATAATCTGGTACGACCAGTGCACCTTACGATACCAGAACACGTCTATGTACGGCATAGAGCTCGAAAGACCACGACTTCGATCATGGAGTAAAAACAATACAAATGAAGATACAGTAAATCTTTTTTAATGCGTTGAATGAAACCATGATCAATCTTATTGATAAGGCGGTTAATGGAATGACTCGAGTCATCTTAGCCGTTACGCGGTTGGGTCCGGGGCGATTTCGGATCGGAGAATAATGTCTATTGTTTGGTGCAGTGTAGTCCGGATATGAATGTGACGCAGTGTGATACTTGTCTTCGTAATGCGTACATTGATATTCAGACGTGTTGCGGAGAATATCCGAGGTGGATTTATGTTTTTTTCGTGAGTAGTTGTCAGGTGATGTTTGACACTCGAGGTCCTTTCTATATTGACTCAAACGCGCCGCCACCGCCGCCGGCACTATCTCCGCCTTCAACAATTTCTGAACCGGCGCCGCAGTACCAAGTGAAGCTTCCGTTTCAGCTTCTCAATCGCCGCTCCAGGCTAGCTTCGAGCCGCTAATGGTACGTTATTTACTTATTTTGTAGCCATCTATTACATTAATCATTTCTAATAGATCAAAATTTTCAATTAATAAAGTTTTGGGTACTCTTTAATACAATTTACAGGTGCTTCAATGGTAATGGTGACCAACAAGAGCTTCAAGTTAGAGTTCATAGCCACTATAGCCCTCGTCTTTTTGATGTTGATGTTCAACGCATAATAGTTGAATCTAATGTGTAATTGAAGAGAATCGTGAGTGATTGATGCATACATGAATCTCTTGTCGGTTTGGGGTTCTTTTATGACATTTTCATATATGTAATTTAATATGCAATGTGATCGATCTTGTTGTTTATCTCGATTCTTTTACTTTTTGAGCTTCTATCCAAAAATTGGAGCCAATGACAGAAAAAATTTCTATTATTTTTTTTCATTACTTAATTTTAGAAAGGGTTCGATATTAACACAATGTGATTGCACGTCAATTCGATCTAAGTTCGATCTTCAATCAAAAAAAAAAAAAAAAAGCGTAAAATTAAAGAAAAAATTTGCAGCATCATTAGCTTTTCTGGAAACAAGACAAAGTTGAGTCGCCTATTATCTACATAATAAGTATTGACAACACATGCTATATAAAGAATGGCGAGGCTGCAGTTAGGGTGTTCACCATCTTTATGATGAACCCTCCTTATCACGGTGAAAACCATCTCTCCGCGATTTCAAGCCCCGTGTTCTTTTTTTTCAACTTCCTTTTGAAAATGCTTCTCAACTCATGAAGTACGAAAATATCTGAACAGTGTCGTTTTTCGTGTCGAAAACTTGTGAGCTTTTGGAAATTTTTCGAACACGGTCAAAATAGTGAGAACACGTCAATACACTTTTTCAACATTGGAAGCGGACTAGACACATTCAAACCATGATCATGGATAATAGCTCAATGTGAGATCAAAGAGGGATACAAAAGAGATGAACAAGACATCCATGACCGTTACATTTTATTTTCTTTTTTGGGAATTTAAGATGAACAAGACATTCATGACTATTACCACAACATCACTTAACACAATCAATCTTTTTATTTATTAATACTTCTACAACTAATGACACATTCATGTGTCATTAATTGGTTATCATATATGCATATCTTCTTATTATATATATATAAATTTCTTTTCGCGAGAGCTTTAAAATGATATATTATTTATATTTCCTCGCCGTGTCTCCGTTTACTACGATTTTTAGGATGCCGCTTCCCAATTTCTTGCCGTGTCCTTTTCCGTTAGATCTATTTACTCTTGTGGTCAAAATCGGTTCTCATTTTTACCGTAACAATGGTTCTTACCTGATTATATATATATATATTTATTTTTATTTTTTCATCAAACAAGCATTTATAGTTCTTGCAATTTGCCTACTCAAAATAAACTCCCATGGGGCAAGGATGTTTTAGAGAATATTCCCCTCTATGGGGAACAAATCATTTAGTAGGCTGTGTCTGATTTTGTCAAATATATATATGACATGTAAGTAACAAGTGGATGTTTGAAAATACCATACCTAACAAATTAAAACAAATCTTAACAAAAAAATCACAATTATTAGTGAGAGTGTGAAGATTTTAAGCTCCATATAGATATAATCAAACTTAATTGTGACACCGTCAAGGTAATAAAAGTCAATGCTCCTACGGTTTTATCCTAAGAGACAATAA
Organism: Fagopyrum tataricum; assembly: GCA_002319775.1. Taxonomy (NCBI): domain Eukaryota; kingdom Viridiplantae; phylum Streptophyta; class Magnoliopsida; order Caryophyllales; family Polygonaceae; genus Fagopyrum; species Fagopyrum tataricum. The sequence continues at coordinate 50,233,724 of CM008285.1, forward strand.
TGTAAATTAATAATATATCCAGTTATCCATGGATAATGGGAAAATTTTCATATTGCTCTTAGTTATGACTTGATCAAAACTAAATACCTTGGAATCATAAGCACCCATGTTTGAATGCAATAATCTTACAATGATCAACCCCACTAACAAAATTTAGAAAATCGCTTAGAAATTTTTAATTGATAATTTCTATTTTTACTTATTTTCTCGTCTTTTTTTTCTTCTTCGTTATAACTCTCTGGATCTCTCATATTTCCAAAAAAAATTCAACGTTGTATATGATTTTCTTGCTACTATCTACTATGGTTCATGTCATTTTTGTTGTACATAATCAGAATTATTTAAGATTGTAGACCGTTGATGACATCAAAGGCCAACACACGACGCATGTACACAAACAATACGTCATAATCACATTCTCTTTTTGTAATAAAAAAGATTATATGTAAAAGTCAATTATGTGCCAACAAGTACGATGGGTTCATTGGCATTGTTACGTTAGTACGGTTCAACAGAGAAGCGATACTGACCCTTGCCGGTTCAAATTTAAGGGCAAGTGGACTTCTCTAACAATATGTTAATGAATCTATTTATTAATAGTAGTTGATGCTCAATGGACTAAGCAATCTTTGAATACTTTTATCCATTTTTAACAACGAAAAACAGTTAGATTAATTTTTTTTTGTGTGGACGTAGTCCATCTTAAAACATTTTATGAGGTAACACAGTTTTAGTGTTGATTGTCGAGATGTTTCAATGATCAGCTGATCAAAAACACAATTGATTTATTTGAAACATGTTTAATTTGGATCCATACGAAGCGAAGATTCAATCTGAATTTAAAAATAAGATCTCGACCTTTAACGAATAACTAAAACTATTTCTTGTTTATTAAAAACCCGAAAGGTTCCGACACAAACATATTGATATCAATGTATCTTAAAAAATGAAAGAACATATCAAAGGTAATCTTGTTTGGGATGATACGGACTACGGAGTGGGATTGAGGCCGGCACTACCGTAGCTTCTTTGTCTCAGCCAACGTCCGGAATTGCTCATTCTTCTTGACAGGGATATAAATACAATCTAACTTTAATTTTATCGATTTCTCGTTTGATTTTATTTATTTATTGTTTACATAGAATATGTAGAGAATATGAACTACAACTTGTTTAATTCATTTCTTTAAATTATTTAAATACACAATAAAAATAAATCTATGTCAATTACAAAATATAATAGAAATAATATGATAAAAATAATAAAACTAACATGAATAATAAACGGTTTGAATTTTTTTTTTAACAAATTTACTTTGGTTTAATGTATACATAGTTGGTTTAGGTGTGGATAGTGTGACATATTATTGTTAAAAAAAACACTAATTTGTTAGTGCCCTATAATTCTAGAAATACAGTTACAGTCGCTCAACATTGGAGGATCGAGGCTATGTTTTATTGTTTTGTCGTGCTTTTGTTGGAACATCCGATAGTAAATTTGTTGTCGGACTAAATTTAGTAGAACCATTATGTGGTTCATATCCTAATAACACTCGAGTTTTCAAATCTGAGGCGTTACAATTATGAGTTAGTAGATGTCCCTTCTATAATATAATTAGTAAATAGCATAATAAAACATGTAAAAATCGAATTGTTAGTATAAATAGTTAGTGTGAATAGTTTTAACTTATGTTGATATTTCTTGTAAATGAGACGTATTTCTTGCAACTTTATTATTTTTGTAATAAATATGAAAATTATGATATTTATTGTAAATGATACGTATTTATTGTAACTTTATTATTCTTGGAATTGTGTAAATGATCATGTTAATATTCCATCTCTAGTTTATGTTATTTCTTATTCTTTGATGTTGTTTGCAAATTTTGTCTACCATATATGTTGTGTAACTGATCATGTTAAAATCCTTCTGTAATCATTCTTCTAACAATTTCTTGTTCAAGTTAGGCCTTATGTTTGTAGTTATTACCCCTGGTTCTGTCTAATTTAATCAATCTATTTATTCCAGTTATTGCACCTGATTCTGTCTAAGTGAGACCCCTGTCTAAGTTAATCCAGTTATTGCATGTTCTGAGTATGTTAGCAAGACCTTGAAATTGACCATGATGTTTATGTTTGTAGGTAATTGTTAAATTTGTTGCATGTTTGCCTTTTTTCATATGAAAATGTATAGTATTAGACATGTCAGACTTTAAAGGTCATATTTCTCTGCCATTTGATTCTCCTTCTTTTATGAGTTTGACCATGATATTTCTGACTCTCCTCCATCAACTGATCCATATTTTGTGTAAGCTATCCAATGTCATTTTCATTTTAACTTTGGTGCCTGATTGATGTTTTATTTATTATGTGATGTCTTTATCTTCATACGATTCTCAAATGCTTTGCCTTGATATTTGGATGATGAGCTCATTGATATTCATATAACTTCTCCCATGGTTACCCTTATCCAAGAGGTTGCTCGTCGACTCAAGAGTGACAATCAAAGGCTAAGATATGAAATCGATATAACAAATCACTACAGGGGAACGTGGAGTTAGCAAACTTGCAAGTTTATGACAATGTTTAGATGTGACATCCTCAAACATACAACTCTCTCTAATGCCTATAAGTAATAATACTGTCAAGTTTATTTTCTTTATTAGAGAAGAAGATCTATGTATACACATACGGATAGAAGGCTAAGCAAAGATCTTTGTAACTAACTTAACCCTAGAATCTCTCTAACTTATCATGACTCATTTAAGATATCAAATATCGTTTACATTCCCCCTCAAGTGAAGCTAACTGGTGAGTGTTGTAACTTGCTCGGAAGAAGTTGAAATCGATGTCTTAACAACGGTTTTGTAAGTATATCAGTCAATTGATCATCTGTAGAGACATAAGTGACTCGTAGGCGACCTTTCTGAACTTGTTCTCTTAGAAAATGATAGGCAAGCGTGGTGTATTTCATTTTGGAATGAAAGACATGATTAGCTGATAAGTTCATAGCTCCTAAATTATCACAATAAATCACTGGAGGTAGTGTTGGAGCTTGACGCAATTCAGACAACAATTGCGTGACTCATAGCAGTTCCGACGATGTCTCAGCTATTGCCTTATACTCAGCTTCAGTCGACAATTTGGCTATAGATTTTTGTTTCTTGGAGCTCTAACTCACTGGTGTACAACCAATCTAAATGATGTAGATTGACACATAGTCGTCTTTGTCTCTTGTCCGGTCGGCATCTGAGTAAGCATAGTAGGAGCTGCCTTTATTTGAATTTCTAGATTCAACGAGCCAGCTATGTAACGAAGCAGACGCTTGAAAGGAGACTAGTGATGTGAAGTGGGATTTTGCAACAACTGAGACAACATATTTCAGTTACCCAAATAAATTACGTGTTAGTTTTGAATTACCCAAACATTATAACGTTAACAATTATCCGATTATTTTTCGGAATTGCCCAAACATTTACCAAATACCAACACAAATCTACAATTTTACGAGATACCCATAGCAATTTAAAATTACACAAGCGATTCAGAATTACCCAAAACAAAATATCAATTATCCAATTTAAACAAGCGTAGCGTGATTCGAAATTTACAAAGGAGTATTAGAATTTTGCAGATAGAGAATATCAATTGATACCCAATGCCCAATGAATTTGTAGAAAATATAACAATTTTATTGTAGCAGATGATGAACGATCCAGTAGATTCTTTAGGGGTTATAAATATTTAACCAATTTAATTTTTTATTATGAATATAAAGGATCTATTTTACTATGTAAAAAACTAAATAATCTAATTGATTAGAAATAATAGGAGTATATATATTAAACCAATTAACCGTAAAAAAAGTATCATAACTTTCTATCGATCAGGAATGATCTTGCATTCTAATTCTAACTCTTTTTCTATCGAATCGGTGAAGATCTTTTATATCACGTATATTTGTATCATTTATAACCCTTCAGGTGGATTTCATATTGTTTATTATTTTTTTCGTAAAATACTATTATTTTAATCCCTATTTATTAATCGTTCAGTCTTGCATTCTAATTCTAACTTTTCTTTAAAAGAGTTAGTCCATATCCGAAAGTTTGCCCTCTTTATATAAATACTATACGTATATACAACTTTGGTCATAATTTACAAGCTCAACCATACAACAAACCCGAAACATTTAAACATCTTCAAAAAAAAAAAATGTCAGAGGCTCCCACATTACTCATTATCTTTCTCATAACCCTAATTGCAAACCACGACATCGTCTTTGGAGAACCACCCACAAAACCCACCTTCGCAACACTACGCTGCATGACAAAACAAGGTAGCTTCGCCCTAAATAGTACATACGAGAACAATCTAAAAATCGTCCTCTTAAACCTCCAACAACACGCATCAACGACAATGTTCTACAACACAAGCGTCGGAACAGACAACAACACGGTTCACGGGCAATACTACTGTCGTGGCGACGTAAGCCGCGAGTTCTGCAACGAATGCATCCAAGCAGCGACGAACAAAGCCCTAAAATCCTGCTCCCTCGGCGTTCCAACGAAAGCGGGAGTCGTATGGTACAAAGAATGCACTCTGCGTTACTCAAACGAGTCGATGTACGGGATTGAATCTGACGCCGACGATAATAGTCCTTATTGGACCGGCGATGACTCCGACGAACCCGAGAAGTTCTCCTCCGTGTTGGATACGACGATCACGACACTCGTGAGTGAGGCGGTGCACGGGAATGATACGAGGCGGTTCGCTTTTGGACAATCCGCGGATTCAACCGTGTATTGTCTAGTGCAATGTAGCCCGGACTTGAACGCAACGAAGTGTGAGAAGTGTCTATTGACTGCGTATGATGATATGAAAGGTTGTTGCGGAAAATGGCCCTCTGAAGTGATTGTGTATTCGACAAGTTGCGTCACGATGTATAATAGAAATGGCATTTTTTATTTTGACCCAAATGCTCCTCCCACGTCGCCGCCTTCTTCTCAACCACCGCCGCCGGCGATCTCAGTTTTTCAACCACCACCCCCGCTGCCTCGTACTAGCGGTTCGGGAGTTGTGGGCAAGAAGCTTTGGATCATAACGGCCGGCGTGCTCATGGTTTTGATGGTGATCGATATATAAACGTGCATGTGTTATTGACGTTAACGTGATCAGTGAGAGTGAAAATTTTGAGATTTGATTATGTGAAATTGAATTGTTGTAATTTTGAATATTTTGTAAATTGTCATAACGTGCATTGTTACTTGTTTGCGACGAACTTGCTTGGCTTTTCGTCGAAAGTGACTTCCATGGATATTGTAATGTTATCCAAAAGAGAGGAAAGTGGACATAGTTTACTAATTCCATTGTAGAGATCAAACGTTTGAGATAAGATGTATTCATATACAATAATACAAGCTCAGCTCACAATTCAATAACACAACTCTTTACAACAAAATGATAATTATGACAAAATATCCGATCTATATCAAATTTATCATGATGCCACGGAGATAAATTTACTTTAATTCGTACCCAATATAGACGGTTCTAAACCGTCTATTAAAATAGTTAGAAATGTATTGGATAGAACAAGGAGGAACTCATATACAATTGCACCATCAATTAAAGTTCGTGCAAATAATAAAACTCGAAAGCCAAATACACGTTAAATTATTGCTCAGACACGCCTTCCTGAAACGCAAGCCAGCGATGAAAAAAACACATTGCTTTCTTTCCCTTTCCCTCTATCCTGAAGTCATTCTGAAACTCGAACAAACGGTGCTTCTCGCCGATTTGTTCTTTCGTTTCCCTTCTATTGCTGAGTAGGATTGAATAATAACTCCGATGTCTCCGGTTAGTTTACCTTTCCCTTCTTCCCCTGTCAACTCTATTTCCTTTTTTTTTTTTCCCCTTCCATTATTGTGTTTGATGCTCCACTGCTTTGGTGAGGGTGGAACAAAAACCATAGACGATACTATAGAACACCCACAAGCTGCGAAGATGGCGATAAAGAAAACAAAAAAGTGGCGGCGGTGTGTTGTGCGCGGAGATGCATCGGATGCGGGGATGATGTGAATAATTAGGAATGTTCAATTTCAAATTCAAAGGTTTACATATTGAACATGACTTCATGAAACTGAATAAGTCAAAGGTTTACATCAGTGATTGAATAGCGCAATAATTTCACATGGAAAATAAGTTGTATATGGTGCTTACAAACATCTCTACTGTAAAGTAATGTCACATTAGTTCATAGTTATATAGTGCTAGGGGTTCACAAGGGAAGGTCTCTTTGGTTCCTTAAAACTTGAAAAGCAAGTTGTACCAAAGAATTACTAACAAAGTGTTTGATGACAAGTTTTTGGGGGATCATTCCCAATGATAAAATTCTTGCCTCCAACTATTAACCACTTTTTAAAGAAATCCTTGAGGTGGATTCACTTTCCTTAACTCTGATTTTGTATGGATTATCGTACTTCCTCTGTCTAGACTAATTATTGTACTTGTTAAATCTTCTCATAAAGTCCTGAGCTTTGCCTTCTTCATGACGTGGTCTACCTTTCAACTCCTCTTCATTTTCCCAAACATAATAACAGGCTTATACATCCAAAAAGATTGATGAAAAGAATTGTGGAGCGCATCTAATGTTGATTCTTGTAGCAGCTGTATATTTTTCTTTTATTCAACTTGTTTTGATTTAGCTATTAATTTTGTTAAAATCTCTGGTTTATCCCATAGGTGAATAGCCATGGATCTAGATGCTCAAACCTTTTGGATATGCTTAATTTTATAATTTACTCACGATATACTTTTTATAAAATAGCAATGTTAAATATGGTTATTAAAAATTCTTTAAATGAATCAAGTGTACTATTTGAATGAATTTTTTTTATGTTGACTCTTAAATTCTAAGAGTCAAGACATTAAACTTGAGTAATGCAACCCCTTACATATGGGCATGACATTTCCAATTCATTTGTGGTTGTCCTGAATCCTAACATCACTTTCTACAATGATTTGATGATTTTGGGACTTCACTTGTCTTTATGGCATGAAATGATATTTTTCCCTTTCGTGCAGATTATTGATGTGCTAGAGTTGATCCCTACATATGTTGTGGTATGGTTCTTATGATGAGAAAATCAAGTTTTAATTATCCATTTTTTGGTTATTAGTTCCTCTAAATTCTGTCATTTTCTTGCCCTCGTAAAATTTTGAGAGTTATGAAAGACTGATGACTTTGAGTACCTTTTTCTTTTCCCTGTGTTTAGATTTTTGATGAGCTTCCTGATAGACACACATAGTATGATTTCGTTTCATACTTATAATTCAGTTTTGCAAGTATTACTGATTTACTCTTTACAGTTAGTTGCTAGTGTTCTTAAAGTGTTAATCTTGTTGCAGGTGCGATATGCCATGTTGGATATGTGGCTGCCAGAGCAAGTTGCATTTATGCAAGGTAAGTTAGATCAGTTAACATTCTATTTTTCAAGTTTATATCAACATGGCATTTTAAAAGCTTCTTCTTTACAACTACCGGCAATGGGAAGTCAAATGCATATCGGGAAGCTGAGTTACCTCTGAATTATAAGTTAGATCAGTTAACATTCTACTTTTTGAATGCGTTTATTTTGAATCACCTCCTGGTTGATAGTGAACTTTTTGTCTTTTGATGTTTGATTGTGATAACTATCTGAACAAACATTTTGAACACTTGAGTGTAATAACCTTTAACTAGATTTTAATGTATTTCTATATTGACGTAGTCTAGGGAATTCTGACATGACTTGAAAATTGATCAGACATAACCTGATGCACCCACTCCATTTGCTGCTTTGGAATGTTCTTCTCAATTAAAGTTTTAAAACTAAATTTTCTTCCAACACTGTCCAATTTTGATGTGAAATAATCTATTTTGAAAACTCATTGGGCATTGTAATGCAGGGACCAAGAATTTGACTAGAACAACATGACATGCGAGCATGAACACAAGTCTTAGGATATGTATATTTTTTTCTTCAGCTGTTCTACTTAGAAGTAGAAGTGGATACAGTATCCTGAATATAATTACCTCATCTATGCAAATTAAGGAAATGAGGTTTCTTTCCTACTGATTCTCCCTACATTTTGTCATAATGAACTTGTTAGATTATGCCACTTTCCCTCTATAATACTTGATTGCTTTCCAATTATCTTGAAAAGTGAACATGTGGAAACATGTTTTTAGTTTTGTAAAAAGTTGAACCTGTCAAAATTGCAAACAATGAACTGAACAATATAAAAATGTGGCATGTGAGTTATTGATATGTTGATCACTTGATAACACTTTTGGATCAACTTGTTTTTACTTATAAGTTCCGACATTGTGTAATCAAGCACATCAACAAGGCTGCTAGTGGGATGGGATGTAATGGCTCTTGGAAGGGGGACCAATCCTTGTCGCCACAAAACATCTCGAGTGGGAGAAGGGCTTCCCCAATCGGTTCATTGGATTATGGGCATTACTCGAGTGGACCCACGTCCGGCTCAAAGAAGTTTGAGCTGCCCATCAGGGGAATCGGGAGCCTCAATGTCAATAACCAAGAGAAAGCGGTGAGATGAGTGCAGATTCAACTTCTCGAGTGGGAGCCTCAATGTCAATAACCATCAGAGTAAGCTCATCGTGCAACAGAGGATGCCAAAGGGTTGTCCAAGAGTGGGGTTTGTTGAGCTATATCTTCGGGGACAACCAAAGAGGAACCAGGGAAAAAATGGAGGTGGTTGCCTTTGTAATGAATCGCTTTGAAAGCTCCCTTTTGTCGTGGTTTAGACTAAACTTGGTGTTATGCTCGTCTGTGTGGAACGAGAAACAAGCATTGGTACATGACTAGCTTATGTTTGGTCGCTATAGTTCTCAACGAGCGTTTTGTGCTTATATCTCTTTAATTTACCCGATATGACTAGGTGGTGAAAACACTTTCAAGTTCTCTCTATTTTACATATATCTCCTTGACATAATCACATGGTTTGATGCTACTTGGTAGACATTGCAAGCACACAGAAAATGATTGTTAACCCAACCTAACCCAACATCGAAAGGAAAAAGAAAACAGTAAGATTATATCAATAATAGGAATTTGTCACTTATAAAATAGAAAAGGGACATAACATACAAGAAATAAATTAAAAAGGCTACCAAGTATTTTGCAATATTCAGATGAACACAACAACACAAGCACTGCTGTCAAAACTCGAATAGCAAGGAGGAAACCCTCTAAATAAAAGCCTATGAGCTTATCATCAGATAAGATCAGCCACATTGGCAGGCAACTCCTCAACGACAACATTGTAAAACCTTTGAATATCAGCGAGCATCTTGTCGTCGTCCTTCCAATCATGTGAAGGTGGGTAGATCGTAGTTTATCACTAAAAAGAAGGTTGGAGTTTGTACATTATGTCAAGTTGCTCCTTCACATATTTATCCTTCATTTTAGATATTTGTTTTTCCTGCTAAATAAAGAAGATCAAATTCAAATTGACAAAACATGTCTTCTCAAAAAATGCCTTCAATAACCTAAATATGATAAAATGTAATTGTAATGGAAGTATCTAACTCTACACAGAAATAATCCATCAATAAAATACACTCCTAAAACTAAAATATGATGTGTTCTAGAAATTAGAAATCAGTTTCAGAAATAAGCAATAGAATTATCAGTCCCAGTTTTGATAGAGCTCAGTAGGTACACAAAATCTATTCTACTTGCAGTTTTCACATTGAAGCTCAATTCAAGCATATATATATAATAGTTTCTTAACCTTTTTTTTTTTTTTCCTAATCTCTATTCTCCCTAAAAAATCAGAAGAAAAAAAGAGGTTACTAATCCAGAATAATATTTGGTATACTAAAGAATGACTTTCTATGTAAATATTAGTCTTTGCAAATTTACCTCATCGATCTCAAAATGAATTTGCTATATAAATTTGCTTGTTACCAAACAAAACTTTCTGACACAAATATGATAGCTACATTAGAAGCACCAAGTAGACACTGCCTCCACTATTTAGTAATAGTTGTCATACATACAAGCATTAGTCCCCATCAAAATATCAAAACACATCATAAAGATCAATATAAGTTAAGGCAAACCATGCCCAAAAATGTAAACAACACAACTGCAGGAATTTGAATGTATTACCCTCAAAACAAGTTCAAACCAGTCCAGTCACCAAGAGTTCGAAGGATCGTAGTTCAAACGCAAAACAAGTATCGAGTATTAAAGTGAAGAAGAGTATATACTAAAACAATGGTTTCAAAATTAAAAAAACAAATATATTCTGATAATCAAAAATTAAACTTAAGATTCAATATGGAAATAGACCGAGATGTAATTCAAAATAGCCTAAGATTCAGTTGCCCATCAACTTGGGATGTGTTTTTGACCCATCTAACTGCCCTAAAAGATTCATCAACTCCCCTGCACTAATAGCCTAATAGTATCATTTTCTAACAAAAATTTAAAACAAAGACCATTACATACACAAGCACCGAACAGTGAGAAGCACAATATTCTTCTAACATCTAAGATAACTCAATCATATATTGCATTTTCTGAAAATTAACAAGATAACTTAATGAACCTGATATCTCCACATCCAACGCCGGGTCAGAATTGAAACTGGAGGGAAGAGAGGGAAAGCCGTTGCTAGTGGTCCGAATCTGGGACGGGAAACGTTGAGGAGCAACGCCGGGACCAGAGGGAACAAATAGAGCGGTTGTCGGTGGTCTGGCAGCTCTTAGGCGACTGGAAAGAGAGGAAGAACGATCGTAGTCTCTTCGCGACTGGCTTTCAAAACCTATCACATTCTTCCTTTTGACCTCCAATAGCTGTGTTTTGAGTGTTTTAATTGTGCGTTTTTAGATGCGCATAATTTGGCGTTTGTGCGTTTTTAGATGCGCATAATTTGGCGTATATTAGTAATATTTTGGCGTGTCTATAGCACCACCCATAATAAAAACATGATTGCTCAAACCCAACAATATATTATTAACGGTTGAGAAACTTTGTTTAAGACATACTTTCTGAGAGAAAAAGAAATAGCTAGAAACAATAAAAATTAAAAAATTATATATATATATATATATATATATATATATATATATCATGACCATAAGAAAAAAGTCTATTGTGAAATAAATTGTGGAACCTTTTCAATCTTACAACAATAAATCTGAGGCACAACCAATAAATCTGAGGCTTTCACTGAAGAAGTATTGAATATGTTCGTGAGAAGAAATCGAGGATAGGTGATCGAAATTTGAAAGTTTTTTAGGAGTCTAAATCTGAAGTTTTCACATCTTTGGAGTTGTACTCTACACTGCTTCTACAAACTCATTCTCGTTATTTCTTCCTCGCTTTGTTCGTCGCGATGCTTCCTTTGGTGCTCATTCATCGGCTCGTTGTGATAAAGTTCTCTTTGATGTGTTTTTCTTTTTCTTTTTTATTATGTTCCGATTTCATTGTGAAGGTTAGTCCGTCTGCCGATTTCATCGGCCTTTCAATCCATTAAACTTCGTGCCGTCCACTGAATCGAACCGCTTTTCTTTATAAAAAAAATCTTACAACCAATAAAAGGAGTAATATCCCTGTGTGCCCCGTTATTTCCCTTTTTCAATGATCAAAACCCGCTTTCGCCTATTCTGATCACCCTTCACAACCTTTCTTCGGTTTTGGCTATCGACTCCCAAGGAACATCATTGGCATCTACAGATTTCGATTAGCCCCCTCCCAAACTCTTCTAGGTTTCGGCCATGAGTCCATGACAATCGACTTGCCCTTCTTTCTTGGCTCTCCGTTGGAATCGGTTGATTGGTCTGAAGTAAACAACATGCGGCTCCTCCTCTTCCCATCTCCTCCCTTTCTGATTTAAGAATCAACAGCAACACCGTCTTCATCTTTTCTGGCACGAGCAACAGTGCTTCTTCATCATGTTCCTAACCATTGGAATCGATGACTTGAATCCATGGTCTGAGTAAACAGCAAGCGGATGATCCTCTTCCATAACCCTAAATCCCCACGTAAACAGATGTGCACCGCGCTCTACTTGCTGGAGTAAGCCTTCCTTGCGCTGTCGGAGTCGTCTTTTTCTGCGTGAGTCCGCCTTTGCCAGGTTTGCTTTTTCTCCTTCTCTTCGTATGTCACATTGTTGATTGTTGAAGGGTTGAACTACTGAATATCAGAAATAGATTATGATTTATTGTCTCGAGTTTGCTGATTATTGATTTTGTTGATTGATTGCTGAAATTTTAGTTTGTGAGTGACTTGCTTTCACCTTGGCAATACACAAAGAGCTTGTTGCTGTTGAATTAGATTTTTATTTTGCTTTAGGGATTGTTAGTTTATCAACGTAATATTAATAAAGCTCCTGCTGAAAACAATTTTGCAATTAACTGTTTTAGTGAAGAATATCAGCCTATATGTGTCTCACTGTGTCAACAGCATGTGCATTAAGACATTGAAACGAAGGCATTGCCTATAGGCTATGTTGAAATTTTATAATCAGGTGTAACTTAATCTCTCAATTTTATAATCTCAAAATTGCTTCTGCTATGTTCAGCTGATTTCTGTGATCTTTTTGGTCATAGACCTCCGACAACTTGTTGGGAAATCCGCGCGTTCCCGACTTACACCGAGTATATATATAAGCGGGTATTTTGTTGCGCACTCACACTCGAACAAAACCTCACTTTCATGCGTAAGCCTTTTTGATTGAAACACACTTATATTACAATATTCACACCACTATCCTATATACCTATGAAGGTTAACAAATGATACAAAAAGAACCGACATATCCTAATTCCAAAGAAGATATTATCTTCAAACATCATTATAGATGCTTCTAGGCACGGTTGACAGCTCCATAAAAAATGATATTTCTAGAGTTTTCTTTTCTTTATGGGCCATGATTCTTACTAAGCCCAATTAGCTCTAGTTAATTAGACCCAAAATATAAATTAATCTAACACATCTCTAGATGTTATAGTAAAAGACATTACTTAAAGTCTAAGACCATTACTTACCTCGAATACTGAAACAAAAACGTAGCGAAAGTTTTGAAGTGAATTGGCCTCTGTTTCAGAATGTAGCCGCCATTGTCGATCAGTTGGAGAGGATAGGGAAAAGGGTTGGGATGTTAATTGCTCACTTTGGTAATAGAGAAAGGTCATTAGGCATGGCTCAAGTTACGGATTTGTTGTTGAATTTGGTCTTGGGTTCAGTTCGGTCATTAATGATTATAAATATGTTACTATGGCTCATACACTCGAAGATGCATGATCCGATGAGATTTCATTATGGGGTTGTGTTGTTCAATGTAGGGGACAATGGAAGGACATTAGATCTTTCTATTTGTAATAAAGGTCATGCTAATATCTCATAAGTTTGTCAAGTGTATTTGAGGTTGCACCAGTAGTATTTATTTACTGCTGCATTAACATCTTCGGTTTTCATCAGATTACTTAAAGCATTAGCTTCTTCGTTTTTCACCAGTTGGATTTGCTTTAGTGATTATGTTGGAAAATGTTGCATTTTATCTAGTTGTTGTTGTTGTATAATTAAAGGTTGCTCTCTTTCGAGATCCAAACCAAAATCTTGCGTTAACCCTTAATGATTTTCGAGTATACTATTACTATCTCTATCCCACAAATTATGTTTCCATGTGAAAAGATGGTGACTATGATTAATCAAACCGATACTTATTGAGTATGCTAAAAAGCTTAAAGCAAAGGCTTTAAAGCCAACTCAAACAGTCATTTGGTGTGGTCATTCTTCTTTACTATCACTGGTTAGTTGACAGTTCTGAGTAAGCTATGATTTAGTTGTGTCCTTCGAGTTCTCACTTGATGGTATCAAAACATATGAGGTTTTCTTCTTCCAATTCAGATTGTTGAGTTTTTATTTACTGTAACAAAAAGGGAAGAACGGCTCTTTCTTTAGACAAGACAACCATGGTTCAATAGCACATTACAATCAAATCCAGTTGATTGAAGAACAACAACAATTACAAAAGACTTCCAACTGGAAATCTGGTTTAAAGTTGGACGTAATTCAATAAATTATAAAAAGTATATGAACATGATGGCCAAATATATACATAGAGAGAAAGGATCATGTAGGAACACTTCTTAGGGTAGGAAATAGGAATTAATATGATCCGTTAGATTAAAGTTTATGAACGTACATGATTTGAAAATATATGGAGCATATTTTTGTAAATAAAATGAGATATTCTTTTTCCTCTAATAGACTTATATACTTTTTAATTAATTACTAAAAACATAAATTAAAATTAAATAATATATATTTTAACGATTTAGCTTTCCACACAAACCTAGTCAATTTCATCTAATATATATTTTAACGATCCAAATCTAGTCAATTTCAAAGATAACGATTCAAATCAACAATTTTTCATATTTTAACGACCAAATAAATATAATAACGACCCAATATGATAATAAAATATTTAGAATTGTTCGTTAAATTTGGTCGTTAAAATTTGTAATATGGAAAAGAATGCTGGTTAATTTTGGTCGTTATATATTTTATAAGTCGTTATATTATAGAGAAAATTTGGTCGTTAAAATATTTTTTATATAATTAATATCGTCATCGTTAAAATTTTGTGGGTCGTTAAATTTTGGACATTAAATATTTTGTGGGTCGTTAAAATTTTATAGAGAAAAGGTTAAAATGTTTTTTTTCATATTTTAACTACCAAAACAAATTTTAACGACCAATCCTAAAAAAATTTAACGATCAAAATTTCTTATAAAATTTATTAACGATCAAATTTCTCTATAAAATATATTAACGACCAAATATACTAATGACCAAATATATTAACGATCAAATTTCTTATAAAATATATTAACGATCAATTGCTTCAACGTTTATTTTTGGGATAACCCAAAAATAAGAAATGTGTTTTCCTAATTTGTATTTTATTTAATGAATGAATAATGAAAAATGAACAATCATGTGATTTTCACCTTATGAAGCTTATTATGCACCTTCCATCATGAACGTACAAATTTTAATCCAACGGATCTTAGGAGTTCCTATTCCCTACTCTAAGGGTTGTTCCTACCGGATCCTGACCCTATATATATATATATATATATATATATATATTTGAAACCGAGTGGGTTACGTGTTAAGATGGGAGGAAGAAGAGTACAAAGAGGGAGGGGAAGTAGTATACATAGAGTTACATAGAGTTAAGATGCCTGTAGAAAGAGAACAAAGGGAAGAGATACACTGAAGTAGTAATACAGAGAGCTAAGAGATGTCAAAGTGGTTCATCCATTGTCGACTATTGGAGGAGTGTTTTGTCCAGATTAAAGAGACAAGAAGCTTAACGTGTGACATTATTTTGATGGCATTCGTGAGAGGGTTGATGGGGGTGTTGCCGAAGACCAGGTTATTACGACTCCTCCAAATGTAATAGAAGTAGGTGGTGAAGGTGGCAGTGATGAACTAAACTTTGAAGTTGTTCTTGCTTTTAGAAGTACCGAGCCAATCAATCCAATCAATGATGGAGTTATGTCTTAGTGAAATGTAAAGCCATTGAGTAGGATGTCGAGTGTTTCTTTGGAAGAGGGGCAATGCAGGAAAATATGGTCCTCGGTTTCATCTGTAACTAGTGTAATACCCGCACCTTGTGCGGGATTTTTTTTTTAAAAATATCTAAATGCTTTGAAACTAAAAAAAAAGAAGAAGTTAGATCTTATATATGATTTTTAAATAGTCCTTTTTTTAAAAAATATATTGATAAACATCTTGGTTGGTCAAAGTATTTGCATAATGAACCACTTTTTTAATATGAAATTAATGGTGGTATTGACTCTTATAAATTTTAAAGACATTCATCGTCATTTTGTTCTGCATTTTCCTTATCATTTATTGTTATATCAAATGTCATATGTTATTTAGGTCTATCTTCTTATTCTAACTTTTCATACGATTAATGTAACATCTCTGTATGTTTTAACAAAATAAATTGTCACCTCAAATGCTTTGGTTATATCGAAGAAGGATTTTATTTTGTTAATATCTATAATTTGTATTTTTTTTATTTTTGTACGTAATATATAACCAAGTTTTATATACATAGAGAAATCGAATCGTATCAATTTCATTATATATAAACGTAGTTATTGCGGTAATAAACTATAATTTTTATTTTATGATCTACCAAAAATTATTCTAATTTTATTAAAAAAAAATTGTAAAGGATTTAAACGTGAAATAAAAATAAATATACTTATTAAATAGTTTGGTATTCCATATAGAGCAATAAATATCCTTATTAAATAATTTGGTGTTCCATGTAGAGAAAATTGTCTCCTTGTTGTTAGATTTAACCCACAATTTTTTTTTTTTACAAATATGAATTTCATCTCTTCTAAACCAAATCAAATATTTATGTGTTTCTACGATGAAGTGGATCCAAAAAGCTTGTATCTAATAATATATATATATATATATATATATATTATATATATATATATGTAGAGAGAGAGATTACCAAAATAGTGTAAGCATACTTACACAATTTATATATATATAGAGAGAGATTACCAAAATAGTAAAAGAATAATTACACAATTTATACCATTAAAAATTAAATAAATTATTTTGATAAAAAAAAGAAAAGTAGAAAACATTGATCAATACACCGAACTCTTCCTCTTTATCATTCTTCTCCATTTTCTTAGCTATACACACATCTATATACATTTCTCCGTCTTTTTCCCACACTCTTTCACTTTCTCCAAAAACACCACTTAATTCTCCATTAACAAACCTACCTTACAAAATGATAGACAAAGAGTGTTGCGAGCACAACGATGAAGGTAAAATCGTCTTCCAATGACTCTCCGCTAGAACTGTAACCATCAAATCGGAGTCCACTATGACTGTATGGATGTATATGCATCCTATCAAAACCATATAAGAAAGCGATAAAAAATCGTTAAAAAAATACAAACAAAATACATGATGCATCATCAACTAAAACCATTAGTTTTTCGACTACTACACCATTGTAATGATTGATATTCCGGAAGTCCCATAAACACAAAATGCGAACTCAAATCTTCGGTGATAATTTGGCTTGGATATATCGTCATAAAAAAAAAACGAAAAAACAATAACAACCAAAGAGATATCGAACAGTGGTAAGTCGAGAGTAGAATGAATGACATCTTCTTAAATAGGTGTTTTGGATATATATATTCATGCTTACTTGTTAAAAAAAATAAAAATAAAAAGAGATATTATGATTAACAAAAAATATCCATAAATGAAAGATCTTAGAAAGAAGAGATAATCAATACAAAATTTTAGTCTAGATAGAAAGGAAAGTGTATCATCTCCTCCACATATATTTAAAGCTAATATAATTAGATAGTTAACAAAATTAGTTTAGTAATATTTTCGGAATTGAATTACATGATTTGAAGATATTTTATTTATAAAAAATTGGTAACAAAAAATTTGATTTAGGAAAGATATTCCGTTAAAATCATATGTTTTTATAGTTTATATTTGATTCTAAATTTATTTTTGTGAATCACATATTTGGAATTACTATCTATGGCACATATTTACTTATTTATTTTATATTAACGCAATAAGGCCATTTTTTTGTGGTAAGTATCATCCGAACTTTCTTATTTGGAAATTGTATTGGGTAGTATCCTTGGATCTTTCTTATTTGGAAATAAGGTAATTTTATTTACCACCAAAAAATTAAAAAAGACAACTTTATTGGGTAATATCCTTCGTTATTTCTTTTTTTGGCAATAAGGCAATTGTATTTCCCACCTAAAAAATAAAAATAAGGCAATTGTATTGGGTAGTATCATTCGTTCTTTTTATTTGGTTTTTTTATTTGCTAATTATCCGTCAAAAGATTTAAAATTTACAAATTAATTATTCACTAAATTATAAATGTATACATTGTTTTATCATCCGATCCTTATTACATGTCTACCAAATACTATTGATTTGAAAAAATTTTCAATACAGTTTTTTTTTTGGTATTGTTCATGTGAGTATATATACCAAAATATTCCATTTGTTTGAACTATATACCCTAAAATATTACAAACTTGGTTTGTTAGCCTTAAAATATTTTTGTTATAGTATTACATTATTAAAATTTAGGATATACTCAAACAAAATTAATCATAAAAATAAAAGTTGAACTAAAACACTTTCAAACTTGGTTTGTTAGCCTTAAAATATTTTTGTTATAGTATTACATTATTAAAATTTATGATAAACTCAAACAAAATTAATCATAAAAATAAAAGTTGAACTAAAACACTTTTTAGATATGCATTGAAGGATTTCATTATTAAAGACATAAAAATGATATTTTTTGCAAAACCACCAAAATTTATGAGTAATTTGTTATAGTATTAAGTTATTAAGATTTGGGATAAACTCAAACAAAATTAATCATAAAAATTATATATAGTGTAATATAGATATTTTAAAAGTAATTTGTTATAGTATTAAGTTATTAAGATTTGGGATAAACTCAAACAAAATTAATCATAAAAATTATATATAGTGTAATATAGATATTTTAAAAGTAAGATTGGTAAGTAGTTATCTATTATTTATTATAAGAAATTTTTTTAAATTTAAATATTAAGCATTGTAGAAGAGTTATTATATTATTCTAATATGGCAACAAAAAAAATCAAAATTCTAATAAATTGACACGTGGCAATAAAATCTTTGAGGAAGCACCACAAGTTCTTCAACTACTCCTTCTTGGTCGTTCGAGGCGGATCAAAAGATAGAACTTGGTAGATGAGGCTTTAGAAATGGATGCGGAAGCGTACGGTCAATCCGATCTAGGTCGATCGAATCATCCACGAAGTGGAGCGGGATAGTTGATCCTTCAAAAGGATCCTCGACTATGAGTTCTTGGATCAAAGACTAGATCCAAGATAGAACTTTGAGAAGGGGGGGGGGGAGTGATGCCTAAACCAAGAAGAGGATTTCTCTTCTCTATTCTTGGATTCAAATTAGACATGCTTTACAATGAAGGCCAACACATCCTTATATAGAGGGTGTTGCCTACTTATGGGTCAACGGGCCAACACAAGTTCATAATGAAAAAGCCCAAAAAGGGAAAACCTAAAAGATAAAATCAAAACATAAAAGATAAGATCAAGAGGGAATATTCCACAATAATATTCCTTCTTTTATTACATAATTAATAAAGGAAAATAACTAAGGAACATACTCAAAATGGCAAGCTTCATGTCATGGTTAGACATGCCGCTTGCGTGGTCCTCTTAACCGGATAGACGGATGGTCTCGCCATCCGAGGGCATATCACTCACGTTCTTCTTTCTCTCCTTTCCTTCTCCTTGATCTTGTTCTTGAGTTCTTCTTGTTTTGAAAGAGAATTGTTGTGTTGATGATGATGATGATGTGTGGATGTGTTGCTGAGCTTGGGAGCCAGCTGAGAGTGTGGTGTTGATCAATTCATTTGCTTAGGATCACAATAGTAGGTAATAAGCTTACTCTTCTCTTCTTCTTTCTTTCCTTCTTCTTCCTTTTCCTTCTCCCTTATCTTAGGATTGGATATCCTAGGATACATATTGATGGAATGTGTATATATATGTATGCGTATGGCTAATGGATGATGAAGACTCAGAAATCATCACGTGAAGAGTTGAAGAGAAATCGGGGTTCACATTCTACAGCGTCGCCGCCCCCGTGCCAGTGAGCCGCCGCCCTTGTGTGACTGTGTCACCGCACCCGCGTCCTAGAGCCGCCGCCCCTGCGGCCACGGTCACCGCACCTGCGCCAGAGTGTCGCCGCGTCTGCGCCTCCTGGTAGGGTTGGGCTGCAAACCTAAACCGTCGGTTTAGGTTTGCAAACCGGCGGTTTAGGTTTGGCCTGAGGCCAAACCTAAACCGAAATCGGGGCCCTTGAAACCGGCGGTTTAGGTTTAACCTAAACCACCGGTTTAGCACGGTTTATAAAATAAAAAATTTTAAAAAAAAATAAAGAGAAAGTATTATGTTAAAAAAAATTAATATTACATAAAAATTAAAAAAAATTATTATAAAAAAAATTAGTATATAAAAACTAGTAATAAAAATTTATACCAATTGAAAAAAAAAACTCGGAAAAATTCAAGGGCTTGAACCGGTTTCCCGGTTGCCTACGTATCCTCTCGGGATTAAGAGGAATCAAAGCCCACGTAGTTCTCTTACCTTGACTTACCTTTTTTCGGACTTCCGAGTTTTTTTTTTAATCCCGCTTACCTTTCGATGTCGGACTCGGAAGTAGTGCCGGCGTCTTCGGAGTTGGAATCCGATTTGGAGTCGTACACCGGTGCATTCCTTTGTTTCCGCTTAGCCGCCCTTATCCAATCTTGAATAGAAACTTGCATCTCCAACTTCTCCGGCTTCAATTGAGTTCGGTTGTGACCGAGAATGTTCCCGCCTCGGCTAAATGCTTGCTCCACCGCAACCGTTGATGCGGGCACGGCCATGATTTGTTGTACAATTTTAACTAAGGTTGGATATTTGGGAGCTAATCTCTTTCACCAATCCAAAATATCAAATTCAACATTATCATCAAAACTAAAACAAGTGTTAAGATAATCTTGATATTCTGCATTTGAAGATGAATGTCTAGGTGTTTTTGTTCTTCTAGCAAAAACTTGTTGTGCAAGTGAAAGAGAAGAAGATGAAGTAGTAGAAGAGGGAGATGGATTAGGTGCGGTAGAAGAAGAGCTAGCACTAGATTGAAATGTACTAAGTAATTTTCCAATTTCGGTATTAACTTCTTGCACAATGTTAGGAACATTATAGTCTTCTTGTGTTAAGTTTACACACAAACAATCATAATAAATAGTCAATAAATCGGAAAGACCATCTAGTTTAAGTCTAGGATCAAAAACAGCGGTTACAAGATAAATCATGGGAATGTTTTTATAATATTTAAGCCATTTTTCTTTCATATCAAGCATACATTCTAGAAGGCAAGGTATGTTAAAACATTTTACAAAAGCTTCGGAAACATTAACGGTAATTTATAAAAATCTATGAGATGTTGGAGTGTAAACACAACTCATGGTATTAGTTGCATCATTAAAAGTTTTTAAAACATTACAAATATGGGCACAAGTTTCCCAAACATTTTCATCATCTAAAATTGACCAAGGAACATGAATTGAAGCAAATTCTTGTAACAAAACTTTATAACGTACAGCTTCACAAAGTAGTTTGTAAGTCGAGTTCCAACGAGTTCCAACATCTTTTGAAAAAGCAATAGGATGAACATTTTTGTTTAAACATAAATTTCTCCATTTTCTTCTTAAATTGGAGTCATGCCAAATATGATCAATAACAAGTTTGATTGGGGTTAGCATATCTCCTAAAACCTTAAGTCCATCTTGAACACATAAGTTTAAAATATGACATGCACATCTTTGATGAGTATAAGGAGTTTTTATATATTGTCCCGCATCCTCAACCAAATGGTTTACGGCGGCGGTATTTGCGGATGCATTATCAAAAGAATATGAAAAAATTCGATGTTGTAAATTATATTCTTGTAAAACCGTTTTAATCATGCTTGCAATGCCTAGTGCATTATGTCTTTGATTAAAATGTCGAAAACCAATAACATATTTATGCAAAAACATAGCGTTATCAATAAAATGTAAAGTAATGCCCATGTAAAAATGTTGTTGTGATTGTGTACTCCAAATATCACTACAAATTGAAACTTAATGTTCAAAACTAGCCAAATTCGAGAAAAATTTTTCTTTCTTTTTTAAGTAAGATTTATTAACTAATTTTGAAACGGTTTTCCTAGAAGTTGGTTTAAAAGAAGGTTGAAGATATCTAGTGTTATATTCCCTAACTTCTTCATATTCGGCATAAGAAAACGGTAATAAATGTGAACAAATAACATCGGTTAATCATAGACTTTCTTCACTATGATTATATGTAAATAAAGGAGAATGAGAGGTAGAAGATGCAAACCCGTGGGACAATTGTATTTGTCCCCGTGAAATCCCGAGCTTCTTCGGATGGACGTTTGCCATGTGAGTTTGCAATGTCCCGTAGCCGCCCTTCATCTTCCACTTGTACACCTTCGGGCAATAGTTGCATGCCACTTGACAATACTCGTTCACCGGCTCCCCCCTATTGTAATGCTTCGTAAATATTTCGGATGTAAGCATTTTCGGAGGGGGGAGACTTCTTCGTGGAACTTCGGTAACATCGGGATTGTCGGGCATTTGTGTTTCGCTCTCTTGGGTGCTAGGAAAGTATTGGGAAGAGGGAATTTGATCACTTGGGTTTGCCATTACGAGAAATCGAGATATCGAGAATACGAGGAATCGAGAATTCGAGAATAAGAGATTAGGAGAGTAGAGAAGATGAGTTGTAGATGGTGTGATTTGTGGAGGAAAAGAGTATGGGTATTTATAGAAAATTAGGATTAAATGTGGAGGGGGGGATTTATTAAATTTTTTTTTTTTTTTAATATTATACCCCCAACGGCTCAAAAATGAGCCGTTGAAGGCTTAAACCAACGGCTAGTAGCCGTTGGGTTTTAAAAAAAAAAGGCTGTTTGGGCCCAAACCGCCGGTTTAGGTTTTCGGAAAAACCAAACCGAAACCTAAACCTTGAACCGGCGGAAACCTAAACCGGCCAAACCTAAACCGCCGGTTCGGCGGTTTAAAACAAACCGGGCCCAACCCTACCTCCTGGTGTCTCGCCCCTGCGTCTTTCTTGTCACGCAGGTGCGTCTTGTACATGATCTACTTAGAGTAGTATTGATCCTTTCCTTTCCTAGTATGAGCGGGTTAGTGGCATTCTAGGTATGTATATGAGGATAGGATGATGATGAGTAGTATTGACCCTACCTCCTAGTGTCTCGCCCCTGCGTCTTTCTTGTCACGCAGGTGCGCCGGTTATGGCTTTGAGGTTTATAGGTTAGATATGATCCTTATGGATCCCTTGGGTCTAGGTGCGATCCCTTTGATTGATAGGAGATTTAATATCTCTTTATGCCTTGTTATTAGGCAGTGTTGTCCTCCGGATTGAAGTGGATTGTGTTTGAGAGTACCTTGAGGTTGAGGTAAGTCCATAAGACTTACTTAGCTACCATCCTAATATTGGATGTTTGCATGAGTGGTGTTTGTTATATGCTTTATAGCATGCGATGTTGATTATTACCGACCTATGGTTTAGTGACCGCCATTGTATTGGCCGTGAGAACTTGCCCTTTCATCCCGCATAGGAGTCTGGAAGGTTCTCTGTAGTCAGGCCAGATATGGTATACGGGACGGGCACTCACCACTCCTTATGGTATACGGGAAGGTGCTCCTATACCACTCCAGCTGGCTATAGCACTCAGAGGCGAGGATTATATATTCCTCGTGTCATATATATTCATATTCATATGTATATACACGATTTGAGTGTTGGACTTTATAAAGATAATTAACCAGGTAAATGTGTGACATCATGATTATGTGTTTATGATTTCCTGACTTGTGTCTGTGCTTATGCATTATCTTATATATGAATGGTTAGCTAACGGTTTTATACCGTGTTGTAAATACTTTGCAGGATAGGAGAGTTGCAGAGTGATTCAGATGGGGTGATCCGCTGAGGGCTCCGTACACTAGGTTATGCGTGGGAAATGAGATATTTTGTATGTACATATACATGTTTTGGTTGTACTCAGCGGTACTTTGTATACCTTTTGATATGTATATATTACAGTTTGTTGTTTGGTTTTAATCAATCTGTGTCTTTTTGTAAGATCCAGTGAACTTGTTGTCAGGCTAGGGTCAAGATCCATTGTGAGATCCTAGCCCAGTAGCGACCCGAGTCCTACGGATTTGGGGTTACATGCGTGTTTTCAAACAAATAGTTAATCATAACATGACTAGGGTGACATACTTTAATTTGGACCCAAGTGTATATATAACGGGTCGTGGCCAACATCACTGTCAAGCATTGAACCGCGACTAGGAGGCTCTCCACGACTATCCCATACAGTGTATCCGGCGAGATGCATCGAACCACTCCTGTTGGTATATAGGGACGGAGGCGAGAGTCGGGAGACCCTCGTGCCACACAAGAAGTTTAACTTAGAAGTGAATAACCTAAATAAAAGATAATAATACGGTTTGAGTGCAGCATGCTGATTTGTTTACTTTTCACAATAATGTGTGTTTTTTCCAGAATAGTATGTATGATACCTAGAACTTCTAGCTAACAGTTTTACCGTTATATTGATAGACTTGCATGGTAGAGAAGCTGCAGAGTGATCCTGAGTCAATAGTCAGCTAGGTTCCCGTACGTGAGAGTCGGGAGGTTGGGTGTCTTTGTTTTCCTTTGAGACTAGACTCGTTCTCTTTCTTGGATTCTTGTACTTTTGGTTTTGGCTGACTTTTGTTCCTACACTTTTATGACTGTGATGCATGGTTTAGACTTTATTTGGTTTCCTTATGTTGTGCCTTGTAAAATATCCAGTAAGGTTGTCGTCAATCTAGAGACGGGACCCACTATAAGGTACAGTCTCAGCCCGTGATGCCCCGAGTTCTCAAAATTCGGGGTGTTACAATATCAGCGGGATTATCAATAATCCTTACTTTCTTCATCATGATCCTCTTCTCACTTCTCAAGAAATGATACATGACATCAATATGTTTAGTCCTCTCATGATAAACCTGATCCTTGGCCAAACAAATTGCACTCAGACTGTCACAGTATACATAGTCTGATCGTGATGTATACCTAGATTACTAACAACTCCCTTCAACCAAATTCCTTCTTTAGCTGCTTCTATCAATGCCATGAACTCTGTCTTTCTAGAAAACAAAGTAACTGTGGTTTTCCAACTCACAAAAGAACCCCCAAGAATGAAAAAAATGACCGGTCATAGCGATCTTCTCGTATCAACATCTCCTATATAATCAAAATCATAGTACCTTGTGACTAAACATTATGTATCATTCCCAAAAACGATTCCAATGTTAAATGTACCTCTAAGGTACTAAAATATTTTCTTAACAGCTTGGCAATGTTCTTTTCCTGATTGCCTCATGAACCTAACGACGACACTAATAGCTTGTGCCAAATCCGGCCTTTAACAGACCATAACATACATCAAACTCCCTACTACACTAGGATAAGGGACTCGTAACATATATATACTCCTTCTCCTCATCCGGATGAGGTGAAAACAAAGTGGTAAGATGAATATTAGCAACACTAGGTGTATCAATATGCTTGGTTGATGAGATTTCGATCATTGACAACACCTTTTCAATGTAGCCTTTCTTTGATAAGAAAAGCTTCTTATGACCACTAGCTCTAAGAATCTCCATTCCTATAATTTTTCGAGTTTCTCCCAGATCCTTCATCTAATCTACCGTTGTTGCAAACCATTGTACAGCTTCAGACGCATATATAGTTGCTTTATATTTTGATGGTTCATGAGTATCCACCTCTTTAGCAACCTATAGGGCATAACCAACCATATCCTAAAAAACATACCTTTGTGGAGGTCTTACTCCAACTCTTCTTGAGCGTCCCTCAACTAAGCTTTGTTGAATAGCTTCTGATGGTTGATCTTCTTTTGCTAGAACTGCATCCCCTTTCACCCATATGATCAAGTCTCATATGCTATAACTTAGTCATATCATCCCCTTGCAGGAAATATAAAGTGTCACTCTTGACACCTTTTAGAATAAGGTCAAAACCCTTATAGACTTTCAGAACTCCACCTTCACCTTTGAAACAAAACCCCTTACGATCCACACTACTACAAAAAGGTCAAATGTCCTGGATATTTGAGGCTATATACGCCGGATCACATCCGGCATAAAGGTCTCAGTGACGTAATAGGTCCAAAAGAATATACCCAGGCGTTCCATTTGTATATCCGGCGTATATACTTCGAACAAAAATACAACCATTTTACGTGTATTTAAATATTCGGGATATTTGGTCGTATACCCCGGATATATGGGCGTATTTGAGGGTATATACGCCGGATAATAAATATTCTGGGTATATACTCTTTGATATATCCGGAGTCTTTCATGGCATATAGGCCGGGTAAACAAATATCCGGGATATTTGATAGTATTTACGGCGGATGTACATCCAGGATATATAACATTTGATGTATCCGATGTATTTTCCCCGCACTTATCCGGAATATTTAATAGCATATACGGTGGATGTACATCCGACGCACATAAGTTTTTATAGTCCGGCGTATTTGGCACATAAATTTTTATAGGCCGGCGTTTTTGGCGGTTTATATGTAGCAAACAAGAACGAATTATAGCTCAAACAATTTAATTACTAGCAGTTATCGATAGAGTTCAAACACAAGTTTGTTGTAAATATTTTTTTACAAGATTATAAGAATTCTAGAAAGAAAAAGGGAATATATTTCACGGACTCAAAAGATTACAAGTCAAATAGTTTTGCCATTCTTAATCCATGAGGACTGAATTAACCTCAAATAAAAGGCCTAATACAGATATTCTAATCCATTTCACAAAAAATAGCATAATGAATTAACCTATCTAACCTATCGAACAATCCAATATGTAAACATGTCATTGAAAGAAAACCAATATGCAAACATGTCATTGAAATGTGATACAGTAGAACTGTAGCAGTAAACATGTTTGTTTTTTACACAAGGTTTAACTAACCCATTGTTATCGAGATATAATTATATATAAAGAAAAATCGCATTGACTACTTTATATAGGCATATTTCAACGACACAAATGATCAATGACTTACTCAAACTTAAAACTTGATGCTTTCTACAAAGCTTCTATGTTTGCTAGATTGGATGTGCAAACATGTAATTAGCGACTTAGTGTCACTTGCTGTATACTTGTATTTTATATGATTGAATTGGAAAGAGTCGAGCTACAGAATATTGTAATTCATTAAGCATAATTCCAATCGTATCAAGTACAATGGCAAATTGTACAATTTTGCACCAACGCCTGATATTTGAATTGAACGTTGAGTTTTAACTCCGATCTGAAAATGATTTTTGAGAACGTCTCTGTTTCTATGTCATCGCCCATCGGGCAATCTTTGGTATCAGATAACTCTAACTTCGTGTAAATAACAATTTTTTTAATGGATACAATATTATAATACCTATTGAACTAGTGTACATCTTGCTTGATCGAGGCACTCGACTAAATCATATAAATAATGTACGATTCTTGAGCATAATTTACAATTATTCAAACACTAAAACCAATTTCCACCATGTCCAAAGCTTCAATCTTTGTGTTGATAGTCTCATCAATCCTTCTGTTTGCAAACAATGTCTCATCCCAAATTACAGTATCAGCAACCTTTCGCTTTGCATTATGCCGTGGCGATATCTTCGGAAACTACACAGCCAACAGCACATACGAAAGCAACCTCATAACCGTACTCGCGACGCTCGGCACACAAGCGTCGACGTCCTTGTTCTATAACACAAGCGCAGGCAGCGGCAGTGACACCGTTCACGGTCAATACTACTGCCGAGAGGACTTTGGCCCCACTTTCTGCGGCCTTTGTATCAAATCAGCGGCGCTGCAAGCCCTAGGTTGCTCAAACGCCAAAGGAGCAATAATCTGGTACAACGAGTGCACCTTACGGTACGAGAACGCGTCTATGTACGGCATAGAGCTTGAAAGACCGCGACTTCGATCATGGAGTTTGAACAATACGGAAGAAGATACAGTAAATTTGTTTAATGCGTTGAATGAAACCATGATCAATCTCATTGATAGGGCGGTTAATGGGAATGACTCGAGTCATCTTAGCCGGTACGCGGTCGGGTCGGGGGCGATATCGGGATCGGAGAATAAGGTGTATTGTTTGGTGCAGTGTAGTCTGGATATGAATGTTTCGCAGTGCGATACTTGTCTTCGGAATGCGTTCGTTGATCTTCAGACGTGCTGTGGAGAGTATCCGAAGTGGATATATGTTTTCTTCGTCAGTAGTTGTCAGGTGATGTTTGACACTCGAGCTCCTTTCTTTATTGACTCAAATGCGCCACCGCCGCCGGCGTCACTGCCTTCAACGATTTCTGTACCGCCACCGTCACCTAGTGAAGATTCGGTTTCAGTTTCTCAACCGCCGCCTCCAGCTACTAATGGTACGTAATTTTGTAGGTTTCTTTTTTATATATATAAACATGAATTATTCTAATAGCTCAAAATTTTAAAATAAATAAACGTTTGGGTACTTACAGGTGCTTCAATGGTACTGGTGAACAACAAGAGCTTCAAGTTAGGGTTCATAGCCACTATTGCACTCGTGTTTTTGATGTTATAGTTCAACACATTTACTTATGCATTGCCGATTGAGTTTGAAGTTAAATTAATTTTCTTAATGTGCACTTGGAAGTGAATCGTGAGTGGTTGATGCATATGAATCTCTTATCGGTTTGATGTTCTTTATTACGTTTTCATACATGTAAGTTAATTTATAATGTGATCGATCTTGTTGATTATCTAGATTCTTAATTATCTATGTTTATTTTTCGAGCTTCTACCTAAAAATATTGTTGACGATAAAAAAAACCCTTTATTCTTGAATACAAAGAAAGGGTGCAGTATTGACATAATGTAATTGTGCATCAGTTTTAAACTATACGTGCATTCGTAACGTGTGGTAGATTGATATTAGCAATTCATTTATCACAAAAATGAGTGACTAATAAAATAACCGAAAAAAATGAAGTATATAGGAAGCAAAATTAATCCTTTAGCAAATGAATTTTAGATTTGTAAATCCTCTGGCCTGTTGGAAAGTAGAAGAGATGTAATTAATTTACTTTAATAAATAAACTCCTCTCCCAATTAATCAAGTTATAAACAAGATATAGGATTTATATACCCTAATAATGAAGATTTTTATGTGGCGTTTATTCAAAAACGACCTCTATTTTTTGGTAAGCAAGGTAACGTACAAGTCACCCTTATTGTTAACGAATAAGATTGAGAATGGTTTGTTTGGTGAAGGGTATAATCATTTGTGTGCGTGGGTCAATGATGTTTTAGAAAATATTCTCTTTTACTTTATCTGGAAAAGATCGTTTAGTGAGTATAATCAAGCTTAACGGTGGCACATCTAGACGCAACAATATAAGTATATAGCAATGGTGAACATTTTATCCTAAGAGATATTAATGGTAAGACTAGGGTTTGTTCGTTAAAGCTTTTTTTGTGTAGATTTTACTAGAGATTTGTGTTTTAAAAAACTTGTTAGTGTTTGGCACACAAGTTTTTTTGGAGATTAGATTTTTAGAAAGTTTTTTAAGTAGGTTTTTAGAGGGATTTTAAAAAATTATAGCTTTGTGGAAATTATTGTGTAGCTTTTACATATTTTTTTTAATTTTATCCCTTTTGTCATCTCTCTTATATTTTAAAAATATTTTAATATTTGTCCTTTTTTTAAAAAAGTTATTCAATATATCTACCAAAAAATCTACTTTTACAAAACATCAATTAAATTTTTGCTAGCTTCTCAAAATTTGCAAAGTCTCTCATTAAACTACTCAAATAACTATCTAAAAAGCTTGAACTACCAAAAAAGCTTAAGCTAACGTAAAAACTTGTGGTACCGAACATGCCCTAGATCTTGGAATCACAAATATCCTTGAAAAACATAATCTTACAATAATTAATTCCACTACTAAAAGTGAAAAACTGCTTTATTTGATTTTTGAGAGATTCCGATTGGTACCCCTGTGGTATGGAGTATTCCTGATTTTATCCACAAGTTTTTTCGAATTTGAATTCATCCGTCAGTTTTACAATTTCTTTACATTTGCTCAACACCTCTAACCATGGTCAAACAACAGTTAATTTACATAAAAATAAACGAAATTAAAAAGACTATCTTCTTAAAAAACACAATTGCTCTTTTTGGGATAGCAGTAAGTTTTTTTCAATTTTTAAAATCATTTCAATGTTAGGGCATAACAATCCCTTCTAATCCAGAGCCAAAGCAGTGAAGACACACCCATGCGAACAGAAATAACAAGTCAACAACCATGGGCTACTATTTTAGAGAAAAAAAATGATGAAACACATTAAATATAAATAGAAGATAAGAGCACTAGATAGGTTGTAAATTTTGTAAATTAAAATATAAAAATGGGAGTTGCATAATGTAGTTGGATAATAACTATTTGGGTGAGGATGATGATGAAAAGTAGAGGAAAACCGGGGAGGATAAAACTGTAACGAAATAGAGGAATTCACTGAGGGAGATTGAGATGAAGCGGAAACGGAAGCGAGGCCAGGTTCCATTAGCCACTACGAGTACCGCAAGTAATCATTCCACTCCAATTCACGACTCCGCTGCAAGTGTTGCGTCGGCGGAGGAGGATCGGCCGACTGAGTCGGTGGCCTTTGGGAGGACACGGTTTCGGGAAAGTTGAGTTTGGTTTTGCTTCCTTTGAACCCGAAGGTGGCCCTGTCGTATGCTCGGGTTGCGTCCTCGGCGGTGACGAAGGTTCCTAAAACCGAACTCCTCTGTATTTCCCTCTTTCTTCACTTTTCATTCTCTAAAACTTAAATGATTTTAAACCCCTGCTATACCCTAAAACTAACTGTTATTTTGACCATGATTAGCTGTGTTGGGCAAATGTAGAAAAATTTCAAAACTAAGGAGCAAATTCCGAACTCGGAAAAACTTGTGGACAAAATCCGGATTACCCCATACCACAAGGGTACTAACCGGAATTTCCTTGATTTTTTATGGTCCTTTCTATTGATAATATGCTATATTCGTTTACATGTCTATCAATAGATTTAACATATTTTAACCAAAATAAATAAATAAATAAATTTAACGCGTGCACATATGCTTTATTTTTTACTAAACGAGGAAGGCTTAGTTACGATAATTTTTTTAAAAAAAATTCTAAAATTGAATGAATCTCAACCGTGATAATCAAGTGATTAGATTAAGTTTATTTTCTCTCTAAATTTTATTTATTTTTAATTATCTTTTCTTAACTTTATAGGAATTTTTAAACTTCATAAAGGAACAAGTATGTTTCGTTCGATTATCTTTAATTGAATTTGATTTTTTCTCGAGTTTGATTATGTCAAAATCACATTCCCTTTTTGTAATAAAAAAATGTAAAACTAATTATGTGCCAACAAGTACGGTTCGTTTACATTCATTGTTTGTTAGGTTAGTACGGTTCAACAAAGAAGCGATAGGTACTCACGATAGTGATATACTGACTGATTCAAACTTTCGGGCGAGTGGACTTCTAACAATAAGTCTATGAGTTTATGAGTCTATTTATTCATAGTGATCGCTACTCGATAGCAAGCATTCGGGATTCCATCTTCACGTCTGTGTATCATATTGTTTTATTATCCTTAGTTTTGTTACTTTTTAAAATTAAAAGCTCAAAATATTCCGATAAATTTATCTTGACTGAATTGGGTAAATAGTCTCTTGTAATAATAAGTATTATTTTTTTGTTCCTTTTTCATATATTTTTTTAAGAATTTATCAATTTTCACTATCTTTTTATTCTTATTTTCCTTTTCAATTTAACTAGAAAGAGGACAAATACTTAATAAAATTAGTGAATAAGAAAAACACTTAATCTAATTATTAAGGATGGACTCCCCATCTAATTTCTCATTTAATTAATTTATTTTTATCTTTAAAATAAGAAGAAAGATATTTCAAATAATGATATTAATTATTACCCGATTTTAATACATGATATTAATTAAAAGCTCCAAGAAAAAAGATACCCGATAAATTAAAATTTGGATATGAAAAGTTGGATATGAAAACTCATCGGAGTCTTGTTTCGCGTGGAGTCTTGTTTCGAGTCTTCCTTTCTTGGAGCATTGTTGAATTACTTTGGTCTTTCAAGTCTTGTTTCGAGTGTTGTGGCTTCCAGGTCTTGAAGAAATAGTCTTCCGTTGTTCTAGCTTCTAGGTTTTTTATGAGAACTCTGTCCTTTGCCGTTGTTTCTTTGTTTTTGTCGTTGTTGAGGTTTTCTCTGTCTTTCCTTCTCTTTGCTTTTGTCCTTTTGTTTGTGATGCTTTTTCTACCTAGGGTTCTTTTGCCTAGGATCTCTCGTATCCTTCAGTCTTTTCGTGCTCTTATGTCCTTTCTTACTGTTTTTCCTTTGTGTTTTTTGGCTCTTGTCCTTTCTCTAGTTTCTTTTTTCATTCTCCTAGTTTCCTTAGTTTTTTTGTTGTTCCTCGCTGGGTTTCTCTTTGAGGATCTTTGTTTCTTTCTCTAATCTCTCTTTTACTGGTTTTCGTCTTTTTCTTTTGACTTTTCTTTTTGCGGTTTTTTGTCTTTACTGGCTTCTCTGCTATGGGTTATTCGTCTGTTCTTTGATCTTGATTGTCTTCTCCGGTTTGGGTTTGGTTCTTTGTTTTTTTTTTCCTTTCGTTTCTTCTATGGCTTGGGTTATCTTTTGGGCTAGTTTTCTTTCTTGTTTCTTTTTTTTATCATGGAATAATTACAAAGTGTCAGGGCAAAATTCAATTTTACTAAGGATGAGCAGCTGTCCAGATCTCAAACTCAAATCAAAGGAGAACTGAACTCACCATTTATGAAAAAGTTCAATCAATCAAATCAATCAATAAGCTTGCTCTGAAATCCACCATGCACAAAATATGGAGACTGGAAGGTGGTGTCGCTATTCAAAATTTGGGATTAAATGGATTCATTTCAGGTTTTTTAATCAAGAGGATAAAGAGAGGGTTTTAAATGATTTTCCATGGTTCTTTGAGGACTACCTTTTAGCCTTAAAAGAGTGCTCTCCACAACAATCTGAAGAACTCTAAATTAAAACATCTCCTTTTTGGATTCATGCCTCAAATGTTCTCATGGGGCTTAGAACAGGCAAGAATGTTGAACTGTTAACCAACAAAATAGGCAAGTTTCTGCAATATGACGAGCAAGGTACTACTACTCTCAACGCTGATATACGATTCAAAGTGGATCTCAACTTCACTAAAGATTGCAAAAGTTAAGAGCCTACATAGAGTAGTAATCAGAACTTCCAATTTGGTCCATGGATGGGATGCCCAACATCTGACTCAAGAGCTGTCCTACTCAAAGTAGAACACGACTTTCTATCCAAATGGGAAGCAACAGTGGCTAACAATGACTCCTCTACAACTTCTGAACCGGATTTATGAGATGCATAACTCTTCTTATAAGGATCTGAGTAGTGAGGTTGTAAGTGATTCTCCAGTTTTACCAAAGGTTTCTACATCACTTGGAAAAAGGCCTCTCAATGATGTTCATCCTTCTTTGACTGAAAGTGTTTCTACTCCCTCAAACCTCCCTCTCAAAAGAAGTAAAATTACTGAGATTCACACAAGATCTTACCCTAACTCAGTAGCGTCTGTCGAAATTTTCCGTGAACAACCATGAAACTGTTTAGTTGGAACTGTTGTGGGCTTGGTAACCCCACCACTTAGCCTTGAGGGATAGTATCAAAAACCATAAATGATGCGCCCTTGGATGTGCCTTTGACGTTGATCGTAAATGATGAGGACGAGGCTTTGAGGGTTCGCTCGGATGGACCGCTCACCCGCTCCCGAGCCAAGGCCATCGCCCGAGCTACCGACTCCATCATCGTCCGCACCACTTCTTCACTTGGATCCGTTAGTGGCATGTCGTGTCTCCACACCACCATGGCATAGGCTACGGGTCCCGTCCACGCCACTTAGGCCCGCTAGCGGCATGTCTAGTCTTTCCGACTCCATGGCATGAAGCTAGCTTATTTTCGGACTATATTTTCATGTTTTCCTTTTTATGTAATAAAAGGGATACTCATTATAGAATATTCCCTTTGAATCTTATTTTTTAGGCTTTTCCTTTTTGGGCTTTTCGTTATGTATTTGTTTGGCTCGTTGGCCCAAAAGTGGGCAACACCCTCTATATAGAGGATGTGTTCCCTCACTTGTTTTTCATGTTCAATATACTAAGTTTTTTTAGAAGAATTTTCTCTTAATTAACTTGGGATCAAATCTTCCTTCTATCTCTCAAATTTCTTCCTTGGATCTCGTCTTTGATCCAAACAATCCACATTCGAGGATTCTTCTTAAGAATCAACCTTCAATCCACACAAAAAGGCTTATTCGATCTCTCTAGATCGAATCAACCTTCGTTTCTCCATCCATCTTCATCGCTTCCGCCCTTTCCGATCTAAAAAGATACAACGTTGCACAAAGAATCAAGGAGTAGTTGGAGCTTTGCTTGATCTAGATCCGGAGTTATCCTTGGTTACCTCCAAGGTTGCATCAATAAACCTTCTATTATTTTTCTCATGGAGACGATGATTAAAGATTCAGGTAGTGCATCTATTATGCACAAATGTGGTTTTACGAGTGGTATCAACATTTCTAGTTCGGGTTTGTCAGGGTGTCTATGCTTATGGTGGATCAACGATGAGTGCTCTCTCGTCTCTTACTCCAATCGACACATCATGGCTGAATGGTATGATGGTATTGTAAATTTACTATTATTGGGATCTATGGTTATCCTGCAGCAACTCGTGAACATGAAACTTAGCAGTTGATGCGCAACCTCTATTCTTCTTACAATGGTCCTTTGATTTTCTTTGGAGATTTTAATCAAATTTTGTTTCAGCATGAAAAGGAAGGAGGGGCTCAATGTTCTCATAAAATGATTTTCAAAATGTGATTACTAATTGCAAGTTTATTGATGTAGGTTGGGGTGGTCTAAAGTTCACTTGGTAACGTGGTAATTTTGTTAATAATTTGGTAAAATAAAGACTTGATCGTTTTTTTTGGTTTCTAGTGATTGGCTTAACTCTCACAGGAAGTCCCGCACTTTAAACCTTCCTCGTTATTGTTCTGACCATATCATAATTATTCTTGATACACATGCAAACTGTTGGGACAAGCGAACAAGTAGTAGGAGGCACTTTGAAAAATGGTGGCTAAATCATTCTGATTGTAATGATGTTGTTTTGCATGCGTGGAATTGATCTCATTCTATGGATATCCTAGGGAAATTAACAAATACCATGAAGGACCTTGCTAAATGGGAAAGATTTGATCTTAATAAGCGTAAGGCTGACATTAGGGGCTTGCAAGATGAGTTAACATATATCCAAATCCAACGACCCACTCTAGGAAACCATTAGGAGAACTAATCACATCCAATCTCACCTTGATAAGCTTTATAAGGATGAAAAAAGTCATTGGTACCTTAGGTCTCAATACCAAAAGCTTCGTGATGGTGACAAAAACTCTTCTTCTTTTTTTTCGTCATTCATGCAACTATTAGAAACAAGTATAATAAATACTACTAAACTACAAATTAATGATGGTACATGGGCTAATGATAAGCCTTCTATTCAGGATGTTGTAGTTTCCTATTATACTGATCTCTTTGCAGGTATTAGTGCACGGCCGGGATACCATTGAGAGCACAATCTTCAATATATATTGAATCCAAAGTCACTCAACATATGAATAGTGATCTCTTTAGAATGCCGACTTATGATGAGGTTACCAATGCTATGAAGCGTTCAAAGCCTTGGTCAGCCCCTAGACCAGATGGTTTTCTTGCGGGTTTTTTCAAGCACTTCTGGCATATTATAGGGTATGATATTACTGCTTTTATTCAAAATTGGTGGATAGGGGATTTTAACCTAGAAAATCTAAATCATACTATCATTTCTCTTATTCCTAAATTTGCTTCTCCTTTAAAGATTAAAGACTTTAGGCCCATCAGTTTACGTAATTTTCTTTACAAGTCGATCACTAAAGTCATAGTTGGTAGGCTTAAAGGCATTCTTCCTAATATCATCACTCATGAGCAAAGTGCTTTTATTAAAGATCGTCTTATTAATGATAACTCTTCAATTACTCTCGAATGTTTTCATTACATGAAACATAAAATATATGGGGTTGGAAACATCAAACATGACTCTCAAACTAGACATTTTAAAGATTTTGATAGGGTTGATTGGATTTTTTTAGAAGCAACTCTCAAGCAACTTGGTTTTGCTCCTCCTTGGATTTCTCTTGTTATAAAATGTGTCACCTCTGTTTCTTACTCTTTCAAAATTAATGGTAAGGTAATTGGTCATGTTAAGCCTTCTCGTGGCAGTAGGCAAGGCGACCCTATCTCTCCTTTCCTTTACATTATTTGCAATGATGTGTTTTCTTACCTTATTAAAAATGTCATCTCTAACCATACTTTGCAAGGGATTAGAATTTGTAATGGGACACCTATTATCTCACATCTCCTTTTTACAGATGACAATCTCCATTTTACTGAAGCTACTGATGACTCCTTGCTTACGGTTAAAAGTATTATTTCAAATTTTGAGCATGTTTCTAGCCAACTTATTAATGTTGAGAAATTTGATGTCTCTTTTAGTAATAATGTTGGCCATCAGGAATATGTTTGGTTGGCCTCTATGCGCAATGTTAAGTTGGTTACTGGGCATTCCAAATACTTGGGGATCCCTTCTATGATTAGAAGATCTAAAACAAGTCTCTTTAATAATGTCATTGATAGAATCAGAAGCAAAACTCTAAGTTGGAGAAGTAATTCGCTCTCACAAGTAGAGAAAGAAGTCATGATTAAATTTATCCTTCAAAGTATTCCAATTCATCTTATGAGTGTCTATTATTTTCCCGCTCGTATCATTGACAAAATTCATCGTACTTTTGCAAATTTTTGGTGGGGATCTAGTGATGGAAAGAAAAGAACTCATTGGCAAAATTGGGAGGATTTATGCTTACCTAAAAGCATGGGATCTAGGCTTTCGTGATATGGGAACTTTTAATACTGCTTTGCTTGCTAAACAGGGATGGATAATCTTGAAATATCCAAAATCTTTATTTAGGAGAGTTTTTAAAGCAAAATATTTCAAGCATTATAGTTTTTTGAACTCGAATCTTTCTTGGACACCTAGCTTCTCTTGGAGGAGTATTTGCGGAGCAAATACTTTCAAGCTTAATACGGTGTTGTTCGTCATGAAACGAATGGGATGACTACTGATGCCACTATCGGTGGGCTTAGCCGGGACTCCAACGGTTAGTGAGTTTGTGGGCTCGGTTTAATTCCATATTGATTCATGGTCAGTTCTCATGGCTGAATTATAGGGCCTATAAATGTGACTATATATGGCATGTAATTTGGGCATTAGAAACATTCATATTGAAGTTGACTCTTAACTCGTGTTCTGACAGATCCAACAATCCGTTCCTACTACACACCATCATTTCAGTCTGGTTGGTCCATCAATTTCATTACATTTACCGGGAGGCAAATTCCGCAATGGATTTTATTGCATCCTTCGCTTTTACTCTACCTTTATGCTGTCATTTTCTTTTAGAGCCCCCAACGGAACTTGGTGGTATTTTGAAAAACGATGTTCGAAAAGTGACGACCCAACGACTTATTTTATGTTAACTTTTTTTCCTTTATTCCTCCTAAATGTGGTGAATGATAAGGCATCCTGTACCTTTAACCCAAAAAAAATATCAAACATTTATGACCTATTTTCAAATTTCCTCTTTAAAACTTTTATAATAATCAATGATTGACACAAGGAGTATTTTATTTTTTTATGGAATTCATTTGAATGTAACTTAATTAACCGTTCTTTTCACCAATTCAGTGTATCCAATTCTAGCTAGTTGAATTCGTACTAAAAATCGATATACATACACTATTTGATAAAAATAATAGGTCAAAATATAATATTTTGAACTTGTGTACCAAAATAATAGGTTGCCTTTCAAAAAAAATAAGTAAATAATAGGTCAACATCACTAAAAAAAGGTCAATATGTAATTTTCACAAACCATATCTATCGTAACGTTTCAAGCTTTAAACAAAAGTCAACGTGAATTACTAAAATCACCAAAACCAATACAAAACTATATAGCAATTTTATTAAAAAAAATTTAAAAACAATAAAAATAATACAAACTATCATCTGAACTTATATAATCTGAAATTTTAACGATAAAGTTCGAAAATATTTTCCCTTAAAAAAAGTTGAAAACTATTTTATCTTCAAAATAATAATTCAGATATAATTTTTAAATTCACACAACTACCCCTATATATAAGGTAAACTAGATACGTATTTGTCTAATTGATGTAACACAAAATTGTTTATTAAACCATACAAACCATCGATTATTTATCCAACTTTTCAGAAATCATCAATATATAGTTTAAATTATTTGAATTATTTCTTTTAATTTTCTCTTGATAATAATTACTTTGATTAAAAGTTAAGATAAAATAATATATAAATAACTCTAAAAATCATTTTGTTATAAGATTAATAAGAAAATAACATACAACGTCGTTTTCTTCTAGCTAGATGTTCTTATATAACTATATAAAAGGTAAAAAAAAGAAGAAGCACTTATTCATAATTTAATTTGTATATAAATGTTATAGCTAGACTTGAGTAGAATACTAATAACTTAGAAGAGACCGAGTTTTACTCGATCACCAAGTGTGACCATGTCCAAAGCTTTGATATTTTTGTTGCTCGCCTTAGCAATCCTTATTTTCACAAGCAATGTCTCATCCCAACTTAAAGAACCCTCCTTTCGCAAGGCAGTATGCCTAGGCGAAAGGTTCGGCAACTACACAACCAACAGCACATACGAAAGCAACCTTAAAACCGTGATCTCGACACTCGAAGAACACGCATCCACGACATCGTTCTACAACACGAGCTCAGGCAACGGCAGCGACACCGTGTATGGGAAGTACTATTGCCGAGGTGACGTGGATTCCGATTTCTGCAAGAATTGTATCCATGCAGCGACGTTGCATGCCCTAAATTGCTCTAATGCAAAAGGGGCTATAATCTGGTACAACGAGTGCACCCTACGCTATGAGAATATATCCATGTATGGGGAGGTTCGGAGTCCTCGGCTTCGAACATGGAGTAAAGCCAATGTTACTGATCCCGAGAATTTCTTCATTGCATTGAATGATACCATGACTAAGCTCATAGATGAGGTTAAGGATGGTTACGCAGATAGATCGATGATTAGCCATTACGCGACCGGGGAAGGGAAAGTGTCAGCGTCTGAAACGGTGTATTGTCTTGTGCAATGCAGCCCGGACATGAACGCCACCCAGTGCGACACTTCTCTCCGGCGGCGTACTTTGATGTCCAGACGTGCTGCGGGAAGTATCCAAGGCTGGTTTTTTTTTTCAATGCAAGTTCTCAATTGATGTACAGCCTCAACGACCCTTTCTATGTTAACAGAAACACGCCGCCGTCACCGCCTTCTTTCATGTTTCTACCGTCCCCTCCGCCCGCTAATGGTACGTTTTGTAGAGACCTGTTTTATTGTCTCAATACAAACACTTACTCCTAATTGACTGTAGTCAATTGATTTTAAAATTAGTGAAATCTCGGGATTTGTTGCCAATACAAATACTTCTTTCATGTTTCTACCGCCCCCTCCGTCGATAGCACTAACCGCTTTAAGTCATGTCGTCAAGTGTCACTCCCGATTGACATTTGAAAAGTACTCGTGCACATATACACTTGGATACAGGAAACCACGTACACAGAATATTCGACCCGTCCAAATTTACAATATAATTCATCGGAGGTATACCTTCCCGTCACTGGTATTTAACCACTTGCAATTTAATTCAGACTAAGCAATTGGTAACAAGTATATAAAAAAAACATTTTATTATTTCCTTAAATTAATAAAAAGTCCGCCAAATAAATTGTTCCTATTTTCATACTAATCATAGTACGTAATTTACAGGTGCTTCAACACTATTGGTCAACAAGATCTTGAAGATAGGGGTCGTAATCACTACTGCACTCGCGTTTTTTACGTTGATGATCAACACATAGTACTTCGAGTGAATGCTGCATTGTATAATATTTGTATAATTGTGTCTCTTGTTGGTTTGAAGTTGTATTATACATGCACATATTTATGTTAATTTGCTTGTGTTCATCGATATTTTGGATCATTTATCTTCTGCTAGTATAATTGAGGTCTTCTCTCATATATATATATATATATATATATATATATATATATATATATATATATATATATATATATATATATATATATATATATATATCTTTCAATGGATCAATCCTACCGCTAGTATATCCCTCATCCAGGATGTTCTCATGCATTCTAATGGTGCACCCTCTACCTTCAAATTAAGCTTCCACAAATCACGCCATCAAGCTCACATCCATGATCTACTACATCTCGTCTACCCGCAATGCTTGGATTGTTACATATAATCTGTTTGTATATTATTCCCCCGATTTTCTCTCTTATATTCAATTTAATTTACCATTTTAAAAAAAGAGAAAAGAATACAAGTTGAGTCTTGTCTGGTTTTTTGCTTTGATACAAAGGTAAGAAAACAAGAAATGTCAACATTTAGAAGTTGA
This sequence comes from Fagopyrum tataricum, assembly GCA_002319775.1. Lineage (NCBI taxonomy): Eukaryota > Viridiplantae > Streptophyta > Magnoliopsida > Caryophyllales > Polygonaceae > Fagopyrum > Fagopyrum tataricum. Next base: position 50,274,288 of record CM008285.1, read on the forward strand.
CCGTCCTATAGCATTTTTCGGATGAGGTCATCCCGCGGAAGAATCTCGTCGCCCGTATCCAAACAACGGCTAAGCGATGCGAGCTTATCTGCGACGACGTTGATTTTCCTAAAGACAACTCTACCTTATGTACACATTGAAATCAAAATAGAGCTGCCAGAAATTATCATGTCCGCTTCTCATGGTGGTTTCCATATATGATTGGTTGAATCAATGAGTTCAAGATTATCTCCCTCGATTTCAATGATGTTGAGTCCTAAATTTATGGCTTTTGAAGGCCCTCTCATATAACATAAACTTCCACATGAAGAATAGTTTTTGCTTCAAATCTACCTATTCCCACAACAAACGTTAAATCATTGTGATCTCGAATGATAAAACCATAGACAAATTGGTCATTGGAGTTCTTAGAAGCATCAAAATTAATTTTGACAGAGTTCAAAATTGGTCTTTTAATGTTTTTTTATTTTTCGTCTTTGTTTTGGAAGTTTCGTGTTACAATTTATTGTTTTTGAAATAGCAGCATCACAGTCTTTGATTTGTTTTAAGATCAATTGGTTTAAATCATGTGGTATATTTTTCTTGTTATAAATTGTTTGGTTTATCGTTAGTCAAATGTTTTACTATATAACCACTATTTGTCTTATTTCTATCCGATTGTATTTTTCTTTTATGTTTATGATTATGTCCATTGCATTGAGACATGATGAGCCATTTGTGTAAGAGCATTTTACCTTGGTCACTTGTGTAAGAGCTTAACTCGTCATTTAGTACTAACTTTATCTTTGAGAGTTCCTTCATGTTCGTCTTTGGTCTTCAAATATCCAATATTACCGCTCATAATCGTGAGGTTTTGTTGTTTTGGTTATTGGTTTGGGTACGGTTTTGCTTTCTTGACCTATGTTCTGTATGCCACTTTGTCGGATTCTTGAGTCACCGGATCAACTAATGTGGTATCTCGAAATCATTCCTTCTTAAAAAAACAAATACTCCTGCGATGTGTATTGTAATGCAAACAAAAAATGAAAGGGGTCGCATTTGCGGTGAATGTGCACGAATTGACAACCTGACGTTTATGTACAAAAAATATGTTATCTTAATTTGACAATTTCTTGAAATGACTTTGACTTCATAATATTACATTTTGAGAGTTGTTGACGAAGTAATATATATATCAAAGTCTAATTTAACACCTCTCTTTTTAAATGTGGATATTGAGAAGTATATCCAAGACGAGCAATTTTAAAATTTCTTTGTGCCTTATGCGATATTTATATTTTATTTTAATTACTTTTGGAGAAAAATAAACCCACTAAGTTTTTTATTTTGTAATTAGTCCCCACTAAATTTAAGAAGTCAATGACATGTAATTTTTTTGGAAGTGGAAATGACATGTAATATAAAAATAAATACAACCTTTAAAAAGTCTAATATATATGGAGGGGTTGTTTTTTTTTGAAGGAAAATAGAAGGATCTCTCAAAACGCAAACAGGTTGAGTGCAAATATCATATAGTATAACTTTTTAGGATAGAAAAGCGGTTCAAAACACTAAATGACACGTCGTCTAGTAGATGGAAAGGATAAAAAAATCAGCATACGGACGGACTATCACGAGGAACCAAAATAAAAGAAAAAAAAAAGAAACACAAAAAGATGCATCATGAAAACCGGAAAGTATTGAGGCCTTCAATTCAAGAAAGACGTAGGTGACACAACATAACAATATAATACCCAGTTGCATCGTCTAAAGAATCTCAACGTCATCGGGTGCAAGAAAATCAAAAGTGTCATGCCTATACTAAATGTCAGAAAGCTCATTACAATGAACTACATGCTCTCCAAAAGCATCCAAAACCCTTCGACATTCGGACATAGGACATATTGCCTCAACCAGGAAGAAAATAATTTTTAAGCCGATACTTATGGATCGTGTGATACTCAACCGAGGGCATACACTGTTCAAGCCCATCAATGGGTATGTCAAGAAGGAAGTATTGACTATGTGCAAATTGTTGCGCTAACTCGACTCGGGCTTCATCGATTCGTTTCTTTTGATAATCCGGTTTAGTTTCTGAAATAAGTTAAATTAGAATTTTCTGGTTATTACAGAGGGTTATTTCACATCAACACCCTTATAAAATAAAAAGTTTTATCCAAATATTAGGCTAGGTAGTAAGATTTTTAATTTTAAAGTTAGTTTTCACTTATATATATATATATAAAAAAAAAAAAGTTTAGATTGTTATCATCTCAATTATTATCGCAAAATATATTGGTAACATAGTGAAAAATCCCGACTTTACTAATGAAGTTTGCCCTCTATATAAATACTATATGCATATACAACAACATTGATCATAATTTACAAGCTCAACCTTAAAACAGTCACAAAAACATATAAACACATCTTCAATAAAAAAAATGTCTCCAAAGCTCCAACATTACTCATTATCTTCCTCACAACCCTAATTGCAAACCCACAACATCGTCTTTGGAGAACCACCCACAAGACCCACCTTTGGAACACTACACTGCATAACAGAACAAGGTAGCTTCGCCCTAAAATAGCACATACGAGAGCAATCTAAAAATCGTCATCTTCAACCTCCAATTATTATCCTTTTGCTAAACTTATGTTTTCGACTTGGGTTTAATATACATGATCCCGCTTTATAATTCATATGTTGTCGGACTTTAACAATTATTATCCTTTATGGGCCCGATGAATCTGAAGACTTTTTCAGGTATTCCGTCTACCGTTTGTTGGATTCTTAGACCACCACTTAAGAATGTGTTTGACTTCATTAAATTACATTTTGAGAGTTGTTGCCGAAGTAATATTTTTGTATGAAATCACCAAATATATATCCAATTGTTACTGAACCGTTCTATCGGAACCGGATCTATTCCAACTTGTTGCAACCGTACTAAAAAATTGATTTATGTACATACATACTATTTGATATAATAATAGGTCAAAATGTAGTTTTCGCAAACCAGGTCTATCCCAACTTGTTTCAAGTTTTGTAGTAAAACAAGTATAAATTTTAAGAATAATAAAAAAATAATAAACTATTATTTAACCTGAAATAATTTGAACTTAGAGGGTAATTAAAGGTCAAACAATAATATTTTATTTTTGAATTACGAAATCAGATACAATTTATAATTTACATAAATACCCCTATTTTGTGAAGTTACTGACTAAATTTAAATTACAAAACCGACTTTGCACAAAATCAGCTATAATGGTGATTTTGTGATATTTACCTTTAAAGTTTGGACTATTTTAAATCCAAATTTGATAGTTTTTTTTTTATATATTTTCAAAATTTATTTTTTTGCTGGCTATAAATTAATAGTTTGTATTATTTTTAGAAATTTATAAATTCGTTTTACTTTTGTCTAAATCGTCTGAATTAATTATTTTTAGTTAATATTTATGATATATATATATATATATATATGAAAAGTATTTAATAATATAAAATGAGAAAAATGGATGGTGTCCATCTACTCTGTACCTTTTTGAAATATGAGCAATGGATTTTCGGTTTTTTAATGGTGCAACTTTATAATTTCTAGAAATTGTCCTTTTACCTCTTATCATTCATAATTTACATGTTAAGGGAAAAAAAAGATAAATATTATTTACTTATCACTTTGAATATTTATTTTAAAGGTATAAATAACTTTTAAATCAATAACTTATTTTTTTCTCGACATTTTAACAATTATTAACTTATAAATGATAGAATAAATATAATGCGAAAAAATCTAAAAACTTATACCTGAAAAAGTCTTAAGCACAACTACATCGTATAAAATTTCCCGTTTTAAATTAATAAGAGAATAGCGTATAGATTGAACCTTTGAAGGGTCCGAAAACTCGCATGTATATAAATGTTGCAGGCTTGAGTAGACTTACTAATTACATTAAAGAGTCGAACTTTTACACAATCACCAATTGCGACCATGTCCAAAGCTTCAATCCTTATGTTGGTCACCTTTGCATTCCTTCTTGCAAAAGATGTCTCATCCCAACTTACTGAACCCACCTTTCGCAAAGCATTCTGCCTTGGCAAAAACTTCGGCAACTACACGACCAACGACGCATACGAAATCAACCTTAAAACCGTGGTCTCGACACTCGACGAACACGCATCCACGGTGTCGTTCTACAACACGAGTGCCGGCAATGACAACAACACCGTGTATGGGCAATACTTTTGCCGAGGTGACGTGGACTCCGATTTCTGCAGCAAGTGTATCCATGCAGCGACGTTGCATGCCCTAAATTGCTCTAATGCGAAAGCGGCAGTAATCTGGTACAGCGAGTGCAACCTACGCTATGCAAGTATACCAATGTATGGGGTAAACGTGGAGAGTACTTGGTATCAAACATGGACTCTAGCCAATGTTACCGATCCCGAGAATTTTAAAATTGCATTGAATGATACCATGATTACGCTCATAGATGAGGTCAATGCAGGTTATGTGGATAAGACGACAATTAGTCCTTATGCGACAGGGGAAGGAAAAGTGTCGGCGTCCGAAACGGTGTATTGTCTTGTGCAGTGCAGCCAAGACCTAAACGCCACCCAGTGCGACACTTGTCTCCGGGATGCCTACGTTGATCTCCGGACGTGCTGCGGGGAGTATCCAACGAGGGTTTATGTTTTCTACGCAAGTTGTCAAGTGATGTACAACCTCACCCCTTTCTACTTTAACAGAAACGCGCCGCCGCCTTCACCACCCTCCTCACTGCCACCGGCATCTCCTTAATTTTCTGGATTTTAGATGTTGATGTTCGCATGATGCATTTGTGTAACTGTATCTCTTGTTGGCTTGAAGTTCTCTAGTATGTTTACATCAATGTATTTTAATTTACTTGTGTATCAATATTGGTCCTTTTTGTGTGTTATGTTTGATACCTAAATTTAATGGATTTCCTATATTAATGAATCTGATACTACCGGCACCAATTAACCTGGCGCCAGTAAAACAAAAGAGCTAATAAGGAAAGGAGTTCCATCGACATGCTAGAGTCAAACCTACCCGCATACAATTATTGTCGTACTAATACATTTCTTCGCTCTAACACCTTATCGACGTGTTATTATCACTAATAAAATAAGGAGCGAATGAAGAAAGATGCATCAAATTCTCATTACATCTCTTGCACTAATGATAATATTTGCTCAAAATTCAATATCTTCAAAGACGGTTAAAGATGAGAGTTGAAAACATTTAAGTTTTCACTATTTATAAAGTTGTTGAATCTCACCTCACCTTAAAAAGACGTCTTAGAGATAGATTTAAGATTATATTAAAGTTATACATATACTTTAACGTTCATTAATGTATCTTGTTGATTTGAAGTTCTCTAGTATGTTTACGTCAATGTAATTTAATTTGCTTCTGAGCATTGGGTTCGTTTTGGATTTGCTGGATTATTTTAGAGTATTATAATCTTTATATAATTCATAATCTAATTTGTAGAGGTGAAAAAAGAGGTAATTTCTTGCTAAGTTTGATCTTCTTTCTTTTGATTCTCAAATAACATTATCACCGGACTCACACATTGTGATTTATCTCTCTTCTTTTTTGAGCATGAAAATTAAAGAACAAGTCAAATGAAAGGGAAGATCCGGCCAATAACTTCCAAGTCTTCTCGCAAAGAATGGTCAAGGTAGGCTAAGTGCAAGAAGAACGTTCTTCAAAAGAACCGTTAAGATGAAAGTGAAAGAACGGTCTTCAAAACGGATGTTGTCCGGTCTCTCTTCTCCGTGACAATAAGCGTCCAATGGAACTGTTTTTGGAACGGACACAACCCATTCTTTGTCAATTGAGGCAAATAATAGTCTTTGGAACTGTCTGATTAGCCCGTTCTAGTATTGTTCACAACTTTTCTTTTTGCCGCCGGACACAAACATATGTTTTTACTTTATTTTTGGCATGGAGTGTAGTTAACTAGTTGTAGGCAAAAATAGGGGATTCTCTTCTTCTCTTGTCTAGCCAGATCTACTAGAACTTGGTTGAAATGTGATGTTCTGCTTGTGCTTATGTATATTATTGATGATATGCTTTGGTTTAAGGCAATCCCCAAATTAAACTTAAGGTTCCAACATGATTTGCGGGTTGAGGGTGTTCATATGTTTTTTTTAATGAATAAATACATAACTAATAACCCGGACCAAATTATATTGATAGTATATATATCCCAGTATAAAATAAAGAGTACCGCAGTTATTGATTTTGAACACCCGCGGCATATACTATTAAGGCAAATATAGCGATCACCATTGACGCGGATGTGGAGCGCAATATATACCCTCAAATATCCACGGTATTTTCACTGTTTTCTAGTAGTGTATTTAAGTCTCGACCGAGAGGTAAACACTTAGATGAGATGTAATTGTTAGGGGTAACAGTTAGATTAGATGCAATTGCTAGATGCTACAATATTGAGATGGGCCGGATTTGTCGAGAATATGACTATACTTCCTAATGTGTTATTTTCTATTCGTGAGTTTATGATTATGTTTGTTTGATTCCGGACCTTATTGATTTGGTCATAGTCTTAGTGCCTTAGATTCATTTTAATTTGCAATAACCGCGAGAGTATATGTCTTGCATAACTAAAATTATTTCTTACACTCAAAATGTATACGTAATATCACCTCTATATACATACAATTTCTTATATTGATTTTTTTATTTTTTTTTTGAAAAATGTACTTCTATTAAGAAAAGAGGATTACAAAGAACCAATTAGGCTGAGTTACAGAAAATAAAACAAGAGAGGTTACAGTTTAGAGATACTTGAGAAGGTCAAGGAAGAGGATCAGAGAAGAAGGGAGAGTTCATTGGCATGATGAGATGCCAAGAGTACTAGCCCAGTGGCGGCCATCGTTGTTAGTGGACTTCCAATGGACGGACACTCAAAAATGTACTTATATTGATTTATTGCTTTCATATAATAATCTAGATTGAAGAGTCTAACTCTCAATCTTAGAACACTTGCTATCATTTTTACACCTTTTATATCTTACCTTTGATCTATATAGATTTCTTTTTTCAAAGACTCTCTTTTGTGCTCCCTTTGCTTAGACCTTTAAGTTGTTCAATTTTCAATCATTCATCCATTATGGAAACTGGTGGATACGACATTTGAATAGACTTACGCTACTACTACAAAATTGTGCACTTGTGATAATATATGTTAGTGTAATAACATCACAAGCCACATGAGGAAGGTGACCTTAACTTCAAAGAGATCCTATCTTTGAATGAAGCAGGCATGCCTAGGACTTTATTCAACATCCAACTCCAACTCCTAGCATATGGACCTAGCTCCTAGGCTTCCTTACAACCTCCTCTATTCTAATTCCAATTAGATTGTCGAGCCAAGGTCCTAAGACGAAATGTCTCCGAAGCAACTCCTCCTCACTAGGGACAAACTCATCCTTGTCGGTCACTTCATTTCATTCTCCCTATCCTCACCTTTGTTGGTTTCTTCAAAGCATTCACCCTTTGGATCCATTGTTTTTATTTCACATTGTGGCTCCTCACATGCTTTATTGAACTCTTGTAAATCCTTCTATCTTATTTTCTAATTAATTAACCTTTTTTTTAAAAAAAAAATCTCTGTTTTTTTCCCTCTCAAATCCAACCCGACCCAAGTTTATATTGGTGCTCGATTCGACCGATTCTGATTTAAATAAAAATAGAAGGTATTTTGAGAGAAATTCTCTTGTTACAATTTTATGAGCAGCATACTTTGGTGGTATTGGGTCTATATGGAGGGAGAATCGAGTTTGTTTCCTTGGAGATTCATGGGTAAATCTAAAAACTTAGGATCGAGTCAAAATATAAGGTTTACAACGTTATCCGACCTAGAAATTTTATCGTCTATATATATTCTTTGTCGGACGTGTGGTTTCAATTTTTTTTTTTTAATAAAAAAACAAGAGTAAGTATAGTAGATTAACATGGGATGTACAAAAAAAGCCTAACTTGAGCTAGTGCATGGTTTAGAAGGTCGTCTCTACAAAAGTGATTCCTAAAACGTCCTAGTCATAGCAACGGTATTTGTGGATGAATATGCCCCACGTCAATAATATTAAAATCACGAATTTTATATATAAGGTTTGTAATTAGTAGACTATACTCTTGAAATCACGAATTTTATATATAAGGTTTGTACTTAGTAGACTATACTCTTGAAATCACGAATTTTATATATAAGGTTTGTACTTAGTAGATTATACTCGTATTGTCAATTGGTTTCAGAATGTATGGAACCCCGCTGAATTTATTTTATGAAGCTTATTGGGCTTGCCGGCCTTAGGACTCAAATTGCGAATATGAATAATGATAGCCCGTCAACTATCAACCAATATACACGAGGGGTTCAGAGACAACGCCCCGAAAAAATTATGACTTTATTCCCAATTCTCCACGTTGGTTATTGTAATAGTCGTGGATTAATCCTAAAAAATAATCTAGCAAATTTAAATTACCACACAAAATAGACTCAATATCGATACACACAAGCAAATTAACTCACATTACATGAAAACATACTAGAGAAATTCAAACCAACAAGAGATGCAGTATGCATCATGCGAACATCAACATATAAAAAGCGACTGCGGTAGTGATTATGATTCCTAACTTTAAGCTCATCTTGACCAGCAGTGCTGAAGCACCATTAGCAGGCGGAGGTGGAGGTGGCGGTCGAAACGCTGACACTGTATCATCACTTGGTGGTGGAGGCGGCGCAAAATCCAGGAAAGGAGAAGGCGGTGGCGGTGAAGAGGGTCGTGGAGGCGGCGGCGCGTTTCTACTAATATAGAAAGGGTTGAGGTTGTACATCACTTGACAACTTTCGTAGAAAACATAAATCCTCGTCGGATACTGCCCACAACACGTCTGGAGGTAATCGTAGGCATCCCGGAGACAAGTATCGCACTGATCGGCGTTCATGTCCGGGCTGCACTGCACAAGACAATACACCGTTTCGAACGCCGACACTTTCCCTTGCCCCGTCGCGTAAGGGCTAATCATTGACATATCCTCATAACCAGCCTTGACCTCATCTATGAGCTTAATCATCGTGTCGTTGAATGCAATAAACAAATTCTCGGGATCGGTATGATTGATTGTACTCCATGAACGAAGCAAAAATCTTTCAAGCTCTATCCCATACAAAGAAGCGTTCTCATAGCGTAGTGTGCACTCGTTGTGCCAGATTATTGCCCCTTTCGCATTAGAGCAATTTAGGGCATGCAACGTCGCTGCATGGATACAATTCTTGCAGAAATCGGAATCCACGTCACCTCGGCAATAGTACTGCCCATACACGGTGTCAGTGCCGTTGCCTGCGCTCGTGTTGTAAAAGGACATCGTCGATGCGTGTTCGTCGAGCGTCGAGACCACGGTTTTGAGGTTGCTTTCGTATGTGCTATTGGTTGTGTAGTTGCCGAACGTGTCGCCAAGGCAATATGCGTAGCGAAAGGTGGGTTCAGTAAGTTGGCATGAGACATCGTTTGCAAAAAGAAGGATTGCTAAGGCAAGCAACACAAAAATCAAAGCTTTGGACATGGTCACAATTGGTGATTGAGTAAACTCCGTCTCTTCTAAGTAATTAGTATGTACGTCTACTTAAGCTTACAACATCTATATAGTTATAACAAAACAGAAGTCAACGATGTTATATGTTATTAATTTCATATTATAAATCATTATATTGTATATTTTATAATAGTTTTTATCATAACTATTAATTGAAGTAATTAGTATTACGAGTAATTTAATAGAACTAACTCAAACAATTTAGACTAAAATTAATACTAGAAAATAAAGTTTTCAAAATAATACTATAAATTATTAATTTATAGGCGCAAAAAAAAACTTTGAAAAAAAAAAACTAAACTCTAATTTAAAACAATCTAAATAAAAACTTTAGAAAATAAAGGTTCTTCCATTTGCTTTTATACGTTTGATTTTCTTACGTCTGATACTTCAAGATTCTCAATAAGGTGCAACGGGTCTTACATGATAATATTGTGTCAATCAGATCTTTAGATATTGTGTTTAGAAGGATCGGGTTCGTTGTTCAAAAAGGATTAACGGCACAACTTGTTGTCTGTCTACCTTCTACCGTAATTTATTCAGACTTATTTTTAAAAAATATAAATAGACAAATAAATATCTCTTTTAATCTCAAAATAGGGGTACTGGTATTTGTGTGAATTTTATTTATTATATCTGATTTATTATTTCAAATAAAATTTTGAAATTTATATTTTATATTATATATATATATATAATTCTTTTAGGGAATCATGTAATTTAATGAAGTCAAATTCATTTCAAGAAATTGTCAAAATTAAGAAGATAACATAGTTTATACATAAACGTCACGTTGTCAATTTTTGCATAGTCACTGAAAATGCGAACCCTTTCCTTGTTTTTTTTTTTTACGGTACCTATCGTACAATCAATTTTTTACGGATAAATCTATAAAAAAAAAAGCATATTAAATTAATAAAAAGGAGGTGTTCATGTACAGTCGGATCCTCAATAGAGTTATGTAGTCTTACATGTTGCCTTTATGTGATTGGTCAAATTATGTATTAATATATTTTTTAAAAATTTGAATTAATTATAAATTTAATAAATTAACCTAACTAACTTATACAATTTTTATAGATTTTAAATTTAATAAATTAGTTATCGTTCTAATTCTCCTCGTTATTTCGATCTTCTCCAGTTTCATTCACTGCAGTTATCGTCGGAGACGATACTTTGCTCCATTGGAAACGAAATTCCGGCATCGTTGCTGACAAAACCTAATTTCCGTTTATCTTGATTGTGAATCTAGATTCAATTGAACTTTTATGAAGATTGAGCTGAGATTTTGATTAATAAGTATGTATGGCATTCAAATTAAACGACCCTTTCTTTATTAGTAGAATCAGTAGAATCACGTAGTACTATATTCTTTCTTGAATTGTAATTTGCAAATTTGCAGAACCTTACTTCATATGCTTACACATTTTCAATTTTATAAAATTTTGATCAATTTGTAGTAGATTATTGTAAGAATATTTATGTGATATATATTCTATGTGGCAAATGTGTCTAGATAAAGTCAAAGTTTAAAGTATAGTTTGTAGTTTTATTATAAAGTTGAAAATGTAATGGATCGGTATAGGTTATAGACGTTAAAATTACACAATTAAAGATAATTAGAGAAGAGGGTTTAATTAACTCTAATCTCATTCCATTAGAGATTAATCAAAGGCTAAGGATCAAGGAAGGAGAAGACTATCTTACGTCTATGCACTCGATCGACTCGTAATGAAGAATACTACGGATAAAAGTTAGTCTTCGATCGAGATACATATATTTCGATTGAGTCATGTTCAAGTCTAGATCCATTAATTAAAGGGTTTGATTTCAAAATAGAATCGTATGTAATCTAACAATTAGTCTCAAAGAGAGGTTATAGAATTGCATGATTCATCGAGCTATTCGAGAAGAGATATAATATACATGTATAGTGGTTTCGTTAACTTGCTAATTTCAAGCAGGAAAGACGCATGTATTTTTCATTTACATGAATGCATGTTTTTATTTGATTAATTTATATTTTTTTTCCCGTAGGAAGGAGAGGCATTGGTGTCCAGCGCATCTACACGTGCTTTCAATAGATAAAAAGAGCTAAGTATTACGCAAACGAGGGATAGCTTGGCCTCTTACATTATCAGAAAGGACATAAATAACACCCTCCGGCAGGTCACGCAATACATGAAAGCCAAAAGGCAAGTCCAAAGCTAAAAAAACTAGATAATCTGCAGTTTTATTCGCCTCACGGTAGCCAAGTCGAGTTTGGATAATCCTGTCTCTTCTTAAAAAAGTCGTGGCACCTAAGCACCAAACTAGCAAGAGGATGGTGTGGAACAATAGGTTCCTTCAGTAACCTAGAAACAAGAAGTTAATCCATTTCAAAAATTACTGAGCGAGAACCACTATTCCATGCAACATTTAGACCATGTAGAACTCCCCATAACTCAGCCGTGGAAATTGTACATATTCCAATATTGACACAAAACCCGTGTAACCATTCTCTTGAAGAATTCCTAATAACACCCGTTGTAGTTGCATTTCCATCTCCACGTTTTTCTCCATCTGTGTTAATCTTCACAACACCCATTAGTGGCGGATCCCACGCTACCATCACCGTTGTTGTGGGATCAATTGTTGAAGATTGTCTATATCGGTTCCAATTAACTAGCATGTGCCTCCAAAGTCCGTTCTCGAACAAAAGTAGCCCTATTCACCGCTCCATGTTACCTCGGAAAATCTTTTCATTCTCCATTTCCATGACCACCACGGACCTATAACACATAAATTGCGCCGCAAAATTCCACGCATATATATCAAAGAGGAAAGAGAATTACCTCGGATCCATTGAGCAAGAGGCATTTTGAAAAAATATAGGCCTTTTCGACTGAGAAACAAGATCAATCCACATGGCATTTACTTGATCACAATCTCGGAAAAGATGTTCCATGGACTCAACACCCATATTACATGATGCACAGAGAAGCGGATAAGTGTTTGTGCTGACGCTCCTCCGAAGACAATACTCTACCTTTCAGCTTCAACATAAATACAATGATCCTCTCATGCACTTGCAAATTCCAAATAGTGGAGAAAGTTGGACCCTTACAAAGAGCAACCACCGACTCTCGCCTGATATGCAAATATGCCGAAGCAAATGAATAAATGCCATCTGGTGTATAGCGTCATCCAAGCTCATCCTGACAGATGGGAGCCGAAGACACCAACGTTGAAGGGTAATCGAGAAAAAGGTAACCCATGCACAACTTCCACCTGATTGACCGGTGTTACTACTGCCAATTTTCTGCATACATTAATAATATCTTATGGGAGGAGAGCTCATAGAGTATGGAAATTCCAGTGGCCCTCCCGATGCCACATTTGAGCAATAGTGAGATCAGCAGTTGTTGGTGTCAATTGTCCCGAAAAGATCTGAATGAGGGGCTCATTAATCACCCATATTCCCGGGAAACATTAGGAGACAAAAATCTTCGACTTAACCCGATTCACACGTTGTCCAGAAACCTTACAAAAAATATCAATACATCTCGTGACAATCCTCAATTGAGCAGTCGAGGCCTTAGCAAAGAGTGTAACATCATCCACAAAAAACATGTGAGAAAGTAAAGGCCCTCCTTTAGAGAGACATATAGGTTTTCATTCCCTCTTTCCCATTGATTCCTGAATTAAGTGGTTACAATGTTCAATGCATAGAACAAACAAATAAGGAGAAAGAGGGTCACCTTGTCGAATTTCCCGCTCCGGCACAAAATGAGAAGTCAACTCACCATTCCATAGAAGTTGCATGCGAGTAGTGGAAATACATCCTCTAATCATTTGAACCCGGGTAGGAGGAAACCTAACCTCAATAACAAAATCTTTTACAAAATCCCAAAGAATTCGGTCATATGCTTTTTCTATGCTCAATTTAAGAAGCATCCACTTGCGTCCAGTCTTCTTTTTACACATAGAATATAATGCATCACCTCTTGCATTAAAATAACATTATCTTGGATCAAACGCTCTGGAATAAAGTTTCCTTGTGTTGGCCCCAATAAACTCCCAACAATAGATTGTATCCTCTTCACCAGAACTTTGGTAGTAATCTTATAGGGAACATTACACAGAGCAATAGGACGAAAATGGGAAATCAACTCAAGTTTCTAAGTCTTGGCTATAAGAGTAATTATAGTATCAATACTCCCTATCCGCATAGAACGAGTCTCAAAAAATATATTAACCTCAGCGATAACAGACGGTCCCACTATACGGGCCTACACCTTTGTCCATAACCCCCCGTCCGACGGGCTTGGCGAGCCGGACATACCTTATTCGCAACACCTTATTCGCCATACCCCCTAAGTCTAGAAGTAAACTACAAAATTGAAATTGAAATTGAAAATATATATATATATATATATATATATATAATATAATATAAATAATAAATACATATAAATCAGTTATCTTTCCTACAAAAGTACAAAACTCCAAATCTTTCAATTCAAAACTAAAGTCTACTAGTCTACTAAAATACTAAGTCTTTAGTCTACTACGGATTATTAGTCAAGTACTCAACAACTATGGCTATTAGTGTAACACTCCAAATCCGTAGGACTCGTGGCGCTACTGGGCTAGGATCTCACAATAGATCTTGATCCTAGCCTGACAACAAGTTCACTGGATCTTACAAAAAGGCACAGATACATTAAAACCAAACATCAAACTGTAATATATACACATCAAAAGGTTTACAAAATACCGCTGAGTACAAACCAAAACATGTATCCGTACATCATGAAATTCACCCATATCCCTCACATACATTCCTAGTGTACGAAACCCTCAGCGGATCACCCCATCTGAATCACTTTGTAGTTCTCCTAACCTACAAAGGATCTACAACACGGTATAAAACCGTTAGCTAGCCATACATATATAAGATAATACATAAGCACAAACACAAGTCAGAGAATATTAACACATCGTCATGCTATCACACATTTACCCGGTTAATTATCTTTATAAAGTCCAACATTCAAATCGTATATACATGTATATGAATATATGTGACACAAGGAATATATAATCCTCGCCTCTCGGGGTGTTGCCAGTTGTAGTGGTAATCTAGTAACACTTTCCCGTCTACCCTATGGGAGTGGTAGGTGCTCGTCCCACTTCCAGATATGGCCTGTTCGCAAAGAACCTCCCCATCTCCCAGCGGGATGACAGGGCAAGTTGTCACAGCCCTACAATGGGCGGTCACTAAACCATAGGTCGGTAATAATCAATCATCACATGCTATCAAGCATATATCAAACACCACTCATGCATACATCCAATATAGGGATGGTAGCTAAGTAAGTCCTACGGACTTACCTCAACCTCGAAGTAGTCTCAAACACGATCAACTCCAAATATGGAGGAGAGCACTTCATAATAACAAGGCATAAAGAGATATTACATCTCCTATCAATCAAAGGGGTCACACCTAGACCCAAGGGATCCATAAGGATCATATCCAACTTATAAACCTTAAAGCCATAACCGGCACCTATCGATATCATACTCATCATCATCCTATCCTCGTACACGTACCTAGCATGCCACTAACCCACTCATACTAGGAAAGGAAAGGATCAATACTACTCTAAGTAGATCCTATACAAGACGCACCTGCAGAACAGGAAAGACGCAGGGGCGAAGTGGCGGAAGGTGCAGGCGCGACGACCGCTGGCGCAGGCGCGGTGACCGTGGCCGCAGGGGCGGAGGCTCTCGAGCGCGGGTGCGGTGACAAGGTCCCGCAAGGGCGGAGGATCACATGCGCGGGGGCGGCGACAGTGCAGAACGTAATCTCCCGACTTCTCTTCCACTCTTCACGTGATCAATTCACGTTTTTATCATTCCACAGCCACATTCATATACATATATATACATACAAACATCAATATGCACCCTAGCACATCTAATCCTAAGCCAAGGAAGAGGAATCAAATGAAGAAAGAAAGAAAGAAGAAGCAAGGAGCTTACCTACTGTTATGATCTAACCAAGGAGATTATCTAAACCACTACCTCAGCTGGCTCTCAAGCTCAACAACAACACACAACACCAACATCCACTAAAGCCACACAATATCTCTTTCAAACTCAAAGGAAATCAAGAACAAGATCAAGGAGAGGAAAGGAAGCAAGAAGAACGTGAGAAAGCTGGTATGAAGTGAAGAAACCCTTGATCCTAAGGTAAGAAAAAGTTAAGAAAAGAGAAGGTAAAGCATGGTCAAAAAGGTCAACAAAACCAGCTGCAGCCGCAGGAAACCGCAGGGGCGGCCTCCTTGGCCGCAGGAGCGGAATATACGCTCAGCCGCATGGGCGGCTACACGGACCCGCAAGTGCGGCTAAGCTGGCTCAGCTCCTAAAGGTCAAGGCTCTTACAATTAGTCTACTGGTAACTACTCTATTATAAAGAAGAATGAAACGGAAGAGAGAACATTATCTCACTCATTTACAAATAAAGATGAATGGAAAAAAGAAGAGCAAGAAGAACATGGAAGATGAAAAAACTGAAACTTTGGAAGAACGAAGAAACATATAAGATTGTAGAGAAAATCATAATAACCAAATTTATTTACCTGGTTTTGCTTTCTATCTCCGAGAGTCCGAGTGGAAGCGTAAAAAACCAACAGAAAGTGAGAACACCGAACTGTGGGCTTTGGAGCGGCGGCATGCGATTGTCGAAACGAGGTTGAAGGAAGCGTACAAAAAAAATCTAGTTTTCAAATTTTCGTTTCAAGATTTGAACTTGGACAATTCATAATAGATATCGAATAGGAAAGTAGCGTGCAAAAAAATCCAGTTTTAAATTTTTTTTTTTTTAAGTGGGCTAGAGCAGACCCTAGCCTACCCCTAGATCCGTGCCTGCATACGAGCGCATATGCGTGTTAGTTCCAAGCCTAAAACATAAGTTTAACGGGATTTTATCTTAAAATTAATTTGCAATAGAATGGAATAGTTCACCGATCTTATATTCTACTATACTAAGGTCGAAATGTTCCTAATTTAGATGTGAAAACTTAGACCCTCCACAATGAAGGGTCGTGGGTCTACCTAACCCCTCCATGTCATCACAAATTGATGACATGGAAGAAAGAGGGGTTAGTAGTCCCGGGGATCGACCACAAAATTGGAGTCGCCTCCTATCTTTTAAGTTTTTTTTTTCTTTTTTCATGTAAAACGACATCATTTTGGCTCAGTTTGGCCAAAACGACGTCGTTTTGGTCTGGTTTTCTGCAGGGTAGCAGCGTCACATGGCGTGCTCTGACTGGCCGAATTTTGGCCAGTGACAGAGCGCCACGTGACATTGTTGTTTTTAGTTAACTTAAAACCCGTTTATCTGCATAAATATTAATTAAAAAATAAAATAAAGTTTATATTCGAATAGGATTCAATTTTATCTATCCAATCACACCCACTTTGCATATGTTTTGATTAAAAAAATTTTGACTTCTTGTAACGTATATACGGTGTTACATAGTGAACAATTAACATTTTATAATTTTTTACATGATAACTTATTTTTGTCCACCTAATAAAATATTTATTTTAAGCATAATTACATATTTATTTATTTATAATAAAAAATACATTGTAAAATGGTTCTTAGACATAAAACCAGACATTATTTTACAAATAAAATTCCAATTTAATTAAAAAAAACACCTTAAATGATAAATTAATTTCAACATAACACGTAACTTATACCATAAGTTTGAAATAAAATGATATATAAATATACATATCGTTAATTTATTGAAAATAAATATACAATTCCTTAATTTATAATAATATTATTATTGTATAAATAATATATACATTTATAATTCATTAATTTATTGAAAATAAATAGAAAAGTAAAAAGTGAAAATAGGAGTCTCAGAACTATCTGTTGTGGGTGAAAATAAGTGAAAAGGTGAAATAGGCTACTAAACTGACGTGGTGGGAATATTGCTGATGTGACAAGAAAAAAACTGTAGCTCCGGGACTCTCTATTGCACATGTAGTTATACCGACTCCGGCATCGCATCTCAAATTTTCTATTGTAAGATGGTGACTCCGGCATCACGTCTCAAAATTTCTATTGTAAGATGGTATTTTCCGACCTTTGTATATATTTTTCCAAAAAGATGTTAATACATTTGACTAAGGAGCGGAATATTCTTTGTTCACTTCAATTCTAGACATCAGCACACAGTATAAAGAGTAAAAACCTATAAAAAGAAATTAAAGAGAGAGAGAGAGAAAATTGGATGGAGAGTCCATCCTTCTTAATTTAGTTTAGTTTTTATCGTGTCCAGTAATTTTATTAAGGAATTACCCTCATTCTAGTTAAATAGGGGAGAATTTAGGAATGAAAGGTTAATGGAAATGGATAAATTCTAACAAAATTATGAGAGGAGACAAACACTACAATATATTATTGCAAGGGGTTAGATGTCCAATTCAGCCTAAAAAAAGTTCAATTAAAAATAAAACAATGACCTTGATTTTTCCACATGTCCAGGTGCGGCTCTTATATGCAACGTCATTCACTTTTCTTTTATACAGAAGTGTATGACCGTGCACTTCATGATCGTGTATCATGACAATAATATAAAGTGTAATTTATTGGTCATTCACTTAATTAAAAAAAATCAAACGAAACAATGTCAACAAATTATTAACATAGCAAATCTTCTTGACAAATATAATTTTTTGATGATGAATAAAAAAATCACCCTAAAGAAGTTAATTCAGTCTTCTATGAACGTGTAAAACATTAATTATTGACTATTACTATTAGGTTCAAAACGGTCCTCCCTCCACTGTTAAAGTTTGGTCTCGTTTCCCTCCTCCCGCTTGAGGGGTACATGGACACTTATAGGCTATTATAGCAAATATATGGGTACTTTCCAGGGACGGAGACAAAGGGATAAGGGGAGGGACTGTGCCCCCCTTGTGGCGGGATAACTACTACGTAGGGGGATAAGATTCACTCTTCTCAACTAGCTCATTTGGTAGATGGTGGGAAGGAGGGGTCTGGAGTGCAGAGTTCAAGTCTTGAGAATAACAAAAATGTTTTTTTTATTTATTAATGTTTAACTCTTAATTATACAATCAATTCATACTATTTTCTCTACCATTAATAATTTTGTTTGACAGTTTATTTTAAAACACAACTTTAGAATTAATATCAAAATAAAAACTCTAATTTATAGTAAGAAAATTTTAGTATAATTTTTTTTATGTAATTTATAGATTTTAATGTATAAATTTTAACATAATATGTGAATTAATATAAAAAATGTCGTATACGAAAAAAATTTTATACCCCCTCTTCGAAAAATTTCTGGCTCCACCGCTACTTTCTATAAATACATAGAAAGCTGATAGAGTTTATTAGAGATTGATGATGGCTTGAATACTAAACTCTTTTTTTAAGGTAAATACTAAACTCCAGATCAAGAGACTTTATAATAACTTCCATTAAATCATCTCACTATACAAATCGATTTCAATCTCTTGTAATCATCTTTGACCGCGCCCACAAAACCACAATTCCGCTACTCTTTCTGCTGTGTAAAATTATAAATTTATTTTATCAAAGAAACAATATTTAGCAGATATTTATATAATCGTGCTGCCCAGGTACGATGTACCTTGTTCTCAAAAGCAACAAGACAAATTTAAATTATATTAAATATTATTATAATGACAGAGATTCGTCTTCTATGGGATAGAGCATACTTTACTCCTGACTTTCAGTTTAGCTATACATTCAATTCCTTCATCTTCTCTATGCCTTTTGATTTCCATGATTGTTGGAGACATTTACGCTGTTTTTATGCAGTAAACGTAGCACGACAAGAAACCCTATCTAGCTCCATAGCCATTAGTTCTAGATGTGCTTTTATATTTCTTCTTCAGTCTATTGCTGTTTTAAGACATTAATGGCTCCAACATTCAGAATTAGCTTTCTTTCCTGCATCTTCTTGATTAACTTACATATTTGTATCACTTCAAAAATAACTTACATACATGTATGTGGAAGAGGAGAAGGAGAAATGTAGGCTTGCCCTGAAACCATCCTCGATTGCAACTTTTAGAGGCAACCCTTTTCCAGTTATCTACTACAACTATGAGTAACATTGAGATGTGAGGATATACTGTTACCATGTGTTTGGGTTCAACAAACCGTTTGACTTAGCTGGCCTTAAGGCTTGTATCAACTAAGTCGGACTATAACCAATTGGTTTTAAGATGCATCTCCTCATGTATTAGACCCACTAGATATGAAAAGTTAATAAGTATCTTAAGATGGGCATATCAATCGATACGTTTCAAGATGCCAATTGACTCGACCAATCATCCGATAAGTATAGATTTGGAGGAGAAGGTTAGCAGGTGAATGTCGGAATGGAAGAGTGAGATTTTGCGATGGGTCAGGTGACACAATCGACCCATCACCCGACCCATAATCATCTCTAGTTTTGTTTACACAACTAGTATAATCTTGATAATGATACGCAAAATAATAGTAGTAACAACAATAGTACCAATAGTAATGGTATTTATTAGGGAAAGAGTATAGTAGGCGAAGACCGTGACATAGTCCGTTGAGGTTGTTAAATTGCTAGCAAAATAGGGTTCAAGAGGGATGCCGATTTGGGGATACACATGAGGGACTACAAAGACAAGTGCAAGTCGAGTGTGGCATTGAGAAATCCAATGAAGGACAATAATGTCAATGCAACATGGATGAACAAGTACTACTACTTGTGTCCTCAAGTAGGTTGCCGGTGGAATTCAATAAGAATCACTATAGGAGGAGCCATTGCCTAGCTGAGATGTATGTGTTCAAGAGGTGCAATCATAATTGCGGTGTTTGTTGAGTATTCGGACCCATGAGGAGCATTGACGCGTTGTGCTTTTGTGGAACCACCTTCTCTGCAAGAAAAAGCTCATGGGGAATGCCGCGTAGTTCATAGGGCGTAATGCCATAATCCAGTTCTACCAAGATTGGGCGTTAGAGGAGCGCTTGATGAATCGATCCAATGCTCCTTTAGTCCACTGGCGTACATATACCTACACAAAGTGGCCTTATAAACATAGAAAAAATTACCCATTATGGTGTTCGAACAAATGAACTATCGGTATTGGTAAGAAAATATTTTAAAAGTTCATTCCGGAATATTTTAGAGCTCTTTTAAAACAGTAAATATATTTGAAATAGTCAAAAGACCAAGTCCATAGTACACCAGCAAACCTGATATTTTAAAAATGAAGAGATTTCTTAAATTCAGCATAATTCAATTAAAAAAAGTAGCAAGAATCTTTGAGAGATTTTATAATTCATCATATAACTTTCTTATATTGAGTAGGTTTATTAAATTTTGGATACAATTGTGTCCTATTTGGAAATTTTATAAATGTTGATTCTTACTTCTATTGCAAATATTGTAGGATGAGATCTCATGTACAACGTTGTGAGCTTGAGTGAGGTTCAAATGAATTTCCGCACCATAAACTAGTATTAAAACCGAAACTTCGGTATAGGACTAGTTGCACATGCAATTTGAGATCGGTCGTCCATAATGACATCCGACAGGTTGGTCCTTACCTGTCACATGATGGTCTCGGCTCCTAGAGTGAGCATGTTGTTGTCATACATGTCAAAATCGGCAATTCTAATTGGTGGATCCATTGCACGGAGATCTCAAAACTAAGAGGACACGCGGTGATCATGCATGTCAAGGACATCTATTTGTGCTTGATGCGTTGTAGTCCGGTTTTGTGAGGAAGTCACAATTGAGAAAATATTGTTGAATACAAGGCATCGATATTAATTCCACGAAATTTGAAATTCGAAGAATTGTCAATTACTGATATTTGGTAAAACTTGGAATGAAATATTTTTAGAATTGAGTGATTTCGAGTTCTCAACGAATTTATTCTCACGTATAGGAGATTTTGAACCATTCCAAATTCTAGATTATTCTTTTTTATGTAAAGCCAAAATCTAGATTATTCTAACACCATATCGTCCGCTTTTTATTAAAATCGAATTATATCATTTTTAATCTCAACCCGATTAACGATTCAAACGAGTCTCAGAGCAAGTTCACTTGTTGGGTTAAAATGTCAAAGGTTAACCCTATCGACTTTTAACGACATTTAACTTTCGCTCGTTGGAAATATTGAATAACATTATTTAGCTCAATGGCATTTAACCTATTAACTTTTAACATTTTAACTCAATGGTGAACTTGCCCTTAAAGATTACCAAATGTTTAGTACAAGCCGGTTAAAACTAACATGTGAATATCATTTTTTGAACAATAAATGTTGTCATATCATTATAACTAAGTGGTAACCGGTTTAAACAAAATGTGTGAACTTGCTTGATGCCCATGCAATTCAATTAAGGGATACTTTCATTAAAAAAATTGTTGATACTGTACATGTCCTAAGCTAACCCTACCTATCAAATTCAAAAGCGTACACATATATAATATGAAATTGGCTACGTGTCGACTCGTGTCCCTCCAGCTAGCTTTATATATTTAACTGCTCCTCCTAGCCTGGCCGGCTTGCCTATACCCACAAATCCAAAACATAAAATAAAGCAGTAGTAATAAAAAACAATATATAGCAGAATTTTATAAAGAAACAAAACGTCCATGTACGGTGTATCATATTCTTAAAAGCAATGAAGAAAATTAAAATGTTATTAAAATGCGATAGATTCGTCTTTAATTTCTCGAGCTGAATAATTGCGATTTGCCATTGAGTGCGTTTCTATGTGGGACGTGGAGCGTATACTCTAATCTCTGCATTTCTCGTAATGCTTTTTCCCTTGATTGTTGGAGGCATTTTAATGCATTGCAAGCTTCCCCAGCTCGTCAAGAAGCCCTAGCTCTGAGATTCTCACTATACCCATCTCTACAAAATGCTTAGTTTTTCATCTTCAAGCTTTTGCTTCTCTCAGGACGTTAATGGCATATCGTCTTCTGCATCGAAACTCTTTTCTTCCATGGATGTTGAAGAGGAACACTTGAGATCTCTCTTTTGCAATCTTTATCTTCTCAAGAACAAGCTCAGTGAAGTGCAGTCCATGGTTTCTATCTTCTTCAACCAATCACCTTCTTCTTCCGAAACCCTAATTAGCTTGGAGAGTCTCATCCAAGAAATCGCTATTTCTGCCTCTAACGCTTTGTTTCAGTTCCAACAACAGATTTCCCTAAAACCATCCTCCATTGAAACTGTTACAAGTAATTCTAACAACCCTTTTCCAGTTATTTATAGTTACGGATACGATTATCCGCAAGGCATAACCGATTCAACGGTAAACCATGAAGATATCGAGCCACAAGGCATACCCGAAGGTATGGTAGTCGAAGAACGTGACATAATTGAGGTTAATGCTATTGAATTGCTAGCAAAGTACACACATTATTGTCCATTGTGTGAAAAAGGGTTCAAGAGGGATGCGAATTTGAGAATGCACATGAGGGCTCATGGAGACGAGTACAAGTCGAGTGCGGCATTGAGCAATCCGGTGAAGGAGAATGTAAATGCAACGGAGATGAAGAAGTACTACTACTCATGTCCTCAAGAAGGGTGCCGTTGGAATAAGAATCACCCTATGTTTCAACCGTTGAAATCGATGATTTGCGCAAAAAATCACTATAGAAGGAGCCATTGTCCTAAGATGTATGTGTGCAAGAGGTGTGATCTTAAACAATTTGCGGTGTTGTCGGATCTACGGACCCATGAGAAGCATTGTGGTGATGTTAAGTGGTTGTGCTCTTGTGGGAACACCTTCTCGCGTAAGGAGAAGCTCATGGGGCATGTCGCGATGTTCATAGGGCATAATCCGGTAACGAACAGTTCAAGTGGGAGAGGATAGTGCCGTTGAAAGATCGAGCAAGAATGGTCATTGATCCGCCTTGTCGCAAAGGGAGCTCACAGACTCACAGTCCAAACTTGTTATAGTGTTTATCACATAAAATATACCATTTTTCAGAATAGAACCTCTGGGGCATGGAACAAACCGGCCGGCTGGTTGCCTACCGGTTCACAAAGAGGTGTTGGTTCTTCATCTTCCAAGTTTTTTAGGAGCTATTTTTAGGATTGAACTTGATAGGTTGGGAAATTTTGATGTTTGTATTAGTATGGAGAGTATAATTTGCATCAAAAAGCTCTTCAGGCATTGTTTTCCATTACGGCGTTTCATTTTATTGCTGATAATATAAGTTGGTTGTTTTGGATGGTTGATTGAGGGTTTATAAGCAACCAATAATATGTCATTTTGTTGAATGTTTTGGTGTGGGCATGGGTTCATGTACATGTACTACCCAGCAATTGAGCTGGGTAGAATCTGTTGATACGTGTATATAATGTTTTACATCGAATATATTAAACATGTGAGTATAGTGTATATATAAGTTGAAGAATATTTATTTTATTATTGTTGATTGGTTATTTTGAAAAGGTTGATTTAAATTGAATAAAAGAGAGTAATTTATAGAGAGCAGGAAGGAAGAAAGAGCCAGTTACAGTTCGAGGAGAAAAAGGGCACTAGCCACCAACAAAGAGATCAAGAGAGCAGGTTGTTACAGGATTGTCTATTGGTTTTAATTTTAATGGTTTAGTTTGACTGGATGTGTAGTCCCTCCACCTCTAATTAGACCCACCGGAAAAACAACAAACTGCATTTGGTACAAAACATCCGAGCAGGATCTTCTTCTGTATCACTCTTATATGTTTTGTTTTTTTTTATCCTATCACGTAATTGGTGTAATTTGTATTGTTTATTATATTTTCTCGTAAAGCAGTAAAACTTTAATCCTTATTTATTTATCCTCAATCAATTATATAAAACGAATACATGTATCACTGATATAGGAGATCAATTACAAAACAACGATGTAAAAGAGATAAATAATCCTTTATATAACAAATAGTTAGTCATTATACCACCTAATTTAAACGTATCTTTGTATTGTGAAATTACTCTTTTAGACTAGCTTTCAAACACATAACTAGATCAAATTGACTAACCAAATACAGTTTATTCAAATTTTAACTTAAATAAAAAATCGAGTTTAGAAGACAAAGCAACCTACCTTGTGAAAGAACTTTTTGATGGTGAAAGATTTGTGGAGTTCATTCTAAAGTTGTTTCATTGGTAAAAGATTTGGGGATTTCATTCTGAAGTAATTTTTCAACCATGTATGGTATGCTATTTAGGCGTATGTAATTGATATAGTATAGTTTTTTTCCCGGATATGTTCGCTAAAGTGCAACTATCCGGTTGCACTTCACAAATAGTGTTCATAAATCTTACTAGTCTAGTTAGTGTCTTAAGATTGATAAGTCTAATTGGAAAGATAATCACAGTTCAAGTTTGTAATAAATGTCTTCTTTTTTTTTTTGAAAAGATTTGGGGAGTTCACTCTAAAGTAATTTTTCAACCATATATGGTATGCTATTTAGGCATATGTAATCGCGGTTCAAATTTGTAATAAATGTATTGAGGTTGACAACATCAACAAGTCAAGGTAGTGATGGCTCCGTTTGGTTCAAACCACCAAACCGTCGGTTTGGCCAAACCGGAGGTTTAGGTTTGTCGGTTTAGGTTTAGGACGGTTCACGGTTTAGGTTTAGGTTTGCGAAAATAAAAAATCTAAACCATCGGTTTGAACCAGCAAACCGTCGGTTTAAATTTTTTGATTCTTTTTTAAATTACATTAAAACCGACGGTTTGGTTGGTTAAACCGTCGGTTTTGGCTTTTTGATTTTTTTTAAAAAATTTTTTATTCCGACGGTTTAACCACTAAAACCGACGGTTTGCTTCATGGCCGTTTTTTTTAATAAACCGTGGCTAAACCGGCAAACGGCCGGTTTTCAATTGCTAGGTTTAGACGCCGGTTCGGAAACCTGAACCGTCGGTTTAGGTTTCCGATCCATGTCTATCAAGGTTCTAGATCAACTTTAAGTTCAAAATGGAATTTCATTTTAAAAATAAATATTAATATGTCTCTCTTATCAATTTTATATTTTAAGCTAGCTCTAAAGGTATTTCTAACTGATGTGGATGGTTACATTATTTACGCATGTCCCGACCTTCAACTACAATTAACTCGGTTGCACTTGTTATTGTCATAAGTTCGGTTAACACAATTACTGTCTGAAGGCCAAATAATATATGTTCATATTCGTAACTATGTTAAAGCTAACAAACCCGATAGGTGAGGATTCGAGACCAATGTGTGTACATGGTGCATATCGGCTTATATGGACATACATGGAGATCAATATATAAGTTTATTTGAGTTTATTTGATTCGAGACCAATTACTGTCTGAATGTTGTATATATGTTCATATATACAACATTCTAAGGTCGTCAATTTGATCAATATGAGAAAAAAATATCACAAATATGATGAATAAAATATTCGAAATCGAGTTAATACATATTCGAAATCGAGCTAATACATAAGTTTAAGAAATATAAGTTTAAGAAACTATACTTAAAATTCAATACTCAAACAACAATTTACCAATTTACGTACTTATACACTTCGAGAGAAATAACGGAGAGGCAACTAGCTACTCACTCCCTCTGCGTCAAGTTATGGAGTTTATGTAGTGTTGATCAGGTTTTGATTTAGGTATATCCGTAGGTCCAGTAGGATTATATTTTTTAACGTCGGTATTTTTTTTTTAGATGTTTGATCTGACTTCTTTTTATATTAACGATGATTCTTGTACTTGTTTTCACAAAATAGTGTAAAACTCTTGGTTGGTAGTGTCCTAGGCAACATAGTTATGAATTATTGCGAATTGGATAACCAATTTTCGTTTGCATTCAAATCTTAAATGTGGTACTAGAAAAACTGCTAAATTTCGGTAGCATTCAAATCTTAAATGTGGTACTAGAAAAACTGAAAAACTGCTAAATTTCGGTAGCAAGGGTTTCACATGTTGGAACGTACATGCACATTAACCTCAGCCTAATACATAAATTTACTGAGTTTAATCCTAAAACCAATTAGCAATAGAAGAGACTCACCATGCCCCATTAAGTGTTTAGGACATACTTTATATGCCTGTTTGTAACCGACAGTGTGATAAATTTTAAATTTCATCATGCGCGCCCATTAAGTATCACAGTTAGACTCGATTGACACTTGACAACGTGTGTGCCTTAAAATCGGCTAGTTCAATTGGACGTAACAACGTCTCCTGATCATTCTTAGGTTCTTGTACAACATTTTACGTTTTGTTGAAAATATGATTTGTTTGAGGTTCAAACCTTTTTTTTGAAAAGGTAAATAATTTATTGAAGGAGCAAAAGAATGCTAGATTACAGAGTACAGAGGCAGATCAAGAAAGGCAAACAAAACTAGAAGAAACCATTGCAGAGTATACCCAAATCAGGAGAGGAGCAGTTGATAGCAAGAGCGATGGAGCGAGTGTGACTAAGGATGTTGTGCACACAATGAGTGGATGAAGCAGGTTGAGAGCAAAAGATAGCGGTATTTCTAGTCTGCCAGATGAAGTAGACTAAGGTAGTGAGCTTGGCAAGGGTGAGAGGACTAGAGTGGGAGCTGGAGGGAGAGGCAGAAGCTCTGAGGAAAAGGTCGAGGAGGGAGATATTGGTAGGAGGGTTGAACTAGTTGAACACCTCCGAGATGACATTACAGGTGAAGGAGTAGTCTTGCCAGATGTAAGAGTGCGACTCGGGGTAGAGACAACAGAGAACACATATGGGGTCAGTATCAGGGGGAATTGGGAAATGTTGTGAGCAAGGCGTCTGTCCTTGGTGGGAAGTCGGTTGTGAAGCGCGAGCCAGGTTATGAAGGAACATTTCGGGTGTTTGGGTGGAGCCAAATGGAGTTGCCCCAGGGGGAGGTGGTGGAGTGATGGTGAAGAATATCATAGGCAGCCGAGGTAGAGAAAATGTCAGCAGTACAGAGGGTGGAGACAAGGAAGGATGAAGAGCCATGACGGAGTAGGGAGTTTCTGATGGAACAATAATGGCAATAGCAGCGTATTGTGGCCTAGGGAAAAATGTAGCAAGTACACCCATGTCGAAACCGAAGATCGCCTATGGATTAACTGCGGCTTCAACAATGTTGTTCTTGACATCGTCCTGAGATGGACGCGTATTCCCATTCGTTGCAACAGCCTCCACCCCTGGCTCTCCTGCATAGTCTTCTCGGCTCCTAAAAAGATCTAATTCACCAAGTCAGAAGATCAACCATTAATGTCTACTTCACTTGGAAGACTCTCAACGAAATCATCTACTACAACGCAAACCATACTGCTATTAAATGCGCCAACAACATCATCCTCGCTATGAAAAAACACACTTCTGCCAATCGGAAAGACCGCAACATGGATATCATCTTTTGGGCACACTCCCTCGACATCCCTCTAGTTTAATAATCTATTTCGTCTCCTTCATCTTTGTTATTGCCACTGAACTCATTCATCTATTGAACTAGTCGAGTATGTCAAAACTCAGCTCGTTCAGCTCAAGTAACAACTTAATGACCGCGCGCTAAACCAATTAAGCCTTAGCAGAGTTGTTATTATAACTTGAGAAATTTACTCAAACTCTGCTCGGACTTGATCGTCTCCGAAAAAGTTCAGAGTGAGCTCATTCACCAGTAAGCCGAGTATGATCACATTCTAAACTTGGTCAAGTTTAAGCTCAATAAATAATAAATGAGTTGAACGTGAACATATCAAAGTTAGCCTCGTTTGGATCGAATAACAACCCTAGATACATGGGTGCATGCATCATTGTTGGTGAAAGAGTTCAGCCCTAACATAGGAAACAAGGATGACAATTTCAGTTTGTGATGGGTGTAATGGAGAGTTCTATAACATCCAGACGCTTGCAGCATCAAAAAACAGCCATCTACCAACCATCAAACACAACCAGCTAATACAACAATCACCAACAAAAGAAACAAAGTATGATCAAAGTTAACATCATGTATAACAACGCTTGAGGAGCTTTTTCATGCAAATCATATTCATCAATACTAATAAAAACATCAACGCTTCACAAAATGTCATATTCAATCCTTAAAATATCTCACAATAGAGATTTTGAAGATTATATCTTGAAAAGTAGTATATTTTATGTGATAAACACAATAAGATCGAACTTAACTTGGACTGTGAGTAAGTGAGCTCCCTTTGTGAACAAGGCAAATGATCATTCTTGTTCTTGGAGCATTACTATCCTCTTCTTCCTGACCCATTTGGTACCGGATTATGCCCTATGAATGTCGCGAGATGCCCCATGAGCTTCTCCTTACGCGAGAAGTTGGTCCCACACGAACACAACCACTTAACATCACCACAATGCTTCTCATGTGTCCGAAGATCCGACAAGACCGCAAATTGTTTATGATTGCACCTCTTGCATACATACATCTTAGGGCAATGACTCCTCCTATAGTGATTTTTCGCGCAAATCATTGATTTCAACGGCTGAAACATAGGATGATTCTTGTTCCAACGGCACCCTTCTTGAGGACATGAGTAGTAGTACTTCTTCATCACCGTTGCATTGACATTGTCCTTCACCGGATTGCTCAATGCCACACTCGACTTGTACTCGTCTCCATGAGCCCTCATGTGCATCCTCAAATTAGCATCTCTCTTGAACCCTTTCTCACACAATGGGCAATAATGTGTGTATTTTGCAAGCAATTCAATAGCATCAACCTCAATTACATCACGGTCTTCAACTACCATACTCTTGCCCACATTATTACCATTAATACTATTGTGGTTATTATTATTATAAGTATCCTCAGCAATATACAAACCCTCGGTTATGCCTTGTGGATCGATATCTTCATCGTTTATAATCATTGGCTTCTCGAAGTTGATTGTAGAACCATCTTGCGGATAATCATAACTGTATAAAACTGGAAAAGGGTTGTTAGAGTTATTACCTGTAAGAGTTGCAATAGAGGGTGGTTTTAGGGCAATTTGTTGTTGGAATTGAAACAAAGTGTTAGAGGCGGAAATCGTGATTTCTTGGATGAGACTCTCCAAGCTAATTAGGGTTTCTGAAGAAGGTGATTGGTTGAAGAAGATTGAAACCATGGATTGCACTTCAATGAGCTTGTTCTTGAGAAGATAAAGATTGCAAAAGAGAGATCTCGAGTGTTCCTCTTCAACATCCATGGAAGAAAAGAGATTCGATGCTGAAGACGATATGCCATTAATGTCCTGAGAGAAGCAAAAGCCTGAAGATGAAAAATTAAGCATTTTCTAGGGATGGGTATGTGAGAATATCAGAGCTAGCTAGGGTTTCTTGACGAACTGGGGGAGGTTTTAATGCATTAAAACAGCATTAAAATGTCTCCAACAATGAAGGAAAACAAGCATAGAGAGAAATGAGAATGAATTTGAATGTATTTTAGTTTTTGAAGGTCAACTAAAGAACACAGATTAGAAGAGTATACGGTCCACATAGAACCTCCCTCAGTAGCACATTATTAGCTCGAGAGCTTAAAGACGAATCTATTGCATTTTAATATCATTTTATTTTTCCTCATTGCTTTTGAGAATATGATACACCGTACATGGACACTATATTGATTTATGAAATTCTGCTATATATTGTGGGCGCAGATAAATATATATAACCAGCTGGAGGGACACGTTTCCGACACAGCCAATATTAAAGATATATGTCTAGGGTTTCAATTGGATAGTTAATTAGGGTAGGCTTAGAACATGCACACTTAATTGCTAGCTAATTGCATTGTGTTGCATCCATTGTCTCCACTTAGTTTTCTTTTTTAATGAAAGTAACCACTCGGTTGAATGGGTTAGATTTTAGGTTTTTTTAAATTTGGGAAATTTGAGCAATAAGTTTCGTTGATCTAATTTGGACCATGGTTATTAAAAGAGTTATTAGGAAAACTTTATAAAAGAGTAAAACTTTATTAGAATAATTGAAAATTGAAAAGATTTTGAGTGACAATAAACTTAATCTAACGAAACCATAATCAGATGATTTCTCATTTAATTAGCAACAATTGATACAAGGGCCACCTATAACACAAATTTGAGCATATCATCCAACAACTAAACTTAGAACTATTACATGAGATATGTCTTGCATGCTTAACAATCAATACATCCTATTACAAACAAGAACATGAACCAAGAACATTTACAAATGCCCTTCTGGTTCATGTGCTTGATTTTTCTTAATCACCAATAGCAAAGTTTGGAAGCTCTCCTGTCTGTCATCAGATCAATAGTAAGCAGGTTATGGAACATCCCATAAATGCAGGGAATGCCTACAAAAAACGAACTTTCCAGCAGGGACAATTTTGGTTCCAAAGTCAGTTGAGTTAACATCACCCTTAATCTTTTTAACTTCAAAGTGTTTCTTTTCTATCTCATCCCTGACAAAGTGAAATTTATGCTTAGATCTTTCATGGTACACATGATCTTTAGAGAGATACAGAGCACTTTGACTATCTATATGCAAAATAGGCACATAATTTTTATGTTGGATCTCAGTGAGTAAACCTTTTAACCATATAGCTTCTTTAGAAGCTTTTATAGTTACCATATACTCAGTTTAAGTGGAGGACAAAGGCTACTATGGATTGTTGTTGAGATTTTCAGGATATACAATTACCAGTCCATGTATAAAAGTATAAAGTGGTAGATTTTCTAGTGTCTTTATTACTAGCATAATCAGAATTCACATAACCAAAACACATCGTGATTCACAGAATGTTTACCCAAAACAAGACATAATTTCTTAGTTCCAGAAATATATCTCAGACAATATTTCATAGCATTCCAATGTTCAGGTCCGGGATTATACATGAACCTACTTAGCACACTAATAGAAAAGGCAAGATTAGGTCAAGTACAAAGCATTGCATACATAACAGATCAAACAACAACATCATAAGAAATATTTGACATCTTACTTATCTCACTGGGAGAGCTAGGCCATAGGCACTATTTCTTTGTGAGTTCTAGGTGCCCTCCTAAGGGTATAGAGGTAGGTTTAAAATCATTCATGTTCAACCTATCAAGGATTTTCTGTAGATAATCAAATTGAGAAGTCACATCTTTTTCTTTACTCTATTCCCTTATATTAACACCAAGAATATTTTGAGTTAGGCCTAGGTCTTTCATGTCAAAATGTATTTTTAAATCTCTTTTAACACCAACAATGATAGTCTTAGATTTACAAATAATCAAAATATCATCAACATATATGAGAACATACAACGCATCAGATGCATAAGCATTTTTGAAGTACAGAGAGTAATCATATTTGCTTCGTATGAATCCTATGTTTTTCATTCATATATCAAACTTAATGTTCCATTGTCTAGGTGATTGTTTTAAACCATATACGGATTTTTTAAGCAAACAAACATGCTCATGTTTATTCTCATCTATAAACCCTTTGGGTTGACTCATATAAACGGTTTCATTTAAATCACCATGCAAGAAAGGAGTTTTAACATCCATTTGTTCAATATCCCAGTCATATACAGTAACCATAGCCAAAATAGTCTCAAAGTTTTATATTTGATAACAGGTGCAAAGATATCAATATAATCTTATTCCTTCTCTTTGTGTAAAGCCTTTGGCTACTAACCTAGCTTTATATCTAGGGCCTCCACTATTTTTAGTGCCTTACTTTAGCTTATATGTCCATCTGCATTGAACTAGTTTAGCATTTTTAGGTTTGGGAACAAGGATCCATGTTTATTAGTGATCATAGAGTCTATTTCTTCACTCATAGCTTGTTTCCAATTTTTAGCATTGGAGCACCTAACAGCTTGTTTATAAGTATCAGGAGTATAAAAGTTTTCAATAACATCACCGGTTATGAAGGCATATTCAACTATATTTAGTTCATCAGTAAGCATAATGTACTCAACTTTATTAGCATATTTCTTATTGGGGTTTTTTAGCCTAGAAGCTCTATCCCTAGTAAGTTAATAGTGTTCATGAAGGTCAAAGTAATTTACAGTCTCAATTTCCTCCCTTAGACCAGTAGAAGTAGCTTCATTTTGGTCACTGTCATTTACAGTTTCATGATTATCAACATTTTCATTACTAGAAATATTTTCATTATGTTCCTCCCTTAATTGTTGAGTCACATTATCATTGTTTTGATCCACATGATCTACAATGTCCCTATCATTCTCAGTGTTCATAGATTGAGATGGATTAGTATTGGCATTTTCACTGGTTGCATAAGGTTGAATTGATTATAACCTATGTCAAATTATTCTTCATCCTGATTTATATATGGTTGGTCATTATGGTTGTAGAAAGGAACTCTAGTAACAGGTATATCAACTTCATTGTTATCTGTATTAGTTTCCACAGTTTCAACATGATTTTTTGAAGTGAAAGTCATTTTCAATGAAAGTAACACTTCTAGAAGTTATGACTTTATAGCCATGAGGTTGTATAAGCAACACTTTATAGCCTTTAACTCCCTCAAGGTATCCTAACATAGCAACTTTGAGAGTCCTAAGTTGTAAATTACCCTGAGAGATCTGAGAGTAAGCAGTACATCCGAAAGGTTTCAAGTTTTCTAGGTCAGGTTTCTTACCAGTTCACATTTCTTGAGGTGTTTTAAAATCAATAACAGAAGATGGGGATCTGTTTATGAGGTATGCAGCAGTGGTAAATGCTTCACCCCACATACAGCTCCTCGTCCTTGAGCTAATTAACATACACCTAGCATTTTCTAGAAGAGTTCTATTCATTCTTTTAGCAATGTCATTTAGTTGTGGTGTTCCAGGAACAGTGAGGTGTCTTTTAATCCCTTGAGTTTTGCAGAAATCAATAAATTCATCATTACAAAACTCTAGGCCATTATCTGTTTTGAGGCATTTTATTTTATAACCAGACTGATTTTCAATAGATTGTTTCCAATCTTTGAATATTTCAAAAGCTTCATTTTTTGTTTTAAGGAGGCAGATCCAAACTTTTCTAGAATAATGATCTTGGATATGAAATATTTCCTTCACCTATGGCATCCACCTAAACAAGTCCTCATAAGTCAAAGTATATATGTTCTAGGGGGTTTTCAGCTTTATAGAAAGATTTGTTAAAATTGTGTTTATGTTTCTTTCCTAACACACATTTTTCACAAAATTTTATATCAGCACATTCTTTTACAATAAGGCCTTGTTTATAAAGGTTTTCAAGGCCTGTATTACCTATGTGTCCTAGTCTGTCATTTCATATTTTAGTGTCCACTTTTGACAGATTTTATTAGCAGAGGTGAGAATCGAATTAGGTGAAGTGATAATATGATATAACCCACCCTTTCTTATACTTTTTATAAGAGTAGTTCCATTCTTTTTGACTTCTCTTATCCCAGTACTAGTATTAATCTAATTGTTTAGATCATCTAAAACAGATTCACTCATGAGGTTCCTTCTAAGCTTTGGAACCAATATGACATTTTGGAGAATCCTAATTTTACTATCAAACATGCAAATAGGAACATTTCTCACTCCTCTAATTTCTAAGGCAGTGTTATCTCCTAACATAACTTCACCTCCATCAATTTCATGTAAAGAACTTAACAGAGATTTGTTATAAATAGCATGCATAGTACAACCATAATCTAAAATCGAAACATCAAAATTATCAGTATCAGGCTTGGCACACATAAGCAGTTCACAAGGATAGTCGATCTGAGTTTTTTTAAACAGAGACACTTCTATGTTTTTCAGTTTTAGCTTCTATGTTTTTCTCTTGAGTCAAGTTTTCTGAACTAAACTGAATGATATCTCTAAAGTATCAAATTAGGTAGGTAAAGAACCTAATAACAAGACAGCAAGGTGGGTTTCTTTAATTCATCATCACATCTAGCTAAGTCCTTATTT
This sequence comes from Fagopyrum tataricum, assembly GCA_002319775.1. Classification (NCBI taxonomy): domain Eukaryota; kingdom Viridiplantae; phylum Streptophyta; class Magnoliopsida; order Caryophyllales; family Polygonaceae; genus Fagopyrum; species Fagopyrum tataricum. Next base: position 50,308,895 of record CM008285.1, read on the forward strand.
ATTTTAAGGAGTTTATCCAAGTTCTCATTTAGAGTCAGACTAACATCCATTTTAAAGGTAAACAACCTATGTAAAAGGGATATTTTAAAAGGCATAGATTTTTTCAGATAGTATTTTCAAGAGCATCCCATAAAGATTTGACAGTAGTACGTGAAACATACAACCTGATGAGCCACGTTGTCAGTTAACCTGATCATTATTTCAACATGGACCTGCTCATCCATTTCCTGCTTTCTTTTTTCAGAAATCATAGCAAGATATTCTCCAGTGATGGCCTTGAGACATTTTTTCCTTTGCCAAAACGGCTCTCATTTTCACCTGCCACATGGGGAAATCAATGGACCCATCGAAGGGTTTCATCCTCACATAAGCTTCTACCATATTCATAAACACAAACATATTAGTTTATTTATGAAATATGGTCAGACATAAGAGGACAAACAAAGTAACGTAAACACTCAATAAATCCAAAAAAAACAAAAAAAAAACTCTAGATCTGACTTCACAAGATAGCAGCTGAAGTTTTTTTAACATGTACAACATATACAAGGTCCACAAAAGAGCATTGATACCACTTTGTAACTCTTAACTTCGTTGTTTAAACATGAAAAAGTGTAAAGCAAGATCTACACTAAGCATTCAAGACATGTTATAATAGGAGTAGATCGTAGAAGCATACAAGAGTAGTTAAAGAACTAGCTCTAAACTAGGTTTACAAAGTTCAAGAATGACGATCAGATAGAGATAGGAAACAAAATAGTCCTTGTTTAATTTGGCTAAACAAAGCTTCGATCAAATCTTTGTTATGTTCGTGTTGAAGACTCTCGCCCGAGGAGCCCAGATCCAAGGTTAAAATGTCTTGTAATCGTCGCGACAACCTCCTCTTCTCTTCTCTCTCAAAACTCTCTTTGGACAAAACCCTAGCCGATGTATGTGAGTTGTGTTGTCTCTCTCTCTCTTAGGGTTTCAGGCAGCTCCTTGTGTTGTATATATATCTCAAGGCAAGAGCTAAAACTCGTCGTTTCAATTAGTGAATCAACTGGTTCAGTGTTGTTGTTGAACCAGACCAAGCTGCCCGGTTCATATTGAAAAGAATCAGCTTTTAACGAATCACGTGCCCATTAAAGCACATTCTAATAAAACATATACACGGCCCACTATACTTCCAGCAAACAATAAAAACAGTTACAAGTGTTTATTGATCCACCTCAAATATGTGATAGCATCTCTTGGATCTATGCTACCAAAATTAGATGATTTCTATTCTAATTAGCAACAAGTGATCCAAGGGCCACCTATAACACAAATTTGAGCATATCATCCAACAACCTAACTTAGAACCATTACATTAGATATTTCTTACATACTTAACAATCAATACATCCTATTACAGAACATTAACCAAAAAAATTTACAACGATTAATGTCCACTCAGCTTCAGCTTTAGCCGCATTCGTTGACGTCAAATCCTCTTCCTTTTTCCTTCCTGATAGTCGGCATTAATCTAATTTGTATCTCGCTATCTCCTCGCTTAAGCCCAACATTGGATTCCTTTCCAAGGTGATACTCTCTTCTCTCTATTTGCCGTTCAATTGTCTCTCTGTTTGTGAGAAGATTATGGATCTCTATGATAAACTAGATATGAACAAGTTTCGACAAAAACAACAGATCTAGAGTAATCTTGCTCAAAAACGATAATTCAAACCAACAAACAAGATTTGGTGACGCAGTTCGGGTTAAACCCTAATCTGCGGGATTTCAGGAGGGGAAATCCGTCCCAATCCACTAGGTAGATAGAACGTACGATTACAAGTAACAACAACTTCAAATCAAGACCAATAAAACCCTAACCAAGAGAAAACTCAACAAGAACAATAAGATAACAGAAGCCAGATGATGCCAACGCAACCAGATACAAGCTTCCAGTGAAGCTTGTGATCCAAATCTGATCTTCCAACGAAACACACAAGATCGCTTCTCACTTTTCTCTCTTTTCTTCTCTCTTTTGCTTTCTTGGAGAAGAGGAACTCAGAATCGGCCGAGGGCTTGTACAGTAGCTCCATAGTTTCACCGCGAAGCTTTTATACCTAGGGTTAAGAGGAGACGGCAACATCACGTGAAGACATCACGTGATTTCATTAATCCAGCAAGGAGACGGATCAAGGCAAGCCCAGCAACACAAAAGGCCCAGCCAACATGAAATTACATCGGCTAACCCACATATTACACATATATACACATAACACCCAAAACTTATTAAGTTTCCCATAATGGCACAATATACAAGATCACCATACACATATGTTGCATCTTAGGTTATGTTTGAATCATGTCAGGAATCACTTAACATTTTAAGTTCCCTTGTACACTATCAAACAAGTCCTAAGCCACCAACTAATGCATATGCATTCAAGTATATGTGTTATAGGGATAAATGGTACAAGAAGTTGAAGTTGTGGTAACTATATGTATAACCTATTGATTATTAACATAACAATATGTCCTCCTAATCAACAGGTATCACAGTTCTATCTTCCAGTAGTGGACTGGTGGTTCTCCTGTCCTTCATCAATCCATAGCTCCACATATCTCAGTGTACATCATAGATATGTAGAAAATTCCTGCAGTAAGCAAATTTATCAACAGTGACAACCTTAGTACCAAATTCAGAAGGATTTAGATCACCTTTAATCTTCTGTACAATTATATGCTTATGTTTCACTTTCTTTCTAATGTAATGAAACCTAACATCAATATGCTTAGTTCTTTCATGGTACATAGGATCCTTACAGAGATAAAGAGCACTTTGACTATCAATATTAATAACAAGTATATAGGATTTATTATCAATTTCCTCATGTAAACCTTTAAGCCAAGTAGCTTCTTTGGTAGCCTCAGTGGCAGCCATATATTCAGCTTCAGTTGAAGATAAGGCAACCATAGACTGTTGTTGAGATTTCCAGGAAATACAATTACCAGCCCAAGTAAAAAACAGAGCAGTAGTAGATTTCCTATTGTCTTTATTACTAGCATAGTCAGAGTCAACATATCCACACAACTCATCAACAGAACTGTGTTTTTTATAAACTAAGCACTTATTTTTGGTTCCATTCAAGTATCTCAGCATATACTTCATAGCATCCCAATGTAACAAACCAGGATTAGACATGAACCTACTTAGGACACTAATACCAAAAGCTAGGTCAGGTCTAGTACAAAGCATAGCATACATCAAAGAACCAACAGCAATATCATAAGGTACATTCAACATTTTTGCTTTACTTTCAGGAGAAGTAGGACAGTCTTTCTTAGACAACTCTAAGTGCCCTCCTAAGGGAGCAGGTGCACGTTTAGAATTTTCCATGTGAAATTTAACTAACACCTTTTGAACATAATCAGTTTGGGATAACAGCATGGTCTTATTAGGCCTATCTCTTACAATATTGATGCCTAATATTTTCTTAGCATTTCCAAGGTCTTTCATATCAAAATTATTTTTAAGGTCATGCTTGACACCAGTAATAAGAGCTTTGGAAGAAGAAATAATCAATATATCATCAACATATAGTAAAACATACAAAGGAGCATGATTTTTAATGTTCTTAAAATACAGACAAGTATCATATTCACTTCTAACAAATCTCAGTTTGATCATACAAGCATCAAATTTCAAGTTCCACTGTCGTGGAGACTGTTTTAGTCCATAGATAGATTTTTTAAGCAAACATGCAGCATTGGGTCTATCTATATCAACAAAACCTTTTGGTTGAGACATATATATAGTTTCAACTAAGTCACCATGCAAAAAAGCAGTTTTAACATCCATCTGTTCAAATTCTCAATCATAGACAGCAACCATAGCAAGTAAAAGTCTCAGAGTTTTGTACTTAACCACAGGAGCAAATATATCATTATAATCAAGACCTTCTTTCTGTGTAAAACCCTTAGCAACTAATCTAGCTTTAAATCTGGTTGGCTCATCTATATTTGTCCCTTCTTTTATTTTATAAATCCATCTACACTGTATTAGTTTAGATTTTTCAGGCTTATCAGACAAAATCCAAGTACTATTAGCATGCATAGAGGCAATTTCATCATTCATAGCAATCACCCATTTTTTAGCATCAGGACAGCTAATAGCTTGTTCATAAGTCTCAGGAGTGTAAGGATGTGACACAGCATTAGCAGTCAACAGAGCATATTCAACAACATTAGCAGCATGATACTTTCTATTAGGTATAATAGTTCTAGGTAATATGTCCCTAGTCAGCTGATAATTTTTAGTGTTTTCAGAAGCATCAGAAACAGATGAAGATGAAGCATGCATATCAGACATATCATTCACATCAGAAGCATGATCATTAGACACTATATTATCAGGAGACCTATTATTAGATAAGAAAGGATCAAAATTACCCTCCCTTAATGGTTGTATGTGCTCAGTAGCTGTGTGATCATTCATTGCAGAATGAGAATCTACATTGTTTGCTTGTGAGCTGGTATTGTGCTCTAAGCTTTCATTAGGTTCCTCAGAACCCTCAACAGAGTAATCTCCTATGTCAAACTCCACCTCAGTATTAAGTGGAGCTTCACTGGGAGTGTAGAAGTGTATAGGCACTTCACCTTTATCACCTATAGGCTCAGTACTTGTAGTTAGTTTTTTCTTAAAATAAAACTCATTTTCATTGAAAGTGACATTCCTGGAGGTGATCACTTTGTAACCTTCAGGTTGAATTAAAAGAATTTTATACCCTTTAACATTCTCAGGATAGCCAAGCATAACTCCCTTTATAGCCCTTGGTTGCAGCTTACCTTGCACTATGTGTGCATAGGCAGTGCATCCAAAGGGTCTAAGGTATGATAAGTTGGGTTTCCTGGAAGTCCACATTTCTTGAGGATTTTTAAAGTCAATTACAGAGGAGGGAGATCTATTAATGAGGTAAGTTGCTGTTGTGACAGCTTCACCCCATAGAGTTGGCTTTAAGCCAGAACTGACTAACATACATCTGGCCTTTTCAAGCAAGGTTCTATTCATTCTTTCAGCATTACCATTCTGTTGTGGGGTACCTGGGACAGTCAAGTGTCTCCTGATGCCAGCCACTTTACCGAATGAGTCAAACTCATTATTACAAAACTCAAGACCATTGTCTATTCTAAGACATTTGAGTTTATGTGTTGTTTGATTTTCAACTAGGGTTTTCCAATTTTTAAAAGTTTCAAAAGACTCATATTTAGTTTTTAAAAGATATATCCAGACTTTTCTGAAAAAATGATCTAAGAAAGAGATAAAATATCTCTTTCCTCCTACAGTGTCAACCTGTGCAGGCCCCCAAAGGTCAGAGTGAACATACTCTAAAGGGTGATCAGCTTTGTAACTGGATTTAGTGAAACTATGTTTGGATTTTTTACCCATTATACAACTCTCACAGAAGGTTATGGTTGCAGGTTTTTGGTCTAGCAAGCCTTGTTTATAAAGGCTGTGTAAACCTCTATTTCCTATATGTCCTAGTCTACTATGTAATAGGACAGTTTGCTCTAAAGTCAAAGGATTTTTATCTTTAGTTAGATTGATTTCAGATGAGGTAACTACATGGTACAGCCCACCCTTTTTGACACTCTTAACTAAGACAACTCCATGCCTACTGACTTGTCTAACCCCATTTTTAGTGTGTATAGTGCAGCCTAGATCATCAAAAACAGATTCTGATAACAAGTTTCTTCTAAGCTTAGGCACCCATCTTACATTTTGTAAGATTCTGACTTTGCCATCATGCATGATCATAGGAATATTTCCTATGTCTTTAACAGCTAAAGAAGAATTATCTCCTAGCATAACATCACCACCATCATATAAATGCAGATTTTTAAACAAATGTTTATTAGATGTAGCATGCATAGTACACCCTGAATCTAAAATCCAGGAGTTATTTTCATAAGCATGGTTTATAAAGTCACACATAAGTAGGTTCTTAGAGCAATATATATCACAAGATAAATCAGGACACATGCTTTTATTATTATCAACATATAAACTGGAACAAAGTAAGAGTTCACAGGGATAGTCATACTCAAAAACAGAAGCAGAGTGAGCATTTTTATCTTTGTTTTCTAACTCATCTTTCTTTTTCTTCCTACATTCATCTATGAAATGTCCCAGTTTACTACAATAAAAGCATTTCTTATTAGACTTATCTTTATGATCTTTATTTTCAGATTTGTCCTTAGAAAAAATTTTCTTTCTATCATTTTCTCTTTTAAAATTCTTTTTACCTTCAAACACAAGAGCTTCAGTCTGATTTTCATTTTTATTTCCAGATTTAATCTTAAACACTTTCATGCTTTCATTTTTCTGGACAATTGACTTAAGAATTTTATCCTTAGATATTTCATCTTGACTATATTGTATAACATCTTTAAAGTTATCAAACTGAGCAGGCAAAGAATTTAACAAAAGAATAGCAGCATGATCATCAGAGATTTTATCATTGCATCTTTCTAAGTCCTGAGTTAATTTCAGAAATATATCCAAGTTATCTTGCAGAGACATGTGAACATCCATTCTAAAATTAAACAGTTTACATAGCAAAGATATCCTACTAGGCAATGATTTTCTAAGGTACAAATCTTCTAATTTTTTCCATAACAGAGAGGGATCAGTAAAACTTACAACCTGTCGGGCTACATCATCAGATAGCCTTATGAATATTTCAGAGTGTGCTTGCTCCTCCAGTTCCACCTTTCTGTCGGGTGAAGTGTCAACTGGGAATTTTCCCTGGACAGTGTTCCAGCATTTTTCTCTAATGAGAATAGCCCTCAACTTCAGCTGCCATATGGCGAAATCCGAAGTGCCATCATAGGGTTTTATCCTGACTGTGTTCTCTGACATAGTCCCTTGTTCACAAGAACAAGATCCCAGATGTCAGATAATATTTTTACTTTGAATTTTTCAAAGCAGAAAACCAAAAACAAGATTGAGAACACTAAAGTTTCTCAATCTCAGAGTGTTTGTTTGGTGAAAAAGGTTTTAAAAGGCACAAAAGACTAGTAAAACACTTTTGACTCGAAGAGTAAGATCATCAGCGGAAGCAAAGACAGGATCAAAGTTTTTCAGACTCACAAAACACAAACTAGGGTTTCGAAGTTCTTTAAAAGACAATACAAGCTCTGATACCAAATTGATAAACTAGATATGAACAAGTTTCGGCAAAAACAACAGATCTAGAGTGATCTTGCTCAAAAACGATGATTCAAACCAACAAACAAGATTTGGTGACGCAGTTCGGGTTAAACCCTAATCTGCGGGATTTCAGGAAGGGAAATCCGTCTCAATCCACTAGGTAGATAGAACGTACGATTACAAGTAACAACAACTTCAAATCAAGACCAATAAAACCCTAACCAAGAGAAAACTCAACAAGAACAGTAAGATAACAGAAGTCAGATGATGCCAACGCAACCAGATACAAGCTTCCAGTGAAGCTTGTGATCCAAATCTGATCTTCCAACGAAACACACAAGATCGCTTCTCACTTTTCTCTCTTTTCTTCTCTCTTTCTCTCTTTCGCTTTCTTGGAGAAGAGGAACTCAGAATCGGTCGAGGGCTTGTACAATAGCTCCATAGTTTCACCGCGAAGCTTTTATACCTAGGGTTAAGAGGAGACGGCAACATCACGTGAAGACATCACGTGATTTCATTAATCCAGCAAGGAGACGGATCAAGGCAAGCCCAGCAACACAAAAGGCCCAGCCAACATGAAATTACATCGGCTAACCCACATATTACACATATATACACATAACACCCAAAACTTATTGAGTTTCCCATAATGGCACAATATACAAGATCACCATACACATATGTTGCATCTTAGGTTATGTTTGAATCATGTCAGGAATCACTTAACATTTTAAGTGCCCTTGTACACTATCAAACAAGTCCTAAGCCACCAACTAATGCATAGGCATTCAAGTATATGTGTTATAGGGATAAATGGTACAAGAAGTTGAAGTTGTGGTAACTATATGTATAATCTATTGATTATTAACATAACACTCTAGTAAACCGAAGTTGTTTTATACGTGATGGATGTGTAATGTGCTATCTTCTATCCAATTGATTTCACTTTGATTTGATTTTACTTATGTCTCTGCTGAATAAACTCGAGTTATTCATTCATTTTGTGCTTGTAATGTTTGAATAAGTAAGCATCTCTCTTGTAGCAGAGACTAGCACTTAGACTATATGGGGAAACCAACAGGACAACTCATGCATGTTGATTAGGCTTCTTGTCGTTCTACAAGTTGTGCTTGATTGAAGCAATGTCCATTAGATGAATGCACTCACCTCTTGGTGAACTCGGTTTTGAAAAAATCAACGGGCATTGTTTATGCATCTTGTCTTTCTCTTCTACATATCATGATCTACAAACTTTTGCTTGATTGAAGAAATATTCAAAAGGGTGTGAATTTGTGAAATTTTTAAATGTCGTATTTAATTATCTCCTAACCTAGTTGATGTGAGCCTATAACCTAGCTTAATCTGCAAATCTCACTGTAAGGTATCTCTAGTATCAAATGCAATGTCACAACTAAGGCCTAGTTGAGTAAGGTGAGTTTAGATTTCATCTTATACACTAAATGGTCATGTTTCCCAAGTTTCAATAGCTCTTCCAAACCCTTCCAGTGCCATTTCTTGCAATTTTTGTCAAGGTTGGTGTCGACGGTTCACTGGAAGTTACAGTGGTTCTTGATACCAAGTCTGGTGGAGCCTCTGCTAAAGAGATAAAAATGAGACTATAGAGTATATAGGGCTATGATATACAATAAAAGGGCCCAATATGTAAATAGAGAATTTTACAACTGAATTCAGTTACAACTTGTATATATAGTCGATGTATGAGGAACTTTAGAGATATAATAAAACCTTTCCAACTTATTTGTTACCTCTTATCATGGTATCAGAGTGTATGGCTCTCGATCCAATTTCATTTGCTTGATCCTCTCGATCAAACAGTCCGCACTTATCTTACCTCTTAAACATACGTTTGATTCCTCCTTTTTCTTTACCATGGAGATACACGACATCATCTTCCTTCACATGATTCAGGAATCAATTGGGTAAATTCGCACATTCGAGGTTTAGATCAAACCTCAGAAACAACAATGATCCATTATACCTCTTCAATTCTGATAATCTTGGGATGCAGCTTGTTTCGGTGTTGTTTAATGGTGTCAATTTCACTTCATGGAGGCGCAAAATCCGGATGGCACTAGGAGCGAAACATAAACTAGGTTTTATTGATGGAATCTGTACAAAATCAAGCAATGATGATGAAGACAATATTGTTCGCTGGATTCATGCAGATTACATGATTAGATGTTGGATCCTCCACTCAGTGAAGTCGGATTTAGCTGAGCTGTTCACTTATGCAGAATCGGCCAAGGAACTTTGGGATGACATCTTAGAAAGGTTCGAGGTATCAAATGCACCTCTCATTGACCAAATTCATAAGGATCTGAGCTCCTTGAGGGAGGAGAATACAAGTGTAGTTGTTTACTATGGAAATTGAAGAAACTCTGGGAGGATTTGAGTTCAATTGATGGAACTTATGTCTGCACATGTCGAGGTATTAGTAGTTGCACTAGTGACATTCTTAAGAAAATTGTAGAAAAGGAAGCAAAGCTTCGTGTAATGCATTTTCTTATGGGGCTAAATGACCAGCTTGAACATGTTTGTAGCTCTATTCTATCTCTTGAATATCTTCCTACTATAAATCGAGTATTCCACATGACTGTTCAAGTGGAAAAACAAAAGGAAATCACATGCCATTCTCTGCCTTCACATGATATGCTTGTTGTGAATCGACATGTTCCTTATAAGCAGGCAGGTGGAAGTCGTTGAGATTACAAGAAGTAGAAACTGGATCGTGTATGCAATAACTGCAAAAATAAAGGTCATCTCAAAGAGTCTTGTTTTAAGCTAACTGGTATTCCTGACTGGTACAAGGAACTTAAGACGAATGAGGATAAAGATCTTGCTTCAAATCCATCTTCAACTGGTCTAGTTGCTACTGCTTCAAAAACTCTTATTGTCAATCATCCAATAGATTCCATGGATTTTTCTTTTTCACCTTCCATGGATCCAGTCATGAATAATGTTGTATATCATGAGGTTCTCAAAATGATGCAGGATAAGCAGGCTAACTTTTCAGGTATACTTACGACATATATAAACAATGCAGTTAATTTGTGTGGTTGGATCATAGATTAAGGTACTACGGATCATATATCCTTTTGCGAGGATTATTTTACTCACCTGCACAGGCTCAACATACCAGTCATGATTGGACTACCTGGTGGATTTGTCAAAGAAGTATTCCACCGAGGGACTGTCAAGTTGTCTCCCTCTTTCACATTACACAATGTGCTTTATTTACCTCATTTTAAGCACAATTTGTTGTTTGTGTCTCGACTTATTCATGATCTGCGATTGAGAATTCATTTTACTCATCACACGTGTTTATTTCAGGATCATACCAATAATGTAGTGGTTGCCACTGGTTATAGAAGTGGATGACTATACAAGTTTGCCACTACATCTCTTCATAACAATACTCTCAATGTTTCTGACACAAATAAAGTCCCATGTGGTTTACCTTTGTTTCATGCTCACTTAGGTCATTCCTCTTTGTCTAAATTGATTCATATTGATGATTGTCGTGACTCTAAGCTTCAGTCTATTGATTGTCAAACTTGTATTTTAGATAAACAGCATAAGTTGTCTTTCTCTTCCAGTAAATCTCTCGCACATAATGCTTTTGATTTAATCCATGTAGATATATCGGGCCCTTATCATACCCCCGGTCATTTGTGGTGCAAAGTATTTCCTGACCATTGTTGATGACTGCACGCGTTTTACCTGGACTTTTCTTATGGCTAATAAGCAACAGATCCTCCGACTTATCTCACAATTTCTTGGTTATGCTCATACCCGATTCAAAGCACATGTGAATATTATTCGGTCAGATAATGGCAATGAATTCTTGCAGTCTGGATTGCAAGAGACATTTCTTTGATAAAGGCATCGTTCACAACGTTTTACACCTTGTGTCCCACATCAGGATGTTCGGGTTGAAAGAAAGCATCGCCATCTTCTTGAGACAGCTCGTGCTATTCGTATCCATGCCAACTTTCCCATATCATTATGGGGAGAGTGTATTATCACTTCTACGTACCTCATTAACCTTATGCCTTCTTCTTCCTTGGCATGTAAGGTGCCTTATGCTTTGCTCTACAACATCATCTCCTACATCTCCACCTAGACCTAGACCATCTCGTATCATTCGGCGTCCAGCTTATTTGCAAGACTATGCTTGCACTTCCCTCACATCTTCTCAAATCTACCAGTTTAATCTATCTAAACACACTCCTGAGTTCGTACAATCCTTTTGCAATGTCATTTCCCATGCAGCGCAACCTCAAGCTTAACCCAGAATCGGGTGATCTATTCGATCAACCTGAATCCTATAGACGTCTCATTGGTCGTCTGCTTTACCTATCTCTTACAAGGCCAGACATTTCTTCTTGTGTTCAGCAGTTGAGCCAGTTCTTGGCTTCTCCTAGGATTCCTCATTGGCATGCAGCCCTTTATCTTCTTCGTTACTTGAAAGGCACAATCATTGTTGCCCTTCATTACTCCATTGAACCTGATCTATCTCTCAACACTTATAGCGATGCTGATTGGGGCTCCTTTGTGTTTACTTGTAGGTCGATCACAGGCTACTGCCTCTTCTTAGGCCGTTCTCTTGTTTCATGGAAGACTAAGAAACAAAAAACGGTATCTAAATCATCGGCTGAAAGCGAGTATATATAGGGCAATGTCTATGACAACCAGTGAAGGGGTTTGGATTGATGCTCTTCTTGTTGATCTAGGAATTCAATCTCCTAAACCTATACCCTTGCATTGCGATAACAAGGCTGCTCAACACGTTGCAGCCAATCATGTGTTTCATGAAAGGACAAAACACTTGTGCATCGACTGCAATTTTGTGCGAGATGAAGTTCAGAGAGGTTTCCTCTCCACAATCCACGTCCAATCCTCTCTTCAGTTGGCTAATGTCTTCACGAAGCCCTTGGGAGAACAAGGGCATCTCTTCCTATGTGCCAAGCTTGGTCTCGTCACTCCGCGTCTAGCTTGAGGAGGGGATAGAGAGTATATAGGGCTATTATATACAATAAGAGGGCCCAATATGTAAATAGAGAAATTTACAACTGAATTCAGTTACAGCTTATATATATACTCGATGTATAAGGAACTTCAGAGATATAATAAAATCTTTCCAGTTTATAGTCATCTCTTACCTCTTATCAGAAACCAACTCTTCTTCTGTGGCATTGGCTTCTGAGGAGTCCATATCTGAGTTTATCATTCAAGTGACAAATCTCATCAAGTCAGTCCATGTAACTGTATATTTGTCCTATGTTTCTTAACCTTCATTCCCAGAAGAACTGAGATGATAGTGAGTAGTTCATGAGTTTGCATCTTGTAGACTAGTGGATTCAAGAGATATTGTGGAGTTACAAATGAAGCAACCACTAGACTGTGAGCTTTTGATTCGTATTTCGTAAGAAGGAAGCTACGACTCCCATAATTACTCCTATTCCTGTACTCAATTTCAGTACCACCACAAGTGACTGCACCTGTACAGGCTCCTTCCGCACCCTCACCAGCTTCTCTTCCACCTCCTCCCAAACAAACTAAGTCATCACGTCCGTCTGTTAAGAGCCCTATGGCAGGAACATTCTATCGTAACCCAGCACCCGGTGCTCCTCCATTTGTAAAGGTATCTCTTGCAAGCTATTTTGTTTGCTTATTCTATTTTTGCATTATATTTACCTTAACCTGTCTTCTGTGTCATTTTTTTATAAATAATGCTAATATTGGTTTCCTTCCCTGCCTCTAGGTTGGGGACAAATTTCAAAAAGGGCAAGTATTGTGTATTGTGGAGGCCATGAAGTAGAAGAATGAAATTGAACTAAGTTTGTTTCTACCAGTCCCAAATATGAATTAATCGGGCAATTAATTTCGCATAGATACCATTTTGCCTCTTGTTTTATGTTGATGATGTTATGTACAATCTATCAGGGACTATAGTTGAAGTTCTTGCAGAAGATACAAAGCTTGTTAGTTTCGATGCAGTATGCTAAGCTATCTGATTTTTCTGTCCCCATTGTGTGTGAGTATGAGTACAGCTTCTTTTTGCTTACTTGTAAACCGGGTCTTTGGCTTTGGCAGCCACTCTTTCTGATACAACCTCAGTGACATCAACTGCTCAACCAAGCTTTAGGGTTCATATGCTGCAATTTCTGCTATAGGGAACGGCTAAATAGGCTGTTAACTTGTAAGGAGAGAAGATACTATTTGTTTGAGTTTTGTATATCTGGTAATTGTAAGTTGTAACAATGTATCCTGAACTTCATTCTTGAAACTATCAATAAATAAGATATGAAAATCTAGCTCATTATTATTCAAACATCGTTTCTTCAAGGGACATGAACAAATTTAGGATAACAATAGTCAATAGTACAGTTTCACATCCCCTCATGATGCATTATCCTTGTGCATTTTCAGAGCATAAGAAAACTTGTTTCGCGCCAAATTATCACCGCATGTAAATACTAATCTTACAAGAAACACCTCATATTTGAAGTGCATCTGCAATGGAACCAGCAAGACTGATTATTTCAAAGGGTGCTTGGTTTTCTATGGCTTTCACAGTGAAGGGGCATGAATCTGTGATCCAGAAGTACGAAAATGCCTTCTCTGTACCTGTGTAAAAGTATTTCTAAAGTCTATAAATCCGACATTGACCAACAAGATGACACGAAAAGGCAGATAGTAGATGCATAGAAGACATTACCGTCATTCTTGTGAACAAATCGTTCCCATGAACGCTTTGGGAAGACTCCGTGTGTGACATAAGCGCTCACCTTTGTTGCACCATGAGCTGCTAAGGCTTTCTGCAGTACAAAAACATTAAGACAAATTTATCACATTTATTGATTTGGAATACAAAGAAGACAACGTGACAAACTACCTGACACTCGATTAAGGTGCTCCCTGATTGGACCAAGTCATCAACGATTACAACGTGACAACCAACAGGGTTACCCTCCTTGATCCTAACTATCCTCTTATCATCCTCTCGAACCTTGTTACAAACTACCTGGCAGTCAACACCCAACAACCTGGAATTAGTTAATAAGGGCATGAGAGATATTATTTGCTGCTATATGACAATTGAACAAACCATAGGAAAGTGGTCTAGTTGCTTGTGGAACCGCTTCCATGCTCCATCATCTGGAAATGCAACAACAATCTGCAAAAAATGACAGTCGCATAGATAATAGTTCTAACTAGACTGCAAAAAATGGAAACTACACACTGTTGACAGGAACTCAGTATGGATTTTTTTTGGCACTGTTTGGAAAAATGATGATCAACTTACAGCACTCTTGACTAGAGGTTGCAATAGTGAATTTAATTATGTTTGAATAACAGTTTATGAAGGGAGTTACCTTGTCAGCATCAGAGAGTTGATGGAGACGCTGTTTTAAGAGAGGAATCCCAGTTTCAAAACATGGTAGGACATTGTCCCCGAAATAGAATCTTTCCTGCACGTAATTATCAGAATATTAAAAAACCATAATGCAGCTATAATACTTCATCTTATAAATGGGAAAGACCAGTAGGAGAAAAACCATAATGGAAGAAGGAATTTACAAAACATGATTAAAACAGAAAAGGAGAAAAATTAGAGATTTCGAAATCAGATACTGCTTTTTTTTTTCTTTTTTTTTTATATAGGAAGAATATCATACCAACCTAACAAATAGTTTAGACCTACATCTAACTCCAAGCCAACATTTGTATTCCTGATCAATGAACTGTGGTATTGCTACCTCTCATAGAGTCATAGTTCATTAGCTCATCGCGGGTTGCGGATGAGGATCAGAGGAAACTAATTGGACTAGTTTCCAAAGCTGAGATTAAACAGGCTCTTTGGTCAATTGGAGACCTTAGGGCACCTGGTCCCGATGGGTTTTCTTCCAAGTTCTTTAAACAAACTTGGGAGAATACTGGTAGTGAGGTGTGTGCTGCTGTCCGAGAGTTTTTTACAAGTGGGAATTTACTTCGGCAAATAAATCATACTTCGGTATCTCTAATTGCTAAAGTAGACTCCCCTACTCGTGTGGATCAGTTTAGGCCTATCTGTTGTTGCAATGTAGTTTATAAAATCATCACCAAACTGATAGCAAACAGATTGGGTCCGTGCCTTGGGTATCTTATTGACCCAGCACAATCTGCTTTCATTCCAGGGAGGTTGATGTCGGACAATATTTTCCTTGTCCAGGAGCTTTTACGGAGATATAATGTTAGGAGAGACACTAAGCGATGTTTCATGAAGATCGACTTAGCTAAAGCCTATGTTACGATCTCTTGGAAGTTTCTCCGCTATGCCATGACGGAGTTGAGTTTCCCGACCAGGTTCATTGATTGGGTGATGGAGTGCGTTACTACGACTTCCTACTCCATCCGGGTAAACAAAACTATGCATGGCTTCTTTAACGGTAAACGGGGGTTAAGACAGGTTGCCCTATGTCTCCTTTGTTGTTTGTCCTCTGCATGGAATTCCTTTCCAGGATGATACGCGCTGAGACAGCCAAACCTGACTTCCGGTTTCATTAGCATTGTGAGGATCTCAGAATCTCTCATCTAATGTATGCAGATGATGTAGTCCTCTTTTGCAGAGGAGATATTAAATCTATAAGCATCCTTATGGACTGCTTACGCAGATTTGAGAAAATTTCGGGCTTGGCTGTTAAGCTATCTTCCTTGCTTCCGTCTCTGAGACAGAAGCAAACGATCTAACCTCCCTCTCGGGATTCTCTACGGGAACTTTTCCTTTCCGATACTTGGGAATTCCGATTGCTCCTCATATTCTCCGTGCAACTGATTACTCCCCTCTTATTGATAAGATTGGGAAGTACATCTGTGCGTGGAAAAAGAGGCATCTCTCTTTTGCAGGTAGACTTGAGCTGATCAGGACGGTCCTACAGGGTACGGAGAGGTTCTGACTATCTTTGTTGCCGGTTCCCTCTTTGGTGATGGACAGGCTGATAGGATTATGCAGACAGTTCTTATGGAGTTGGCCCAGAGTTGCATGGACGCAGGTGTGCTTGCCCCGGAAAGAGGGTGGTTTGGGTCTCCTTAACTAACCTTAAATGTTGGAATTCGGCATTTATGTGCAAATACTATTGGCACATTCATGCTAAGAGGGACAGCCTCGGGGTAAGGTGGATCCATCACAGATATCTGCAGGTGGTCGAGCCAGAGCAATGGATAGCCCACCGACGAGACTCGCCTCTGGTGAAGGCTATTATCGGAGCCAAAGACGAGGCAGCCACTTTGTTCATAGATGAGGATACGACATTTGATGAGGTGTTTGAGAGTTGTTGTCAGGGAGGCAAGTTCAGAGTTATTGAGGCCTATGACATGATCAGGGAGCATGGAGAGACGGTTGACTGGCACAGGATAGTCTGGGATGCAGGCAATACGCCAAAACACTGCTTTATACTTTGGATGGCGATTCTTGGTCGCCTTTCTACCAGAGATAGACTGCATTTCTTAGAGATTGACCCCACCTGCCATTTATGCGGCCTAGAGAGCGAGTCACATGACCACTTGATCTTTGACTGTACGTATGCGAGGGAGGTTTGGAGACAGATTTGTTATGGATTCCGGATGCCGGGAGACATGTATACGAGAACTGACGTCCTGACCTACCTTCTCAGTACTACTTCAGGGAGGAGTTGGACGAGCAGAGCACACATATATGCCTTCTCTGCGACGGTGTACTACATATGGCATTCTAGGAATGCTCTGATGTTTGACCAGAACAGGATCCCCATTGATGTCCTGGTCCGGACGATTAGAGGTCACACCTACACACTACTATATGAGGCTTTCCTTTCCAAGATTGGGGAAAGATTTGAGGTGTAGTTTTTCCTTTGTCTTTATACCAGAGTTGTATTTTGCTCTAAGTTTGTTTTATTTTTTATGGACACATTGTACCGGACTAGGGACTCATTTGCTGATAGTTTTGCCGAAGGTGAATGATATCTTGATCCGATGGATAGGCACACTTCTGGTTTATGAGTGTCCCTTTCTGTTGATGGCTATTCCGAAGGTGGAAGGGCTTTATGAACAGTGCCATGAGGTTACTATTATTATTCAGTCTGACGTAGATGGTATGTTCAGGAGGCTTGCATGCCTATCTGAGTACTTGGGTGTCCTAGCCCTTATGTTTTTTTTATAATGATGTACTCTTGTGTTACGCAAGCTTAGCTAGGACTATTCTGGTCCTAGTTTTAAGTCCTTTTTGTTCTCTTACTTAATGAATTTACCATTTACCAAAAAAAAAAAATAGTTCATTAGCTCATTATGGGAAAATGCTTCTTTGCAAAATGTGAACAGCATTACTAAATAAATAAAGAAAACTCTTTTCTGCCATAGTAGAAAGGTGAATTTGTAATGATATTTTACCTGCATGCATATCAGTTTTGTAAATGTTGCATATTGAGTAAGACAATTCAAACTCTATTATATTTCCAGGCAAAAAGATTACTTAGTTGCCAGCATAATCAGACCTAACTAAACTGAAGACATCACAAGACATACCATGATTACCACAATGCAATCCAGAAAGTTTACACTTAATGTAGCTAAACAATCTTTGAATAGGAAAAAAAATCGGGATAGAGCTTAAAATTAACTGTAATTTAGTATAACATAATGAAAAAAGAGAAATTAACCTGCAAAGCGTGAATGTCATAGATAACCAAACTAGTTGGACCGCCCCTTGATATGGGAATATTTGACAAAATTCTTGCCATTGTGAAAGCTGTGGCAACGTCCCCTTCCTCTTCCATTCGTTCAAAGGAACCAGTTGGAAAGAAAGGTAACACCAAGGTAAAAGATGCAACAAACAACCGAGGAAGTGCAAAGATGACAGAGAGTTGTTCAAAGATAACAGTAGGGGAGCTAAACGATGCCAAAAACGCCACGTGATGACCTCGGATGTCTTGCGCATCATTGATGTAGAGGTTTGGAAAACCATCATCAAAACTCCTGATATGAACAGAAGTTATAAACACCCTAATAATTCTATCAAAGACAGTAACTTCATCATAGATCCAAGTACCATGTGAGAAATCTCAAATATTTTGGCAATCAAATTTCAGTAGCCTCTCATTTACAACAAAGATACTTCTAATCCTAGAACTTTATACAATAGAAACTCATTGAAAGTGTTTGATGTAAACCCAAAAGCACAAATGATATAGGCGTAAAGAAACTATGTTTAAACAATACAATTTTCATAAGATGTGCAAAACCCAATATGCATTTGCAATTACCAACGCTATTTGTAAAGGAGCCCAAGCACAGTGACGCAATTTGCAACTACGAGTAATTAGGCAATTTGCAACGCAAATTTTTAGCTTGTGAGCAGGAAAGAGATATCATTTCACCAATAGAAGAACATCAGAAAGAAATAGGCAGAAGAAAGAACCTCCAATTGATGGAACGGAGCTGGATGTGATTAGACTCGGCGGCGATTCTACGAGCGAGTTCTTCGGACTCCACGCAGTAGAACAGAAGTACCTTCTTCTTGTTTGGTGTCTCCATCATCGTCATTTCCTGTTTCTCTGCTGAGTTTTGATTTACTAATATGCAAGCAAACAACGAAGCACAAACCACCCAATTGCAGTATGAACAAATTTCACCCCAAAACCCTAAACCCCCAATCCTCTGCTATCTAAAGTGGTGGGTTTGGATCGTAAAAAGCAACAGCATTATTCTCTATTCCTCTTCGATCAATTACCCACTTTAAAAGATTTATAAATCTTTATTAAAGTATTTAAATTTTATGGTGTACGGACACTTCTAGAAGGTAAAGTGTCCCGTGTCTCGACGTGTCGAATCCGGGGACACTTCTTGAAGGCGGAGTGTCCCGTATTCTGTCGTGTCAAATATGGTTCGACACGGTCAAGATAGGACACGGGGAGGACATGTCTAGGACACGGAAAAAATTAGTTTACCGTAATATTTCGTCTTCCCTTCCATTGTTTTCGCACTAAACCTAGTCCATATGGTCACCTGCGAGATTTGTGGTTGTCGGAAACAGATACTAATACTCCTCCTTCTTCGGTTCTAATATTGAAAGGTTGCTTTGCCGACCGACTCTTCTCTCCATTCTTCTTATAATAACTTATTTTGAATTTTTAATTACTAAATTTCTATGTAATATTTCTTTGTTGAATATTGAGTGTGTTATTTCAATTCTTTCACCTTTTTTCGATTTATAAATTTTTATTATAGTTTTCATTGGTTGATTTTGTTTTTGATTTTTGTTGATTTACAAAATAGATGGTTTGTTCTTAAATTTTGAAACTAAGTATCTTTATTGAAATTATAAGACAAAATATTTTTATTTTTATTTTTATAAGACTAAAAATGATTATTTCTAAGCTTTTGTCTTAATTATTTTGTTATCAATTTAATGCTTTTTATCAACTAATATATCATTTGGTTTTCGTATATATATATCTCATGATGATATATGAGTATATATTTAAACAACTTTAAAATAATATATTATTTATTTTTTTCGCCATGTCCACGTTTTTTATGCTTTAAAGGATTGTCGATTTTTCATTTCTCGTTGTGTTCGTTTCCCGTATTCATGTCCGTGCATCATATTATTTAATTAATGAACTTTTTGCGAAATACTCCACTAAGATTTGTTTGTTTTATTTTCACCCGATGAAGAAACCTAGTCAACAAGAAGCATAAATTAAGTAGTAAATAAAGGATATAGTACTAATTTCTTATTAATTTCAATCAAAACTGATTATTTGGGTCTTGGTTCGTGTTCAAGTTGCTTTCGTGGACTTGTTATTTGTTATTTGTTATTAGGATGTGCATTTCTGTTTTAGTTGATGGTTTTGAATATAAAAATGTCACGACGAATAATCTATATTTTTATTTACGATTCAAAGTTTTTATTTTTTTATTTAGCTCACGTAACTAAATCTATCCGTTCATTTTTGTTGGTACTATTCTGAAATAATGATTACTAAAATGCAAATTAATAATTTTAGTTTACTTTCATTACTGTGAGAATAGTAAGAAAGGCTTGCCTTGTTTATTCTCGATTCATATATATATATATATGGGATAGTTTACAATATAAAGTCATATATTTTAAGAATATAATCATATGGAGAGAAACATTGTTTGAAAGAGATAAACATAGAATTAGTGAAAATATGTATTTACTTGTTTAACATTGCTCCTCAAGTCAATATTGTCGAGTTAAATAGACCAAGCTTGCACAGTACGTAATTGATTGAACTAGGACGGCTCCAATGTCTTCGTGAGAGGATCGGCTATTGATCACGTGTACGAAACTATGTGGCAATTTATCTCAATGTAGAATACAAGATTCATAGTAATATGAATCACGGATTGATTATTACAATATAAATGCATTTGTATTTTGTGATAGGCACCAAAAGATATCAATGGAGTCGGGCGCTGATAAGGGGGTGTTATGTCTCTGCTGAAATTTTTTTTTTTTGGGCGGATATGATTCATAATGCTCTAATCTGAAATTTTGAGTTTGAGTTACATTCTACAATAAAAATGTCTTCTTGTTTTTATTATTTCATTAACTCTTAATTAATACAATCAATTAAATATAATTTTTAATATACTAGTTTGTCAACTATCAATGAATTTTATTTGACAATTTATTTATGAAATATAGCTTTAAAATTAATATGTAAAATAAACCTTCTTGTTGTATATTTTCATTTTTTAAAAAAATATACATATATTTAGATGTAAATTAAGTGAAATGTAATCAATAAATTCAAATATAATAAATCATCAAACCCTCAATTTATATATAAGTTTTCAAGATATCAGTCTTATTTATAATCGATGTGGAATATCAAAATCGTTGGTCAACGACCATATAACAAATATTAATCTATTATGAATAAAAATTAAATCTAAAGCTAACGATGACAATAGAGAGTTAGAGAACAAGCAATTCAAATTGCTGAAAGTAATCGAACATATATAAAGGGAAAAGAATTAGGTTTCACAGTCTTCTGGAGAAATAAGGAAGTTTCAACCATCAAATTTTTTAATTATTGACTTAATTTTTTCGGTTAAACATACGTACATATTTTTTCCACATAATCAAAATTTTCATATTAATATTTATTATGTCTTAGTAAAAAAAAAGAAAAAATTTGGCATAATTATAATTTAACCAAAAAGATAATTGTTAAAAAAATGTGAGAGCCACACCAATTTTAATGTTGTTTGTTATAAGTATAGGTATATAGATTTATACTTTGGTTTAATTTTATTTATTATCTGAGTTTTTTTTTCGTTTTCCTTTTGGCAACAATCGTTACCGATATCATTTGAGCATGGCATCAAGTCATCTTAAACCCAAATTACATGCTTCTAAGTTCTAAATGATTAATTATGAAGGTGAATTGCTGAGTTCAACTCCATTAAAGTTAAGCATTCTTCAGCTTTCGTGCAAAACAACTAAAAAAAGCTTTCATTGAGCCACTCAATGCATGTATAATGTATTAGTTTCTATTATATTATCAGCAAATTCCCGAATCACAAATCATTAATCACAAGTCCACAACTCTAGAGAGCTACAAATCTCCATTGTATGATTATTTAAGACGAGTAAGTCGGACTCTACTAGTAAAATGTTTGTTCAATTTTATTAACAAGCTTAATATAATTAAGCTCGTCTCGTTTGGCTGAAATAAACTATAGAGTTGGTATATTAGTCGAGTTGTTTGGGTTTGGCTCTTATTTGTTTATTATCTAAACGAGTCGAATATAAACACATTTGAAATTTTTTCTAAATTTTGGTTTTGGTTCGTTTATAAACGAGTCGAGTTTGAACATATCAATGTTTGGATCATTCAACTCATACAACAACTCAACATATACTATACAGATACAAAAAATTGCGAGATCTCACTTTTGGTAGCAAATAACTAAAATTCAACTCGGAAAAGGCTTGTTTAATTTTATAAACGAATACGAACACATCGTAAATCTTGTTAAAAGTTTTAGCTTGATTCGTTTACAAACGAGTTGTTCTAGATCGTGCTAATGCTCGACTTGTTTGGTAAAATAACATTATAGACCTCATATATCGGACGAGTTACTCAGGTTCGTTCATATTTTAACGAATTGAATATAAACACATTGTAAAACTCATTTAAAATTTAAATTCGACTCATTTATAAACGAGTTTGAATAGCTCAATGTTCGACTCGTTTAACTCGTATAACGACCCTAGTGTATATATATATATAAGTACAAAAAATATCGAATCTCACTTTTGGCAATAAATAAAAAAGGCTAAAGTTACTGAACAGTTTTCAGTAATTGAATAAAAAGCCTATCTTTCTCTGAAAAATCATCAGAAAAATGTTCTTGTAAAGCAGATAAAACGACGGCGTATGGACAAGGAAGACACCAACACGTCAACATCCCCGATGAAGGTATAGTCAATTTTCCCAGTCTGGGAAAATGTTGGCTTCCTTTTTTTCGCTTTTTTAATCTAGGAAACCGAAAACTACAAATATTTCGGACTTCAAATAAACTTAAAAACAGTTAAATCCCCATTTCAAATTTTTAAAAAGTCCTTTTTTTCCCTACAAAACTACAAAAGATAAAAAAAAAAAAATCTTCATGCTCAGTTTCCCACTCTCTCCCACTCACTTTGTTAACTTACCTTCTTCTTCTCCTTCTTCTTCCTTCCATTCTCTATACTAAATCACAAAACCAGTCCAAATGGCTATGGAAGTTCCAGATTTATGTTCTCTAAGTTACTTCTAGAAGTTTCCAAGCTCTTCTGGGTTGTTTCTAAAGCCTTATCTTCAGGTAAGAATAACCACATTCTTCACTCTTTCTTTCTTCCATATGGTTTTGCCTTTGAACTTGCAAAGTAACTGTAATCAAGATTTCATCTTTTTCTTTGTTGATAATGCTATGATTTTGTAGAAGAAAAGTGCTTCCTTTATAAAGTTTTCTGTTTTTAAATGTCTTTTTTATTCAGTAGATTAAAGTCACAAGAAAAGGATAATAATTTCAAAACCCTTTTTTGGGTTTGAAAGAACTTCAAACTTTGAGTTTATGAGTTCAGGTTCAAGATATCCTTGATTTTCGGCATCGATGGAGGACATTACCAAATACAAAGCTTTATTCTATAATTACCAAAATAACCCTGAGTAGGACCCTATGTTCACCAACTTACCACAAAATGACTGTAGTTTACACCTACTCCCTCAGTCCCCCTCGTGATTTCAATAATGCAGATACATTGTTTAAACAAACCAAACATTTGATGCTCATTTTTGCAAATTTGATGCTATTTGGTGCTTATTTTGTAGGATGTGGTTGTCTTCTCATAAGTTCCACCTGTCCTTATCTACTTGTCAATAGCATTCATTCATACATGTGCATATCTTGCATTGGATACCCCTCTATTTAATTTACATAAAAACACCCATCTTGTATGTTGATGTGATTTTTATCTTGCCTCTTTTTGCAGGGTCACTCTTTGTGGGTCAATCTATCTGAAAGCATTGAATTTTACAGAGGAAATTTCTTTATTTTTGTGTATTGTTTACTTACTTAGGGTTCTTTCTATACATTATGGAGACTCCAAAAACAAGGTAATTTTTCTTACCATATACGAGTACTTCATTTCAGTAAATTCTTTATGGGTTTTAAGACAATATCATTATCCTCTGTTTCATGATGATCATTGGTCTTCTTCCTTTTTAGTGTACTGTTTATTTTCCAGGTTTTGAAAAAAAAAAAGGCTTCAATAGTAGAGTTGAAGTTTGACCGGTTTTGGTTATGCTGTTGCTTTTATATTGGTAATCTTTCTATATGGTGTCTCTTGAGGACTTGAACTAAAAAAGAATTCATACACTTAGCATTACAATTTTGGCAGTAGATGATCAAGTGTTCATCTTGAGCCAAAATTCTACATTGGCTGATCTGTACTGATTCAGATCATTGCAGCATGGTTGTTACTGACTTAGCTTTGATTCAAATTCGTATCTTGTAGGATTATGTTGAGGATCAGCTTTTGCAGGTGCTAACTGATTGTTTTTCTTTTTACAACTAGAAATGGATCTTCTGAAGTGCCGAAAAAGGTATCCCCTCGTGTAGCGAGGCAACTGAAAGTGAATTCCGTTGCATTCGGATCATCCAGCCCTGCATCTCCTTCCACTAATGCTACTAGGACCCCTAAAGACAGAAGTCCTAAGGTTCTTGAACGCAAGTCGCCGAGAAGCCCTGCTGTCACTGAGGTATTCCACTATACAAAACTCGAATCAGCTGCAAGATTTATATAATCTGCATTGTTGTAAAGATTTAGATTACTGAAATTTCTTACCAATGCTGATGTTATTGTTTTGTTTAATGTGTTGAATTTTGATAGAAGAAACGACCGAGTAGAGGGACCGAATTGGAATCTCAGATTTCTGAGCTACAAGATGATTTGAAAAAGGTGAAAGAACAACTAATTACTTCTAAGAAATCTAAGGAAGAAGCTGAAGTGAACGCCGAGGAGCTAAAACACGAATTAGCAGCTGTCTCCTTTAAGCTTGAAGAGTCTCAAAAGCAGTTATCCAAGTTCTGTGATTCAAAAGAAGATCATTTTACTGACTTGAAAGGAATATCTGAGGAGAAAGACCGAGCGTGGGAGAATCAGCTTGAGATAATTCGGAAGCAACAGTTAATCGATGCATCTGCTCTTGCATCTTCCTTGGAAGAGATCGAAACACTCAAGCAACAGCTTGAAATGGTGACTCGATGTGAAGATGCTGAGAATGAATCAACTGACATTGAGCTTCAAATTCTAAAGGAAAATCTCAAGGAAACGCTTTTGATTTTGGAAAACATGAAAACCGAGATAATTGAATGTAAGCAATCAGAAGCGCAAGCACGAGAGCTTGTCCAGGAAACTCTTGATCAACTTGAAGAAGCGAAACAGGCGGTTATTGATCTTAGACATAACGGGATGAAAGCTAATGAAGCTTACGGTTCTGTTGCTTCAGAGCTAGAAAACTCGAGAGCCCGTGTCACTTTTCTTGAAGGCCTAGTCAATGAACTCAACGCGAAACTCGTTGGAGGAGATTCCAAGAATGTGGTACTAGAAGGTTGCCGAGATGAAGTGGATGAGCTTGTGAATCTGAGATCAGAGGTAAGAGTACTTAAAGATGAATACTCTGCGTCGAGCATGAAACAAGCTGAGCTGGAAGCTGAACTGCAGCAAACCAAGTCAGCAATGGAAGAGCTGAAAGGAAATCTCATGGATAAGGAGAATGAGCTGCAGGCCATAACTGAGGAGAATGAAGCTCTTAACACGAAACTGAAGAGATCCATAACGAATCACGAAGATAACGAGCTGGACAGGCTAAGAGACGAGATTTCAGATCTGCAGGAGAATCTAACACACAAGGAAACAGAACTCCAATGCATTATTGAAGATAACAAGATGCTCAAGTCCGCGGTTGAGAATAGGTTAGATGATTCAACAGAGGAGAAGGAAACTTCAGCTAAGCTTGAGGCTATGATGGAGGAAGCCGAGAAGAGTAAGAGAAGAGCTGAAAGAGCAGCCGAGCAGCTTGAGTCAGCTCAGGCAGGGAATGCTGAGCTGGAAGCCGAGCTGAGGAAGCTGAAAGTACAGTCTGATCAATGGAGGAAAGCAGCTGAAGCCGCGGCTTCCATGTTATCATCACCAAATGGAAACGGGAGATTTGTTGAGAGAACCGGTTCACTTGATAACAGTAACGGATTTAGTCCTATGACAGCTAGAATGGGTTCGCCTTATCTTGATGATTATGACGACGAAGATGCGTTTAAGAAGAAGAATGGGAATGTGTTGAGGAAGATTGGCGGGTTTTGGAAGAAGCCACATAAATGAAACAAGGTAATGTGTTAGAAACAACACTTGATTACAATCTCTTGTTCTTGTTGTTGATGTTGTGTGTTAACTTGTTGTAGCAGGCGAAAGAAAAACCAAGATTTCGGAGCTTGGGTTATTGTTTAGTTTAAGTAATTGCGGCTATATATATGTGTTTGGATCGTTGTTAAGGTGATTGATGTTGGCTTGACATAACTACTTATGGATCCGTTTCGGAAGTGCGGAGAATTAATGTCGTCTCTCCTCCGGAAAACGAAAAAACTTATGATCCTTTGTAGGCTAAGATTAGTTGATGCTCAACTTATATATGTATTGGAATAGGACTTTGCTCTATTTCACCATTTGATACATTTTGGTACTCTTTTTGTTTACCATGCGCTCTCATGAGACAAACAGGTCAATAGACCGATCCGTGGTGGCAAACGGTCGGTTCAATGTTAAAAACGCTATGAGAAAACGTTTTTGAAACTTTTTGATATATCCAGGAGATGTTACAACAAGGGTGTACTATGATCTATGTACACAGCGAGAAAGAGGGAAGCGGTAATTCTCAAAAGTGGGGACACGGCGAGAAAAACAGATAATATATCATTTTAAAGTTATTGAAAATTTGAAATGTAGAATTCGTGTATTGCAATGAGATATATATATATATAGGAAAAACTCAATTATATATAAGTTGATAAAATATTAACATAATAATAAAATAACTGAAACAAAAGATTAGAAACAAACGTACTTTCAAAAATTGAAGAACAAACAATCCATTTTACAAATCAATAAAAAAAAACGCGCATATGTGCTCGGAAGTGCGATGGACTCTACGTCAATTCTGAATCCAACGAAATCTATCAAACCGAACAACATAACCAAGGAAAACAATAATAAAAATTTGTAAATAAAAGAAGTGAAAGAATTAGAATAACGCATTCAACATTCGACAAAAAAAGATTACACAATAATTTAGTAATCAAAGATTCAAAATTAATTTATGAAAACATAACAAGAACAGAGAGAGAAGAGTCGGCCGATGGAACAACAACATTTCAACATTAAATTGAATAAGAAGTGTTCGTGCATCATAAAAAAAGTATTTTCGGACCAGAAATTACGGTCTGGTGCAAAGGAAATGGGTTTTTATTTTTACGTGTTATTTTGAGATTCGGATGATAACCTTGTATTTTAGTTTTTTTTTTTTTTATGTCTAAACATTTTTTATTTTTCGGATGGCGGTCTTATAAGTTTACATGATATATAATAAGATAAATAATGTGGACATTTTGAGAGACTAAGCTACAAAGACGAGTCCGAATAAGACTAAGCTACAAAGACGACTCGCGCCATGATATTCCAGTACATGGATCGTTCGGCCGGTCCGTTCCAGACCATTACACAACCCAACATACAACTGCTCGAGTTAAATTACAAATTTTACATGTTTGTATAAGATTTCGGATATGGAGCTGAAATGTGAGGGTCAAAGTTTCCGGATGGGTTACAGTCGGATTTATAAGTTAGATACACCCAATGGGCCTAAGTCCAGTTTAACAGTTGGGTCGGCCCACTAAGAAAATCGCGAATTGGACAGTTGTCAACATGGATTGTGAAGAATATTGTGCAGGTGTATAAGATTTCGCTAAGGTAGAGTTTTCGAAACAACTCTTACATTTAATAATCTCATTTATTGAACTATTTTACTAAAGTTAAATTAATTTATGTCGTTTCATTATAGATTAAAATTCGATGTAAAGCTCATAATTAACGTCATAAAACTGATTTTAAAATTGTTAATTTAAAAAAAATTACTTTGCAAAATCAGTTTGATTTAATAAGTGCAAAGTATATTTTAGATATAATATCTATAAATTGTTATCAACCGGAAATATTAATAACTAATTGATTGCTCTCTTTTTTATTTATTTAAAGATTCATTTTACTGTATGAAACTATATGACGTAGTTCTAACTCATTGATCTTCAAATGAAAGTAATTTAATTTATAAAAATTGTGATATGTTTTTACTAAAAATAACATATAACATGGTTGAAAATTATTAGTTATAATGTTTATTGTAAAATTTTATTACTAACCGCACATGATTTTTATATTAAACTAGGAGTGATGTTAATCGGGCGGGCAAAATGTACTAACGACACGGGGTTGATGCGCATTCCAACTGCGCCAGGGTAAAAATAAAGCGCCGTCGGAATCCGCATCTGTCCCAAGTTGAGACGGATGAGGATTGTACATCCACCCCAGGGTAAGGCGCATGCGCCAAAGATTTGTCTCACACTCATCCTAACCGCATTCGCCTCAGGCTGCGGGTGCGCAAACGAATTTCGCATCCGTAATACAATTGGTAATTTTTGGCCACCTAAATAGAAACTATGTTAAACTAGTTGTAGTTAAGAGTTTAAGATAAAAAAAAATTCTCTTGTTTTTTATGGACCCAATTTTAAAGAGACTCGTTATTAGACCAATCGAACATCAGATTTTTCTCAACTTTCTTAGCCGAAACAAAATCGATATATTCACGTGCAACGGATGCAAAGTTTACAAGAGTTGCCGTTGCATGAGTAAGATGATACATCGAACAATGATTCTCGAATGTATTAGAAATATATATATATTTTCTGTGTTCGTGTTTAAAGTTAGGCACGATACGATGGAGCAAGAACATGTGAATGTAGTTGTAGGTAAGTTGTCCTTTATATTTTGTTGAATCATGTAGATCATGCAAGCATCTTTCTATACTTCATGTGACTATACACCTCTCTTCCCTACCTCTCATTTTGTATGGTCAATATGCTTTATCTTCTTTTCGTATCGATATTCCTTAACCGGTCGTTTGATGACGACCTAAAATAAATATACAAAAAGATAACGATTAAGAAAAATTAAGATAATGCAAAACATTCTAATATTTTGGTGAGTCGATTCGATAAGGATCTGTTTTGTGTAGAAACTAGTATTGTTGTTTATTGAATGAAATACAACATGTGCTTTTTAGCACTTTTGATCCTTTTTGACTTTCTTATACGTTGAAGGCTAGTCTTTTAACGTGTACTTTGCATTAGTAAACTTCAAACATACTTCACCTAAATCTATTGATATACGTTTACGATTAATATATTGGATTCTACATTTATGTACTTGTGAATCGATTATGATTTATCCCTTTAACAAATAGCTTTTAATAATTCTACGAATATTCAACACGAAGACGAGATTTACTCGAACGGTTTATGTTTCATAGTTGATACAAAAATGAAAGTCGTGTGATAAAACCAGATGCGTTAATCAGTTGATGGATATTATACCGTAGTTGGAGTTCTTGGGCTATTACATGAGCTGATGAGTTATTCGGGTTAAGATTGAGTTCATTCCCTTTTTAAATGAACCTAATATGAACAAATAATATTTAGGCTCGAAAATTAATTAGGCTCAGGCTTCATTCGTTTATAAACAAGTTGGATATGTCAATGCTCGTTCGACTTGTTTGGATAGAATAACAATATAAGATTGTTATATTAGCCGATCACATGCTCGCTCGACTAGTACAACATTATAGGGTTGTTATACTAACTCGATTATTCGGGCTCGTCTCGGGGGAAAAAAACTCGGTACAAACTCGTTCACTTTCTAACTAAATAATAAAATTTTTGTAAGTTCGGTTAAAATTTAGATTCGGCTCAAACTCGAATTGTATATAAACGAGTCGAGAATTAACACACAATAAATTCGACTCAAATAACAGTACTATTCGGTCCAACCTCGACAAGAAGAAAGGAAGAACTCAAAAAAAGTGAAGATGTAAGAGTAGATAATAGGACAATGTACGTACAAAGAATGCGAATGCCAAGTGACAAATAAAAGAAGAAGAAGAAGAAAGCACAGAGCACGCCCATATCAAACAAGTCAGATATTGTCTGCTGACCGAACACTTTCACTCTCCAAACTCACTATCTGTCCCCGGGTTTAGTGCCTTCACTGAATTTCTCAACTCCTTCGACTTGGCACTTTGCTACTTATCCTCATCTACCCCCAATCATACATATTATCATTCATCAATAATCGTAAACTATACAAACGGGTTTTCTAGACGTATCATCCAAACCTATTATCATTTACGGTTCATGTACGAAGATGAAGGATTGAAATGTATATGGATATGTCAAACAACGTTCTAAACCGATTATAAGTTTATCGTAACCGATAATAAGTTTACGTGATGAAGTAAACAAATAGGTTTTCGGGTTTTTTATGGAGATGTTAGTCATCTCATGTAACATATCCTCATGTGACCTAAATCCATATGTTTAGTGGGTCAAGTGACTTAGGCAATAGTTGCATGAGAAAATTAAGTTATTTTTCGCTTCCTATTCTATAATTGTAAACGGATCTACTCACACTTCTTTAGCATCGTAATTAATGGATCTTAAATAAAAACAAAACACAAACTTACACGGATTAAATTCTATGTGCAAAAAATATGTCTTGGTGAAGTCCTAAAATGGTGATTAAGTAGCAATAGACTAAAATCACAAAGACCTCGTACTAATAGTACTTCAAATTATCTAAAAGGTGTATATCGAACACATATTCAAGCGCGTAAATCAACAATAACATCATCATAATGAAATGTTTTGATATATGAATGAACTCAAATACTACTTGCAAGGGTTCTTCGTACTTCAAATTAAAAACTCCTAAAAGATGCATATCAAACACACAATCGAGCATACAAGTTAATATGTTATGTTTATTTTTGTCCATTTGTTAAGCTTAGATCCAAACTTGGCCTACTTTACACTTGACAAGAACAAATCTTTACAAAGAATCCAAATGAGTTCATACAAACAAATCTAATAAGGACACCTAAACCCTGAAAAATTCTTTGATTTGACAAGGACCAGAACCAAAGCTAGTTCATTTGGCCATTTTGCCACCAACAAAAGCAAACTAACCAAGAATATCTTGAAAACACAACAACCACCGCCAATCCAAACACTTTGAAAGTAACCCTTTTTCATTTTCAATGTATTCAAAGTTCAAACCTTGTTTTCTTTATGATTATATCGTTTGGTCCCGCTTTGTTGATTTATTTATCTATCCCTTTTCTCATGTTCTCGGATTTTTCATCTATCATACGTTGTCGTTTGATGAGTTTATTTTTCTATTAATAGTTTTATTCTCTTTTTGTCGATTTTTTCGACTTATCGATGTAATACCCAAATAAAACCCAACACATTACTTCTTACCATCACTTTATAAGATTCCCTTGGAGAACATTCTGTTACACCCAAGTGACACAACAACAACAAGAAACAAATATCCAATAATTCTTCCAATATTGGTACTCAGAAAGTACAGTGAGCAAAGTAATCATGATTAAAAATCTGATTTCTTATAGTAAATAATCAAACTTTAATAATTAACAATAGCAGATTTGAGGAACCCAATACTAAAAAGAAAAGAAAAAACTATAGAAAAAAAAGTACAGAAAGATTTGATCATACATCATACTTCATGTGAACCCACAACCAGAAAGAAAAAAAAACCCCAGAAAATTAATGACTTAAATCTTAAAAACTAAATCAAAGCTGAGCTATGAAGAAGAGTTCCTTGCCAAGCAGAATTACCAATTATGCCATTCCAGCTCTCTCTAACAGGCTCAAGATCAGCATTAGAAGAAACTCCATTAACTAATCCCATATTATCTCCATGATTAATCACTTGCCATGGGTAATTCAATCCCCAAAAGCCCTTATTCTCAATGCTTTCATTTTTCATGGCATTGATCCCAGAAGCTTCAAAAGGGATTTCATTCGAGCTCGATCCGAGTCCGTAACAAAGACTCTGATTCTCAATTGAGTTCATCAAGAAGCTCTGTGGGTGACCCAAGAAGCCATCAAATTCAGTAACATTAGCATTTCCAATTGAATGATCAAACCCAAACCCTAAGCCTAATCCACCAAAGGACTGAAACATCGGGTTCGGATTCTGAGTATGATTAGGGTTTGCCATGTCATTGCTGTGACTGTGAGCCCTTTTGAGAAACGACGTGGCAGAAAACGAAGAACTTGACGGAGATGAAACGGAGGAAGATGGGCGTTTGTTGCGGCGGCAACCGCCACCAACGGGAACGTTACGGAGAGTCCCGCCTTTAGTCCAGTAACGTCGACATGACTTGCAGAAATAACGAGGTTGAGAAAGACTGTAATTGTTATAGTAACAAAACTTGGTGTTTGTTGAATCACATCTAGGGCATTTCTGAGGCTCGCTTTCCGGTGGCCGTGGCTTCTTCGGATCTTGTTGCTGGTTGTTGTTTTGAGTGATTGGCTTTGAGTTAGCGATCATACTGTCGAGTGACTGTGAATCCGCCTGAGAATTCATTTCCTGAAACAAAACATGAAATTACAGTTAGATTTGATCAAAATCGAAATTCTGAAATGAGGGTTGTGACTTGTGAGTGGTTTACCTGGTGGAGGTGAGGGTGGCGGAAATGTTGGAGGGCGGCGGAGAGATCCATTTCTGCAGTGGATGGAGGTTAGAGTAGGAGAAGTGAAAGAGAAGGATGGAGAGAAGGGAGTATAAATAGAGAAGAAGATATAGAGAGAGAAAGTTGAATTTGGTAATGATTAGGATAATAGGGTTGTTCCTGAGATTAACTGGTGGGCTTTCAGTGTTTCGCGACACTCAGAGAATAATCAGACACGACAAGACAGCATTACAAAATTCTCTACCCAATCTCTCTCGAGAAACATTTCTTATTTTATTATGTTGGGTGTTAGATATATGCATGCAAAAGTTATATATTGAGCACTCAAAATATTTTTTTTTTAGAGACATACAAAATTAAAATTGGAAAACAAAAGAAGAAAGTAGTTTTAAAATTTTCTAGAAAATTGATAGATTAATGTATTTTATATGCTATTTTTTGTATTTAATACGATTTTTCTAAGCTTGAAACTCAACAATACCTTACATAATTTGTGTTCTTATTTTCAAAACTAAGATATTTTACAATTCATTTTCTTTGATTCCAACTACTCACCTCCTAATGTACCGTTACCACCATGCCTTCGACGGACTTGTACAAACCATCATATATCATTTTTATTGATTAAATCTCGTGTGTCTACAACTAGTTAGACTTGAATATTGTTGCTCAAGTATTATGTTGTTTTGTGTAATGTTATTCGACGATTGCGAATAACGATTTTCATTCTTTAACCACCACGGAACCTGACGTACTTTAATCTTATATTGCTTGTAATTGTAATCATTATCCTAATATAGTGTAAAATTTTAACCGATAGTGAAATGATCTAAATCGTAATTCTCTTGTAATCTATCTCTCTTCGATGCAATATGATCATAATAGTATAATTACATGGTTGCTTTATAGCTCGATCCGAAAGTATTAAGGACTTTTTACAAAAGAATTAGGTAATTACATTAAATTTGACATATGTATAGAAATGGGAATTTGGTTGTCAAAATAAAAAGTATAATTAAAAAGTTTAGCCGATATTTTTTTTAAGTAAAAAAAAAAGAAAAGGAGAAACATAAGAGGGTCAAATATTGACGACTGGAGTGGTGGTGGGTCCAGCTGGATAGTTGGTGGGACCCAAATGTAACTGGCGTGACTATGCAAAGAAGGTTTTGATGAACTGAAGTGGGGGCCACAAGGGGGTTTGCTTTTTCTTCTTCTTCTGGGGTTTATTATGTGGAGAGTGGTCCCCAGAGGACAGTCTCCTCTCCTGGCCTGATAGAGATGGCTCCAATCTAACGCTCCATCATCCATCATATAGATTGGATTAGATGAGATCGTACGCTGTCCATTGGCTCTACTTACGATGCTATCAGATCTCACCGTTAATATTCTCCGTCCGTTACTTTTAACGGCTACTTGCTCTCACCTTTATTACCCTTCTATTTATTTTTCTTCTTTTTTTTTTGGCGGGGAAGGTATTTGAGGCCTAGCAAGAAACCGGCGGTTTTAGCGGCAGATGGTCTGACCGTCAAAGATTAGGGTGAAGATAGAAACAAGTAACGGCAATGTCATATCAAAATGAATTTGAGACAGACACATTCACACAATAATTACGGAGTGAAATGGAGTGTCACAGCTCTATGATTCATATAGGAAAATTTTGAGTTATTGGAGAACTAATAAAGTGGACACTCGAAAATAATTGTGTACACCTTATATTTTGGGTTTCACCAAGAGTCTTCAATAATCGATTACAAATTCACGCTAACCACAAATCCAAAGAGGATTATGATATGATGTACACTTCACATGTGAAATTTAGATGTTGACAAGATCGAGTGACGAAACATATGAACTCATAAATATAAATAACATTTCAAATATCAAGTAAGGTCTTTAGATGATAGGATCGTTGTATTATTGATCAAAAGAGCAACCAAAGTCCTTGGTTTATTGATTTTTCTTAGCTCATGTTAGCTTTGCAAGAATAATTTTTTGTTTGTGTTTATTTTTGGGTCATATACTAATATGTTAATGGAGTGGTGGTTGGTTGTCAAAACAAAAAATATAATTAAAAAAATATAAAGTTAATTAGATCGGGTTTTTTCTTAAATGTTTGTTTGGTTAAGTTTTTGTTATCCTATTAATTTTAATAACATTTATTCTTTTTTAAGTTAAACGGCGGAGAAAAATCAAGAATTAAAAGTTATATGAGAGGACGTAAATTTTCAAAAAATTATAAAAAATAGGAAAAATACTTCAAACTTATTATCATAAAGAGTTAATTGCTTAATATCCTTAACATAAAAGTCTGCAATCCACGACATGTTTAGCTTCACGCTAGACACAACAAATTGGAATGAAAATATATATATATATTCTTTGATATTGAAATATCACGCTGAAAAGAGATTGATACGACATATTTATTTTTACTCACCACATCGGTCATAACTTTTGAGCCTATCTCTAAAATCACAATGTATAAAGCATATTTTTGAACACACTCCCACATCCACATTATATATAAAGACTCCTACGATAGACGTATAATCCATTTTTATTACCGAACCCTGAATATTCACCTTGAGTCTTTTAGACGCAGTTTCAATAATATCAAAACCGGCATTCCGAAGGGAATCCTTGACATCACCCTCATATTTCCACGTTATTGTATACTTTTCAACTCGATCGCGAAATTAATTTATCCTTTTCCTCCGGAATCCACCAAACATTCCCAATAAAATGTCTCGAACCTATATCTGAGATTTACATCATCAACACGACTCTTAAAACATCCGTAAATATCTTTGATTGAAATTGCTTAACCCTAAGCTAAATTTTGGAGGCATACAACCAGAATGTGAGTGTTCATACTTCAAACTTTGTTTTCTAAATAAGGTAAACCGATCTACATTGTGATTAGAGAAGATATTATTCAAACCTGTCACAAATTAGAGCCTATTAAACTAATAAACTTTGATCACTGTGACTTACCATAAATATTAATATATAATCATGTTTAAGATCCAAAAAGAACAAACCCAGCATGGAAGAATTTAAGATCTCAACAATTTCCAAGTTTGATACACATTCAACATCATGTTAGTGCTAAAGTGTTTTCAATATCTCATATTTTTCATATACGTACACTACATAACTTATTTTTAATATAAAATTCAAGAGAATATAAACTTTATAAGGTGTGATCAGCATGCTGACACATGCATGCTAGTTCATTGTCAGTGCCCCATAGATTTTTTAAAAAATATTTTTTTGTACAAATATTCGGTTACCCAAATTGTTTAAAACATGTAGCTGCAATTACAAGAAAGTTTTGACAACTCAAAAGCTTAATAAGACAAAATGTTTATAATATATAGTATACTTATAGTATACTTACACTCTCAAACTATTTGTTGTATATATATTAATAACCTAATTATAATTTGTTATCTAATTGGTTAATTATTCTGAGGTTTAGGGATGTCTATTAGAATATAATATTTTTGTTATGATAATAGGTAGCAACACATACCGATATTTTAAAGAAGTAATACTGGAAAATAAATAAAATTAAAAAATTAAAACCATGTCAATGTAAAATAGACCATGGCCACAAAATTATATAAATTTTATCAAATAATTTTTCGGAGTTATTATAATTTATTAGAGCGGGTTAAAGAAAAGTTTATAATTTTTCATAATTTTTATCTCCGATAAGTATCATAATTTACATAAAATATCACAATTGAACACGTCATATACTAGATATCATGTTTAAATTGTTTGGTTTAACCTAGACCTGAACAAATGCAGGCTCAGGCCGGGCCAAATCTAAAAATCTTGTCCGAATTGCCCGGGCCGGCCCGCCTTGAACAGGCCTCTAGCAAGGCCCGTGTCCACCAACGTGTAAACACGGGTGGATTGACGGGCCGGCCCGCCCGTGTTTACACTTATTCACTTTTACTTTTAGTTTAATTTATTATTATATATATATATATAAATATATATAAGAGTATATATATAAGTATATATAAACATATTTATATTTTTATATATATATAAATATATACATATAAATAAATATACGGGCCGTCCGCGGGCTAAATCCAACACCCAGTCCTGTCCCATGAGCAAGCGGGCCGGGCTTGACCCGTACCCATGTTTTTTGGCGGACGGGCAGGGCCAGACGGACAGGTCCGTATTCGTTCAGGTCTAGACTTTAACCATCTAATAAGGGATTTTTTCATAAACTAATTTATTTTCTTTCAATTATTTTTAAATGTTTTTTTAAGTTGAGTTATTTCTTATAACTAGTTAAGCTATAACATCGTGGGCAAAAAATTTAGAATTTTTATTATCCTAGCTAAATGTTCTCTTAGTTTTAATTTCTAACTAGTTCATAGCTCGTGCCTTACACGGAATATTGTTGATAAATGATTTAACATTTGTGTATGTTAATAATATAAACCAAAGAATACATCAATGTATATAACTAGTTTGATATAAAGATATACGAAAAAGAAAAAAAATATATATTTTTTATATGCAATAACATATATATATCAATAAAAATTTAATGGCATAATAAACTAATAAAATAAAACAACTAATCTATCATTGATACTT
The DNA here is from genome assembly GCA_002319775.1 of Fagopyrum tataricum. Lineage (NCBI taxonomy): Eukaryota > Viridiplantae > Streptophyta > Magnoliopsida > Caryophyllales > Polygonaceae > Fagopyrum > Fagopyrum tataricum. Next base: position 50,346,140 of record CM008285.1, read on the forward strand.
GATTGTGTTGAACCCGGTAAGGAGACACAACAATGAAAAAATATATTATCCAAGATGAAGCGCTTAGATGTTTACTTGGAATAACGAACATGGTTTATGCTTATGGAAACGTGCAAGATTGATGAATCCACCACAATTAGGTGATCCATAGATATAGCGAAAAATAAAGTTGAGTTACAATATAACTTCTCCCGCAAGTTTTACGTTAAAATAGCTTATTTGAGAAATATTTTTGATCATCCTACAAGTTAGATTATTTTTTTTAATTAAATTTATTAGGTTAAAATAAAGCTTCTATAGCAAGATTGTTATTGATCAAATATCTACGTTACGTTAGAAGGATAACTAACAATTATTTTTTTGAATACAGCTTTATTAAAAAATATAATTTATTGGATTAATTAGTGATTTAATAAAAAATTTATTCCGAAAAAAATCATAAGGTCACCACGTTAGCGTCAACGTTGCCTATTATATACCGTTTGTTAATTGTATCATCAATACGATTGATTTACATGTCTATTTATTTTTGAGTTTTAATATATAATATCTGGCATATAGATAGAATTTATCTCCATTGGGGATGTATAGTATCATAGACCCGGGGAAATCCGTACTCGAGCTAGATCTTTTTGTTCGTTTTTTTAATGGCCCTGACTCGGACCGAGTCTGAAATTCGAGTATAGAGCCTTGTCCATATTCGCCAAATATGAATTTTGGGCCGGAATTTTCAATTGAGGTATTGTATATATCCGTCTGTTTACCTAGTGACAGACCGGCCTTCCTATTCACTTATGTAGGACTACCTCCGTTTCATTATAAACGTCCATCAATCATAAGGACTTATTTAAATAATTGTTCATGAAAATTCATTTAAACTAAAAAATTTTAAAAATAAAAATTATTATTATTATTATTATTTTAAAGTAAAAGGTATATTTATTATTTTCTTTTGTTGTTTATATTGTTTATCTTAATATACGTGAATAATAGTTTTTTTTTTTCTTTTATAATTTTCACTCTTATATCTTTTAATATGTGTACAAATTTTAGATAAACAAATAACGTGAAAAAGAAACAATATCATTTCTTTATAAGCAAACATAGTGAAATTATATACCAGTGATCCATTAATTAATGTAATCCTACGCTAATAAAAAACATTATCCACTAATAATAATAAAGCATCATCACCACTTACATACTTCATATATAATAATAGTACCTCCCAACAAGCTACTACCCTTTTGTAAAATAAAACAATTATTCTTAAACTTTTTTTAAAAACAACCATTCAAAACCGTATTTCACTAATTAAGTTATTTGTTACTTTTCGGTAAATTTGAATACAAAAAAAAACCCATAAAATTTAACCAAATTACAACTAAGGCTAATAAAACTGTAACATGTTTCACAAAATTTTGAAGAAAAGATGATTAAAAAAAGTTGTAATATAAAGTGACAATAATTAAAAAGTGGTTTCCAAAATATAACAATTCATAATTAATATAAATTGTTATCACGTGTTTGGCCGATGATGTTCCTGTTGCATCGGCGTGTAGGGCGTCTACGTAGGGAAAGCTAATAGATGAAGCAAAGTGGCTTAGGGTTTCACACTAACGAAGATCATATGTCAGATTCGATCTTTTCCTACCTCTTAATTACATGAATATAAAACTAATCACGACGCTAATTGCATTGGTTTTTTAAATGATAATAATTTATTTCAACACTAAGAATTGTTCGCAGTGTATCTTCTCTAATGTTTTTAAGAATAAAGAGAATCCTTATTTAGCATAATGTATATGATTAGGATTATTGAATCGATCGAACGAGGCAAAGTTTTGGTCTGTTTAATCTGTATAGAATTTTTGATATGTTTTGAATGTTACCTTTCGTAGAGTCGGTAAATTCTTTAACGGATCGGTGGCGGTCGGAGCCAAAAACTTTTTTCAGGGAATTAAAAAATCTTATTTATATTAAATTAAATTTGAGTGTAATAAAATCTCATTTTAAATTACAATTATTTGCTTAAACTTTAGTGACAATAATTTAAATTTATAAATAAATAAAACTATAAATCACTAATCTAAAGCTTTGACGTACGTACGATCATGATAATACAAAAGTACTTTAAATACAATATAATACCGTGAGTCATTTATAGAGAGATGCTTACATACAATTTAATCCAATCATAATTGTTTGTAATATTATGTTTGTACCATATGATTAAACGTGTATTTTGGCAAATTTAATTCATCCTAAAGTAATCGATCATTGTAATAAAGTGCAGATCGAATTTGGATTGGCGTTAGCATCAATGCACCAACCAATATTCTAAGCTGTCAGAAATTATAAGGAACATTTAGTTAAAAAATCATTGTGTCTCTAAACCTAAACCGTATGGATCTAATTGTTCTAATCATATCTATCATCACTCTTCACAAAACAAAAAAATTGATAACCATTTCAGGTGTTTTTCTTTCACTTAGTTGCAAATATTTCAAAGAAAAAAAATAATGCTAACATTTTTTTTATGCATATGGTTTTTGTAAGTTTATATATTTTTTTACAAAAAAATATTGTGTTTTATTGGAATTCTCGAGAGATATTTGAGGTGGATTAATAAGGTCTTGTTCAGTATTAGCGGATAAACATAGTTATCCGGAATTATTTTGAAAAAGATTATTCTGATAACTTTTTTTAATCCAACTCAACCTACCTAGGCCATGAGGATTATTGTGGAATTTATAATCTTCGGATACCCTCATCCTCTATACCAAATGCGTCCTAAATTTCAAGATTACAAGAAATAAAACCTGAATTATCGATTTATTTTAGGATTATAAACCACGAATCTCACATTTGACCAAATACACCCCATCATATCTACAATTTTTAAGATTAATTTTTACGGTGGAAAATTATATAAATAGTTACACTTTTTTTATAAATATAAAAATAGTTATTTATCAACATAAAATGAATAACATTTATATAACATAAAATGTTTATTTGTAATGGGACAGATTAAATATTCAAAATACAAGCATTTGAAGATTGTTCAAATTTCAGACCGGATATATATGGATCAGTCAAATCTGAACGGTTGAGCCGAAAAAAAACACATTACTACATAGCATATCGTACGCTTACAATCATATTGGTTCATAAAAATATTTATATCAACCTATATATTTTCATTTTGAATGCATATACAAAAGTTGCCTGCATGATTCAAAATGAAGCTACAAAGCTTGGATATATCATATGATATTATGTATACAAATTGGTCAAGGTGTGATGATGAGTCAAAGAAGAGACAAAAAATGAAGACACTGAAATCAGAAAGAAAAGAGGTGAAATAAAGCTAAGGAGTGAGATTTGGATTGAATGTAAAAAGTGTAAGCACCACTATGGTCTCTATGGGGATTGTATACAAAAAGAATACAAAGAGATCGAAGAAGAGACTAAAAAGAAGCAATTTTGGATAGATAAGCACTAAGCACTAAGTTTATTCTAACCTCTCTTCACAAGAAAAGAATCTCAACACATTCTCCCTTTTATCACATGCTCCCTATGCATTTTCGCCACCTACTATTCTCATTTCTCTCCATTACTCCCCAATGATCGATCCAAAATTTTTGTGATTTGATTTTGAAAAAGGAATAAAGTTATTCTCATTTGTTCGAATTTTGATCCAAAAAATCTCAAATTTAAAAGGTACATGTTATTTATGAAAATTTGGTATTATAGAGTATTTGGGTCAGATGTAAAATGATACTAGCTAGTTATTTAACCAAACTGGTGAAGAACGATAAAGAAAATAAGTTTGTGTTGGATTTGTGAAATTACTAAATTGGTGGGTTGTAACCACTTCTCGTGTTATATACGAATAAAAAAGCAAACACTTGATGAGTGACCACTTCTCGTGTTATATTTTTTAATCTTTTCATTACATTCTAAACGTTAGAAGTGAACGTACTTATGAATACAATACCACATTCTTTGTATAGATACTTCAAAGAAATAAACAAAACCAAATCATTAAACAAATATTTTTGATACAACACTTGAAAATTAGTGAACACGTGATAATCTTTTAGAATTGATTATGACAAAAAAAAATTGTCGAGAAATATGCCAAAATGCAGTCGAGATAAATTTCCCTACTTTTTTTTCCTTCTAAAGTCGATTTGAACTTCAAGTCATTCAACTTGCACTCAAGCTCGGATTTTCAAGCTCGGATTTTCACCACAATCACGATACGATTCACAATGTCCATAATAAGTTGTTAATAATTGTATTTCTAGATAGTACATAATATTGTAATCATGCATTACTATAGACTATTGTCCTAACACATTTATAATTTCTTTTGTAAGGGAACATCCAAACATGCATTTCAATATAATTCCACTTAGATAAAAAAAAAACAAACACAATATATAAAATTCTGTGCCTACTAACTCTATTCGTAAATGGGTCACTAATTAAAGCGCGCGGCGGTGGGCCCAAAATTCTGAAATTACGAGAAACATGGATGAAGTTTGGGAACCAACCACTCCTTGTCTGACACGTGGATTATGTTGACGGCACGTACCTACGTACTATATTTGCTCATCTTATATTCTCATTCCGCATTTGTATTGTAATGTTTTATGTTTGTTTTTGGCCTATTCTCACCACTGTTCCCAAAATTAAGTACAGTATTAATCTATAGATTATTCGATACAAAATAAAACATATACTAATCATTATTATATTTTGATGATCATGATTCATGTGATGATGGTTTTAAAATGTAACACAAAGTATTCGATTTGGACGTAGAGTGGTATTGGTCTATCGAAAGTAAAATAAAGAAAGTCTACTTGTGTCAAACAAAGATATCCTATTTACGATGACTTCTTATATGCAAATTATTTTGTAAAATTCTAAAGTTTTAGTCAAAAATTTTGATACCAGAGATGGAATTCTTCTTATTTTTAGAAAACCTATGGTTAAGGATTTAATATTATCACCGTCAATATTAATTTTGTAAAGACGTAAGACAAATGTTTTATTTTTGAGAAAAAGTAGATAATCGGACCCAAACAAGAAGCTCACCTACATCAAACAGAAAATATTATATAGGGTTGTTCAAACTCGGAGTTTTGGACCGGACATAGAAACAATATTCAAGTCCATTAAACTTTTAAAGGGTTCAAAAGCCAAAAAATAGTTATAAAAGAAGTTTGGTCCAACCAGCCCGGATATGGGCCGGGCCTGATCTGTGAACGATTATAATTAGGGCTGGCCCAAAGTTCATCTTTATAACACTTATGTTAACAAGCCCAATACTTTGGGCTGAAATTTCAAACTCGGCCCAAGTTTGAAAATGAAAATTCATTTTTTCGTTTTTGACAGAAAACAACATTTCATTCATGGAAAATGGAAATACAAAGTTTGGATCCAACTTAATTGACGTCAGATTTCATAAATCATATGTTAGAAATCCTCATTTTAATGGGATAGATTCTAAAAAATAAGAAAGCCAACAGACGAAAACCTGAACTGAACGAAAATATTTTCCTGTTGAATTCTACTAAGTTAACATCCCTAACAATGCAAGCATTTGAAATTCAAACCAATAAACAAACACTCAATCTTGTTCTGCTATGTAACACACAAATGAGGCATTAATTTGCTATCTCAATTCGCCAAGAACTGCTGCAGAAGATGGCGATACACTCCTTTGATAGCCTGAAGCTTTGTCTGAGGAATCATAATTTCATTCAGGACACAGTAGTTACATAACTGACTCAAGCTGCAAAACATCACCATCTGGGCAAGGAACACGAAGAGCCAATCGATCGAGTTCTCATTGTCGGGAATTACAGGAATCATGCTGCTTCCTTCATCACAGTTTTGACATTCAGGAAGATCAGGGTTAAACCAAGCTGCTTCAGTTCCTCTATAAGGTGCTGCTATGCTTCTGTTAACAAATGCTGTCATTTCATATTTGGTGTGTTCTGTAATTCGGATAATCCAAGGCCTTGTTGTTTTGCATTTGCTGCAGATTATGCTTCCTTTCACTTCTGTGATTGAATTCTCCTTCAGAGATTTGAATGACATGATGGTTCCAGATTCATTCGACATCCATCTCGGTTGTACCTGTTATATAGATATTCTCTCTTGATCAGATTAACTCGATTGACACTTGATAACATGTCTTAAAGGCAAATTACCTGTTCTGAATCACAGACTTCCTCCTGGTGAGATGTTTCTGATGCTGTCATGATAGAGTTCTTGAAAGAGGATTGTACTGAATCAATGATTTTATATTAACCTGATAAACTGAACATAGTGTATAATATATAATACTGTCTGCTTAGCACTGAGAAAATGAATCTAAAATAAAACAGACAGAAAATCAGAAATGAAAGGAAAATGAGACATTAAAAATTCATATTATTTTCCTTCAAACACACCAAGATGGAAAATATTCCTTTTATTTAGAAAAAAATGTAATATTTCTATTCGAAAAATAGACCTTCCTTTTATTTTGAAATAGATAAATACGTATCTCCCCTTGATTTATTTCTACAAAAGCTCTCGTAATAACATATTGTTAAGGTAATACTATGACGTGTAAGACCAAAACTCTTAAAAAGAGAGCCGGAAATTATACGAATAGTAACAAGTTTCATATGGCTTCAACCCTTGATATCATCGGCTTTTTCATATGGCTTTAACCCTTGATATAGACGGCTATATCCACCGACCTCGTCTAATACCAATATTCACCCAAACAAATCTACATTTCCACAATTTCAAGCAAAGAAAGGTACTCTCCAAAATCGTTTTATCAAAAACTCCTTCTAGATTGTCTATTTCATCTACATATTTTCCCGGATCTTTCCCTTTACTTGGTCGGAACATTGATCGGTCTTTCCGACCTAGCCATTTATCAAAACATGCAATTGCAGAACTAGTTACATCACTTCAAGTATAAAGAAGAACAAAAGAGTACTTTAATTTTTGAGTTTAGGAGTTTTTTTTTAGAGAAACTCACACATTTCCGACTACCGGTACTTCGTAAGAATGGGAAGAAATCAACCATAATATAGAAATGAAACTAATAACCTTATGAAAATTCACAAAATTTAGAAGTGGCCTGATAGATACCTCAAAATTATTATCGGAAAACACCCACGGACACAAGTGCTTTTTCAATGCCAATGCCACTAGTAACGCCGTTGCCTCTGTTGATGTTGATGGCCTAAAGAGTTCAACTCTTAATTGAATTGACTAATAGGTCACCTCGATTTATCTTTGCTCAAATGTTGCGGTTGTAACCTAGACTTAATATGCGCATTCTTCTTACTTTCCCCTTCTCTGTATCAATCTTCTATAATTTTTGTATTGCTTTTAAAATGGGCACGCCAGTGAAGGACAAAGGGAGGGGTTGTAAGCGTGTGAAAATACAAAATGTAACGCCCTCCACTTTTACAAAAAATAAGTCTTTTTTAGAGATAATATATTGAAATAAATTTGATTTTATAATAGAGATACAATTCGACACTAAATTATCAAGCAAGTTAATGCGTATGAACATTTCTTTTTCATCTATAAAGTTACCAATTGATTCATCAGATTTTTTTTAATTTATTGTTCTTCAAAAGAGGTGTCATGTATCATTTTGTTTTGGACATTTTACGAAATATCGTTTTAACTCTGATTTTTTTCTTTAAAACTTTTCAGGGAAATCTCTTTACTTTGGGAGTTAGTTTTTTTTGGGTAAAGGGGGTTAGTTTATTACATGTTCCTTATACGGATAATTGTCTAATATATATATATCGTTAAATAAATAATATTTAGTATTTTGATTATATTATTTATAAACTATTTAGCAATAATTAAAACTGCTTAACCTAAAAAACATTTGAAATGAATGAAACAAAGCATAGTAATTTAAATTTAGTATACGAGGATAAATACAATTGGATCTATGTATTAAAAATAGCTATAAAAGGTTAAATCATATAATTCATTGTTAAAATAATGTAAGTGGAACATAAATTAATCTAAATTAAAACAGACAAAAATGAAAGAGAGATGAGACATTAATAATTCATATCATATTCCTTCGAACACACCAACATGGAAAAGTATTCCTTTATTTAAAAAAAATGTAATCCTTCTATTCGAAAAAATAGACCTACCTTCTATTTTGAAAAAGATAAATACGTATTTCCCCTTGATTTATTTTACAAAAGCTCTGGCATAACATATGGTAAAGGTAATACTATGATGTGTAAGACCAAAACATATTGTTAAAGTAATACTTTGATGTGTAAGACCAAAACATATTGAAACAAAAGCACATTAATTTAAATTTAGTATACGAGGATAGATACAATTGGATCTATGTATTAAAAATAACAATAAAAGGTTAAATCATATAATTCATTGTTAAAATAATGTAAGTGAAACATAAATTAATCTAAATTAAAACAGATAGAAATGAAAGAAAGATTTGACATTAATAATTCATATCATATTCCTTCAAACACACTAACATGGAAAAATATTCCTTTTATTTAAAAAAAATATAATCCTTCTATTTGAAAAAATAGACCTTCCTTCTATTTTAAAAAAGATAAATACGTATCTCCCCTTAATTTATTTCTACAAAAGCTATCGTCATAACATATTGTTAAGGTAATACTATAAGGTGTAAGACCAAAACTCTTAAAAAGAGGGCCGGAAATTATACGAATAGTAACAGGGTTCATATGGCTTCAACCCTTGATATCGTCGGCTATATCCACCGATCTCGTCTAATACCAATATTCACCCAAAAAAATCTACATTTCCACAATTTCAAGCATAGAAAGGTACTCTCCAAAATCGTTTTATCAAAAACACCTTCTAGATTGTCTATTTCATCTAGAAATTTTCCTGGATCTTTCCCTTTACTTGGTCGGAATATTGATCGGTCCTTCCGACCTAGCCATTTTTCAAAACATGCCATTGCAGAACCAGTTAAATCACTTCAAGTATGAAGAAGAACAAAAGAGTACTTTAATTTTTGAGTTTAGGGGTTTTTTTTTAGAGAAAGTCACACGTTTCCGACTACCGGTGCTTCATGTTAAGAATGGGAAAAAATCAACCATAATATAGAAATGAAACTAATAACCTTATGAAAATTCACAAAATTTAGAAGTGGCATGATAGATACCTCTAAATTATTATCGGAAATCACCCACGAAAACAAGTGCTTTTTCAATGCCAATGTCATTAGTAACGCCGTTGCCTCTATTGATGTTGATGGCCTAAATAGTTCAATTGTCAATTGAATTGACTAATAGGTCACCCCAATTTATTTTTGCTCAAATGTTGCGGTTGTAACCTAGACTTAATATGCGCATTCTTCTTGCTTTCCCCTTCTCTGTATCAATCTTCTATGATTTTTGTATTGCTCTTAAAATGGGCACGCTAGTGAAGGACAAAGAGAGGGGTTGTAAGCGTGTGAATATACATAATGTAACGCCCTCCACTTTTACAAAAAAGGGTCTTTTTTAGAGATAATTTGAATAAATTTATTTTTATAATAGAGTTACAGTTCGACACTGAAATATCAAACAAGTTAATGCGTATGAATATTTCTTTTTCATCTGTAAAAATACCAATTGATTCATCAGATTTTTTAAAATTTGTTGTTCTTCAAAAGAGATGTCATGTATCATTTTATTTTGGATATTTTACACAATATCGTTTTAACTCCGATTTTTTTATAAAAAAAATTTGAGAGAAATCTCTCTACTTTGGGAGTTAGTTTTTTTTTTGGTAAGGGGGGGTTAGTTTATTACATGTTCCTTATACAGGTAATTGTCTAATATATATATCGTTAAATAAATAATATTTAGTATTTTGATTATATTATTTATAAATTATTTACCAATAGTTACAATTGCTTAACCTAAAAAACATTTGAAATAAATAAAACAAAAGCACATTAATTTAAAGTTAGTATACGAGGATAAATACAATTGGATCTATGTATTAAAAAATAACTATAAAATGTTAAATCATATAATTCATTGTTAAAATAATGTAAGTGGAACATAAATTAATCTAAATTAAAATAGACAGAAAATCAGAAATGAAAGAAAGATGAGACATTATTAATTCATATCATATTCCTTCAAACACGCCAACATGAAAAAATATTCCTTTTATTTAGAAAAAAATGTAATCTTTCCATTCGAAAAAATAGACCTTCCTTCTATTTTGAAAAAGATAAATATGTTTCTGCCCTGATTTATTTTTTTACAAAAGCTCTCGTCATAACATATTGTTAAGGTAATAATATGGTAATAATATGATGTGTAAGACCAAAACTCTTAAAAAGAGGGTCGAAAATTATACAAATAGTAACAGGGTTCATATGGCTTCAACCCTTGATATTGTCGGCTATATCCACCGACCTCATCTATTACCAATATTCACCCAAAAAAATCTACATTTCCACAATTTCAAGCAAAGAAAGGTACTCTCCAAAATCGTTTTATCAAAAACTCCTTCTAGATTGTTTATTTCATCTAGAAATTTTCCTGGATGTTTCCCTTTACTTGGTCGGAACATTGATCGGTCTTTCCGACCTAACCATTTATCAAAACATGCAATTGCAGAACTAGTTACATCACTTCAAATATAAAGAAGAACAAAAGAGTACTTTAATTTTTGAGTTTAGGAGTTTTTTTTTAAAAGAAACTTACACATTCTCAACTACCGATATTTCGTGTTAAGAATGGGAAGAAATCAACCATAATATAGAAATGAAACTAATAAGCTTATGAAAATTCACAAAATTTAGAAGTGGCCTGATAGATACCTCAAAATTATTATCGGAAAACACCCACGGACACAAGTGCTTTTTCAATGCCAATGCCACTAGTAACGTTGTTGCCTCTGTTGATGTTGATGACCTTAAGAGTTCAACTCTCAATTGAATTGACTAATAGGTCACCCCGATTTATCTTTGCTGAAATGTTGCGGTTGTAACCTAGACTTAATATGCGCATTCTTCTTGCTTTCCCCTTCTCTGTATCAATCTTCTATGATTTTTGTATTGCTTTTAAAATGGGCACGCCAGTGAAGGACAAAGGGAGGGGTTGTAAGCGTGTGAAAATACATAATGTAACTCCCTCCACTTTTACAAAAAAAGAAGAAGTCTTTTTTAGAGATAATATATTCAAATAAATTTATCTTTATAATAGAGATATAGTTCGACACTAAATTATCAAGCAAGTAAGTGCGTATGAACATTTCTTTTTCTTCTATAAAGTTACCAATTGATTCATCCGATTTTTTTAAAATTTATTGTTCTTCAAAAAAGGTGTCATGTATCATTTTGTTTTGGATATTTTACATAATATCGTTTTAACTCTGATCTTTTTTCTTTAAAAATTTTGAGTGAAATCTCTTTACTTTGGGAGTTAGTTTTTTTTGGGTAAAGGGGGTTAGTTTATTACATGTTCCTTATACGGATAATTGTCTAATATATATATTGTTAAATAAATAATATTTAGTATTTTGATTATATTATTTATAAACTATTTAGCAATAATTAAAACTGCTTAACCTAAAAAACATTTGAAATGAATGAAACAAAGCATAGTAATTTAAATTTAGTATACGAGGATAAATACAATTGGATCTATGTATTAAAAATAGCTATAAAAGGTTAAATCATATAATTCATTGTTAAAATAATGTAAGTGGAACATAAATTAATCTAAATTAAAACAGACAAAAATGAAAGAGAGATGAGACATTAATAATTCATATCATATTCCTTCGAACACACCAACATGGAAAAATATTCCTTTTATTTAAAAAAAATTTAATCCTTCTATTCGAAAAAATAGACCTTCCTTCTATTTTAAAAAAGATAAATACGTATCTCCCCTTGATTTATTTTACAAAAGCTCTCGGCATAACATATGGTAAAGGTAATACTATGATGTGTAAGATCAAAACATATTGTTAAAGTAATACTTTGATGTGTAAGACTAAAACTCTTAAAAGGAGGGCCAAAAATTATACAAACGGTAACAGGGTTGATATGGCTTCAACCTTGATATCATCGGTGATAATCCACCGACCTCGTCTAATACCAATATTCACTAAATTTCCACAAAGCATAAAAAAGCTACTATCTCCAAAATGGTTTTGTCAAAAACTCCTTATAGATTATCTAATCCATCTATAATTTTTTTTGGATCACTCCCTTTACTTGGTGGGAACAATTGATCGCTCCATTCAACCTAATCATTTATCAAAACATGTTGCAAAATCAGCTAGATCACTTCCTGTATAAAAGAGAGCAAAAGACTACTTTAATTTTTGAGTTTAGCAATTTTTCATAAAAACTCGCACATTTCCGATCGGTGCTTCATGTTAAGAATGAGAATTAAAAAAATCAACCATAATATAGAAATGAAACTAATTGCCTTATAACATTTCACGAAATTTAAAAACTAGATAGATACCTCTAAATTATTATCGAAAACACCCACGAAAGCAAGTGCTTTTCAATGTCAATGTCACTGGTAACGTTGTTGCCTTTGTTGATGTCGATGGCCTAAAACATTCAACTCTCGATTAAATTGACTAATAGGTCACCCCGATTTATTTTTGCTCAAATGTCGCGGTTGTAACCTAGACTTAATATGCGCATTCTTCTTGCTTTCCTCTTCTTTGTATCAATCTTCTATGATTTTTGTATTGCTCTTAAAATGGGCACGCTAGTAAAGGACAAACAGAGGAGTTGTAAGCGTGTGAATATACATGATGTAACATCCTCCACTCTTACCAAAAAAATATCTTCTATAAATCAAATAAATTTATTTTTATAATAGATATACAGTTCGACACTAAATTGTCAAGCAAGTTAATGCGTTTGCGTATTTCTTTTTCGCCTATAAAAATACCAATTGATTTATTTATTTATTTATTTTTATTATTTGTTGTTCTTCAAAGAGGTGTCATGTATCATTTGTTTTTCTTTTTTCCGATATTTTACACAATATCCTTTTAATTCCAATTCTTTTTCTTTTAAAGTTTTGAAAGAAATCTCTTTATTTTTGGAGGCATGTTTTTTGGGCAGGGGTGGCTAGTTTATTACATTTTCCATGTAAAGATAATTGTCTAATATATATATCATTAAATAAGTAATATTTTTAGTATGTTGATTATGTTATTGATAAATTATTGAGATAAATGGGGCAATAATGCACTAATTTTAACATTGGTACAAAATGTGTAGGTTGAATTAATTACGGGTATTAAGTGTGTACCTATAAATACGGTTTTTAAAATTTTATTTTATTTTTTCCGCTCTCTTCTCTCTCTGGCAATTTGGGCGATTAGGGCGATTCTCTCAGTCTTCTCGTCTCCTTCTTCGCTCGTCTGCTTTCTTCGTCTTCTCCTTCTCCTTCTGATTCTTGTTTGTTGCTTCCTTTTCATACTTCGGATCATCAATGGAGTTGTGTAGAGTCTCTTCCTTTTCCTGGTGTAGAGGCACATTCGTTGTTCCTCCTTCCTTTCACCATCCCAGGCAAATCCAAGTACCTCTTCGGCCTTTCTCTTTCTCTCTCCCCTATTTGAATTTTTGTGATACTTCGTTTATGGTGATGAAATCAGACCTTTGATGTTTGCTGGTGTAGGTGTGTCTTTGATGTTTGCTGTTGAATTCATCTCTTCTTTTCCTTCTTCACCACCATTTTCATATCTCACATTATCTAATATAGGTGTGTCTTTGATGTTTGTTACCCTGATATAAGTGTGTCTTTGATGTTTGCTGTTGAATTCATCTCTTCTTTCCCTCCTTCTTTAATTTCTTTGCCAATAGTAGTATGTTAAAGGTAGAGAACTATGGATGGAGTATGCAAAAGGTTACCGTCAAAAGGTGTTGAAGCAGCTAGTGAAAAAGCCCTAAGTTGGCTATGGAAATTTAGTACATGTTTTTGTGATTGAACCTTCCTGTTTATCCATTTAGTTTGATTCAGTAAATGTATGATCTGTTGTATGCCTCATGAATCAGTAGAAATGGCTAGAAAAACCAAAAGAGATAGAAAAATACTTACAGTTACTTTATTATTATGTGGTACAGTTCCTAGCATTTAAAAAAATGGTATAAGGGAGGGGCTTGGACAAGGAACTTTTTTCTCGAGAAGACTATTAATTGTATGGATGATCTTGGAGAAGTAATGCAATAATCTTCACATTGAGCTGTATTTTTATTCTGACCAATCATTTGTATAACTACATTGCTTAGGCCGAGGAGTTGAGGAAGGCCCTCGCTGCTAAGAATGTACCAGCTAAGGTTTATGTTGGAATGCGCTATTGGCATCCCTTCACTGAATAAGCTATCGAGGAGGTGTGCATTTGGTTTACCAAATATTTTATTCGTTGTATAAAGTGCCAGTTACTTTTATTATAGTTATTGTAATGTGCTTCTACCGTATAATCCATAGGCTATCAATTTTGCCCCCTCCTTCTAAATCAGTGATTTGATTTGTTATGGTTGAAACATGTTGGCTTGTGTTCATAGGGCTGCTCTCATATGAATTTTGTTGCTTATACTGACAGGCAATTAGGTAGGTAATTAAGATGAACTTTTAGCCAAGTGTAGAGAAACCTTAGCTAAATATTCTATTCAAATGTAGTATTGAGTGTATCGATGATTTTTTTTAAAAAATATTTATAAAGTTGATATAGCATCCATTTGTTACCCTGATATAGGCATCAACAAGCCTCATATAAGACAAATGAGTTTAATCTACAAAAGGCTGATACATGAACATACCATTTTAAAACTAAACCAAACAAGTTGGAATGACATAACTAAATGGGACAACCTAGTGCTACCATCTCCCTTCCCCACTATACATACGGCTACCTCATCCACGTACTGATTCTTACATTTCAGAAAGCTAAGTAAACGAAAGATTATTTGGTTACTGATAGAATTGATGATTGATACAGGCATATATAGATATATATTTTAATCTAGAGGTTATGCTATTCTTTTGGGATTTTATCTCCTAAATGTTGATTGAATCTATTTCGTCAAGCATTGGAATTTTAGATTTTGACAATCTTTATGTCTATGGTTGTGAGTTTGACTAACTTTGAATTTGTTTTTTCTCATGTTTTGCATTTTAATGCTTAAATTTTGACCTGATAAATGTTTGTCAACTGCTTACCATAACTTGTATCTTTCACCAGATAAAGAGAGATGGTATCACAAAGCTTGTTGTGCTACCTCTCTACCCTCAGTTCTCAATCTCAGCCAGTGGATCAAGCCTCCGACTATTGGAGAGTATATTTCGGTATTTTTTTTTACAAGTTCCCTGCTCCTTATGGATGACTTAAGTGATTCATATCAATTGATCATTTACAAAAGGCAGTTCGTTTCAGGGAGGATGAGTATCTGGTTAACATGCAACACACAGTAATTCCATCATGGTATCAAAGAGAAGGATATGTCAAAGCCATGGCAGATTTGATTGAGAAGGAGCTCAAAAAGTTTAACAATCCTGAAGAGGTTGACATTAGTGATTCATGTGTACCTTTTTATTTTAAGGAATCTCAAATTTGCATTTATTTTTTGCGAATTGTAAATATATATATAGAAGAGGGGAATTGACAAAAGTACAAGATCAAGCCAAGGGCCTTGTGTAGCATTACACATGTGACCCTGAAAAAAAAATAGAATAAGTCATCTTCGTTGTAGTAGATATAATATTCATCTCGTTATGATGTACAAAGTTGTAGAAAACTCTATTGCATGTGGTAATATTTTTTAGTGCGCATGGAGTTTCAGTTGCATATGTAGAAGAAGCTGGTGACCCCATACAAGGCTGAGATGGAAGAATGTGTAGATCTAATAATGGATGAACTTGAAAAGAGAGGGAAGGTTAATGCATTTACACTTGCTTACCAGGTAACTAACGCATTTAGTGTCTTATGGGTCCATTTCCATTTTATGTGATATGGATTCTCTTGCATTTTTATTAATGTCATTTATTTCTTGTTTACATTTTTCAGAGTAGAGTAGGACTTGTGGAGTGGCTGAAACCATATACAGATGAGACTATTATTTACTGAGAGATTCTGAGATAGAAGAGACTAATGGGTTGTCCTGTGTTTATCTATGTTGTTTACTGAGAGATTATGAGATAGAAGAGACTAATGGGTTGTCATGTGTTGTTATAGCAATCCATTATCATCTTCCTTGCTGTTCTTTTTTGAGACTTAAACTGAGTTGTCAATTATGTTCTTCAATTCTATATGAACTGAGGTTACTTTGCTGAATTACTGTGTGTTTTTTTAAACTTGCGTTTAAGATTTTTTATGGCTTTGTTTTTTTTTTTTAACTTGAGTTGTTACCCAATTTCGGATAAGTGTGCCAAGTCTGTGTTTTGGTTTCACTAAAAGCTTGATCATCTCTAGTTATTTTTCTCTTCCTATTGCTAATGAAATCTACTTGGTGCATTACCTTGAATAAAGATATTTGGAATTGATTTGCGTGATAACTTGCACTCACTCTTCAGTTAGTGTCCATTGCTCTCAATGTTTCAAGACACATGAGATCTATGTAATTGAATCATTTGTGACGGTCGGAAGATTGTAAAAAAGTTTCAAACTATAGCCTTCTCCCGGACTAGGTTGCTGTTGGATAAACTGGATTTGCAGTAATGGTCTACTAGGATGCGTTGCAAAAAGAGTAGTTTTCATTGAAAATATATATTTTTATTCTGCCTATTTAAAAAACTTCCATTGCAGGACCTAATTTATGCAGTATTGAATTTGATTATGCCATTTTCTTCTAACCTTTATTATGTGAACAAATAAAATCGAGTATTAAAATCGGGTAACAACGAAATTGGGTAACATAAGTGAATTTTGATGTAGAACGTTGGGTATTAAAATCGGATAACAACGAAGTTGGGTAACATAAGTGAATTTGGATGTAGAACGTTGGGTATTAAAATCGGGTAACAACGAAGTTCGGTAACATAAGTGAATTTAGATGTAGAACGTTGGGTATTAAAACCGGGTAACAACGAAGTTGGGTAACATAAGTTAATTTGGATGTAGAACGTTGGGTATTAAAATCGGGTAACAACGAAGTTGGGTAACATAAGTGAATTTGGATGTCAAACGTTGGGTATTAAAATTGGGTAAGAAATTTTTGGTAACCTAAGTTGGGTACATGATGAAGGTTGGATATTAAAAATTGGGTATTACTATTTAAAGGAAGGATTCCTTCACAAATAGAAAGTGCATAATAGTGTTTTTATAAAATTTTGCCTACACACTTTGTTTCCTTGATAAAAATCCTACACACTTACTTAATCCACCCTAAATTATTTACCAATAGTTACAATTGCTTAACCTAAAAAACATTTGAAATACATGAAATAAAGGCCCATATTAATTTACATTTACTATATGGGATAAATACTAGTGGATCTATGGATCTATGTATGTGTTAAATTAAAAATAACAATAAAAGGTCAAAGTACAATTCATTGTTAAAATAATGTAAGTGGAAAACCAATCTTTCTCCTGTATAATTGTTTGTCAAACATCAAGATCACAGTAATTAGAAGGATCTAAAATGTAACGTTATAATTTGTATAAGTGTACATTAATTATTAAAATAATTAAACATTTATTTCGACAAGGAAAACCAACTATAATGTTTGCATTAAGCCATCTAAAATCTATATACGTTTACAAAGAACAACTCATGGTCTAAAATTTTGTTAATTCAACAATATTTGTCAAAAAATTTCTAAATTATCACCGTTACAAGCATTTACTTGCTCCGATGTGGCTTTACCAAAACTCCTTATGGATGGTCTAATCCATTTAGAATTATTTATTTATAAATTTTGTTCTTGGATCTTTCACTTTATTTGTCGGAATGATTGATCGTTTCATCCCATCTTACCTTTTTTCAAAAATGTCATTACAAAAACATTCAAATCACTACATGTATAAAGAATAAAAATGATTATTTTAGTTTATGAATTTAACAATTTTTCAAGAGAAACTCACAACTTGTCTACTACTTGCGTTAGGAATCACAAGAAATCAACGTTTACACTAAATTAAACTAATAACCTTATAAAAATTCACAAAATCTAGAAATGATAAATACTTCTAAATTATTCTCGAAAAACACCGACGAAAATGAGTGCTTTTTCACTATCAGTTTCAGTATTAATGTCGTTGCCTTTATTGATGCCGATGACCTAAGAGTTCAACTCTCCGTAGAAATTGACTAATAAGTCATCCCAAGTTATCTTAGCTCAAATGCCGTGGTCGTAAACTAGACGAAAAATGGTCATCTCCCTTATTTCTTTTGGCTTCTCTTTATCAATCTTTTATGATATTTGTATTGCTCTTAAAACAAGCATGCATATGAAGAACAAATAAAAGGTTGTAAGCATGTGAATATATGTGACGTGATCCCTCCAACTTACCAAAAAAACTATCTTTAGAGAAAATTAATATAAATATTTTTATAATATACATACAGGTCAACACTAAGTCGTCAAACGAGTTAACGTGTGTGGGTATTTATTTGTTGCCTATAATAATAGCAATTGATTTATCAGATTTTATTTATTGTTCTTCAACATAGGTATCTTGTATCATTTTTTTTCTTATGGGTATTTCACACAATATAATTTTACCTTTTTTTCTCTTCAAATTTTTTTGAGTGATATCTCTTTACTTTGGGATTTGTGTACACGAATGAAGTATGTAAATTTGGTTCATATCAAAAACTGAAATGGAAAAACAAGTAATATCGACGAGTAGTATCGGTTTGGTTTTCAGCCATGAAGATTGAGGGAGACAACCTGGTGCTCATCAATTCGCTCAAACACATCTAAAAACCACATTGGAAAGTAGACATGAATACATGAACATCTCAGATATCTCATTCATGTTTTATAGCTTCACACAAATTAGTGTGCATCATATTTTTAAGAAAATCGACATTGTCGATGATAGGCTGACGCTACTTGGACACAACCGGGATGTTTGCATCGATATATTGTTGCAAGATGTTAAGGACCTCATCCAAAATGATGTCTTAGGGTAGTTATTCTTGAGAAATTGACCCTTCCTTTACCCTTAACTTTGTGTATATTTAATTTCTACTGTAACACCCCAAATCCGCGGGACTCGGGATGCTACGGGCGAGACCTCACAATGGGTCCCGACCCTTAGCCTGACAACAATTTCACCGGACCTTCCAACAAAGCACAAATAAAGGCAAAACTCGAAAACGTTTATAATGTATGCGAGACACTGAAAGGTAAGAATACAACGTGGAAACTCAGCCGAGTCCTCAAAACAACATAACCTGATACGAAGTCTAAACGTACGACAACATCCATGAACAACAATATGGAACATAACCCAAAAACGCCCCCGTCCTATAATGTACGGAGACCCCGGCTGTCCACTCCTCCACCTCACTCGGCGGCATCCCTAACCTGCAAGTCATCTACAAAAACGGTTTAAAACCGTTAGCTAATATTCTAAGCATTAGAAAAGCGGTGAAGGCACAAACACATACATAGCACATAACATAAAACACACAAGTCCGGTTTATTATCTTTATATTATTAAGTCGTATCCCGTTCTAATTCAACTTCGGTTTGTGACATGAGACCACCGTGGTCTCGCCTCGGTCCCTACATACCGGCAAAGAATGGTACGGATGCCATCTGACCCGCCGGGCTAGTCGCCGAGAACCTCCTAGACTCACTCGGTCGTAGGCAGTGATGTCACCGCCCGTTATCATACACTTGGGCCAACATATACATATAAGGTCGGTGGTCCTAATTACCGGTTTATTGTTATAACATAACATAAACACACACCACCAAACACACATCAATGCTAATACATAAAATACGAGCTAAGTAAGTCCGGAGACTTACCTCATCACCAAACCCAAGTCACCACACTCTCCCTTCCTTAAGGCGGAAGCCCACAACCTGCTCACAAGAGATGCATATCAATACATACTCCCACTTAAGAAGTCTTAGACTTCACTCTAGTGATCTATGCAAGATCACCTAACCCTCAAACTAGGAATGCATCCTAGGTCCCAAGTGCTCACCACACACTCTCCACACATGAAACAACCCACAACAATTCATAATTTCACAACATATTAATCCTCAACCAAGGAGGCACAAGCTAGCCTAGAAGATCCATCATGCTCACATACCCATATCCAACAATTCCATCGAGCCTTAAGGGCTCCTAGGTTCACAACCACTAAATGGCATTCTCAAACTACTCTAGGCCATCCTAAGCATGCTACTACATGATTCAACACAAATCTAAGGAAGGAACGAAGAGTGAAGGAGAGGAGGGACCTATTGTTGCCGAAACCGCAGCCGCGGAGCTGGCGCCCCTGCGGACACAGGAGCCGCCCCCGCGGAACTAGGAGCCGCACCCGCGGAGGACTGCGTCGCCTGCCAGGAGCCGCGCCCGCGCCGGTGTCGAGCCGCACCCGCGGCCGTGCCGATCCGCGCTCGCGCCTTATGTCACGCCGCACCTGCGGCCGTCCCTGCGCCCGAGTCACGCCGCACCCGCGGCCGTCCATTGCCGCTCCCGCGCCCGTCCGCTCCCGCGGCTGTGTTGAGCCGCCCCGCGGGTTCTGCGCAGAACGTCGTCTTCTTCGTCTTCGACTTTGGATCCTTGGCTCCAAAGTCCTTCTTCTCTTGATGGATCTCCCCCAAACACTCACCACGGGTCTTAGGCACCTCTCCTTGACCTAAACGAGCTAAGAACCTAGACATGCAAAGAGTTGAGTGAAAACCTCTCCAAGCTTCATCCATGGCCATGGATGAAGGAGGAAGGAAGAAGAAGGGAAATAGCAGCAAGGAAGAGAGGGAAGGATGAGGAAGAGCTTACTAATAGTTGAGATCACCTTCTGCA
>CM008285.1:50375421-50684457 GCA_002319775.1 Fagopyrum tataricum
AGATCTAGCATTTCCTCTCGTTGAAAAGGAAGAGCAATAATGCAAAGTGAGTTCTTGCTTCTCTCATGTCGACGAACCGACCGGTGGTTGAAGGTTGGCCGGTGACGAGGGAATAGCGAGATGGTTCACCGGAGAGGCTGAAGTCCTTTCTCCCTCTTGCCTGTTCTAGGAACGGCGAGGAATTCTGGTTTGGTTGTTCTCGTTTCCGGTCCTCTAGCCAACTCTATTTCAAATCTCGAATCCTTTGCACCACAACAACTAGATTAAATCTAGATCAAATCCAGAAGCAGATTGGTGTCATGTCAAGTATGAACAATAGTACAAACAATGATCGAGTTATTTCCCTTTGTTGGTAGTTGCAAAGCTTGGTGAAAATCATTTAAACTCATTTACGAATTCATAAATGACTATCCTTATTGTTGATATGTAATATAAACATTATTGGCTGATTTTGGTTTATTGAGTTCAAGATTTATCTTGTGTTTATTTTGAATGGGTAGCTTTACAGATCGAGACTATGTACCCTTTGTTTATTTTGGAAGGGTAGTCTTACAGATCGAGAATATGTGAACAAAAAGTTTGTATCATCCATTTTCGTTATACTGCTGCTATAAGAATTTCATGAACTGTCCTTTTAACATTGGGTGCATTCACAAAGTGATGTACTTTTAATTATTAATCATACTTGATTTCTTGTAAGAACCATGATTTTCCTTAATGAACAATGAGACTATTCTCCTTTCTTGTAAACCCATCTTCTTTTTCTATAAAATCGATTTGGTTTTGATTTTGCTTGTAAACATTGCTCATACAAGGTCCTTGTTTGCATCTCGAACTTCATCTTGAATTAAGAGGTTTGTCTACCTCTAGCATCAAATACAAGGTCCTTGTTTTCCAGTCTCGTGGCCTTTGAACAGTTCTCCTTGGAGATGCAAAATAAAAAACGAGATTTTATACTTAAACAACCTTTTTCAAGAACTACCTTTCTCAGTCTTTCATTAGGAATAATGATAATGAGTCTGACAAATTTCTTTTTTCTCCTTTGGATCCCGTGGTTATGTTCTTTGTTCTTCTGTTGATCGTAGTGAGTGTTGTTGAGTCGTGTTTGGAACGCGGTCGTGGTCGTGTGCTTTTGACAACTCCTTTTGATGGAACATGCTTCCTTGGAGTCTCGTCTTCACTTCCCTAGGAGTTCGTTTCCTGTTGTACCTGCCTCCGACGGTGCTACTTCGGCAGTGCTTGGCTCGTTGTCTCACCTGCTTCGTCTTCATGGAGTTCTTCCTTCACATCCATGGGTGATCCGTTGTTGCTCTCCTTCGACTCTTTTCCTTCTCTTGTTTTTGTTTCTTGATGTTTTTTGTTGTTGCTTGCTCTGTCCTCTTGACGGGTAATCCCGTCTGCCATCTTTTTCGCGGCCTCTCGTTTCACCGTTTTTTAACGGTGATCGAGTCACTTACCTTGTTCTCAAAAAAAAATGGATGGGTTACATCACATATATATTCACATGCTTACAACCCATCATATTATCCTTTGCGTGACGTGTCCATTTTAAGAGCAATATAAAGATCATAGAACTACAGAAGATTGATCAACAAAAAGAAATACTCAAACTAAACTTGTATGTTTATTATTAAAATAATTTATTTGAATTATCTCTCAAAAAGACTTTTTTTTTTGGTAAATTTGGAGGGGTTACATCACATATATTCACATGCTTACGACCCTTACGTTGTCCTTCACTTGACGTGCCCATTTTAAGAGCAATATAAAGATCATAAAAAAATTGACAAATAAAAAGGGAAAGGAAGAAGGATGACCACTTTATGCATAGATTACAACCACGACATTTGAGCCATGATAAAATAGGATGACCTAAGTCATTAACATCAACGAAGGCAATGACGTTACTAGTGACAACGGTGGTTATAATAACCGGAAATTTTATACCGATCCGGTGGAGTATCGAGTTTTAGATCGAATAATGAAACCGATTCAAATCGGTTTAAAGCCTACTTAGCAGTGGGCCATTTCTGCATCTCTTTTCCTTTTCGGCCGATATCGGTGTTGATCTCTAAGGTTTGGGACAAGGCCAACTTAAAGGCCGGTTGTGCTTCTTCATTGGGGTAGTCAGGCCCAAGATACGGCCCAATCCTCACCACGGCCCAGTTCTTTGTCAATCCAAACTCCCGTTTCCTCTTGTCGGGTGATCTTCAAAGCCTTCACGAGATTTCCAACCGGTTTCTGCGCAATTTAACAAGCACCAAATCGACTTCAACACAGTTTGACAATCTTCGATCGACTATCTTTGCATAAACCTCACAACTCACGTCGACCATCTGCGTAACACACGAGCACGCCTCCCTCACTTGCTCTCATTTTTCCCAGCAATATATTGATCAACCGAGCTCGAGAAGTTAAGCGATCCATCATTCTCTTCAGCATCGAGTAGCACAAGGAGGAGCGACCCCTCTTCTCCTCCTCCGAAGGCCAACTAGGGTAAGCCCTACCCCTCTTCCATTTAGTTTCCCTTCCTCTAGGATGATGAGCCTCCTCATGTTGTTCTTCCTCGGGTTAACTTCATTTGAGCATCGGGAGATTGTCTCAGGCGGACGTTAGGGCTCCATTGTCTTCCTTGGTGGTTGTAGCGTGGCCAAGGTAGACGTTTCCTCTCCTCCCCACCCAACCTTCCTTCCTCTCCTTTTGTTCTCATCGGGACTAGTAAGTGTCGCTCCTCCCTATTGTTGTTTCGGTCGAGGTCACATCTACTATATATATATATAATACTAAAGCAGAAGTAGATTTTGCCACATGTTATCACCATATTAAGCCACCTAGGATTTTGCCATATGTCATCACCACATTAAGCCACATAGGATTTTGCCACATGTCACCACCACATTAAGCCACATCGGATTTTGCATATATCTTATTTATTTTTAGTCAACTATTTCCAATTTTATTTTATTAGTTTCTTAGTTAAGAGAATGACATGAGATATAAAATATAAAAAAGAATTATGAGATAAACAAAAATAACTTTCTATATTTAACAGATATTATACTATTTTTGTGTTAGAAGATGAAATTATATAGATTTTTTTAATTCAAGTTATTTTTAAACCAAGATATAATTGGTCATTTTACATTTTAAATAATTGGATGTTTTAAATATAGAGAAAATAATTTGATATTTATTAAGTAACACTTTTATTTATCTATTTATTTGTGTCATCCCGTGCAAGGCACGGGTACTAAACTAGTAAAATCATATAAGCTTTGGAACCTAGTTCTAAGAAGGTTGGCAATAGGGTTCGAACACTTGATCACATGCTCTTGGAGTATTTATAAAATTTGTGTCTAGTGGGTTTTGAACCGTAGTCTTTAGGTTATAGGTATTCCAGAATTTGTTAATTGTGGGATTCGAACCCAACACCTATAGCTTGCACATAGTTGTTCCGAGAATCTGGTTATCAATATTTGGAAGCATGTTTCTATACTTTAGAATTATCGTTCACCGTTGAATTTTTGATATGTTGTAGGCGGAAGTATGTAGTTCATTGTATCAAATTTTGGAAATGATCCAACGGTTGGATTTAGACTTATGATGTTGAAGTACGTAGGGTACCTAATGTAGTTTTGAACTTTGAGGAAAATTGACTAAGTATGTGAATTAGTGTGTGCATGAAGGCACCTTTGGAATTTTGTATAGATGTTTGTTGTTTAAGGATTTTGATCGTTCTTGTCAAAAGTAGATATGACATAATACGTGTAGTAAGGAATACTTTCGATAGGCCAAAGTAGGGCACACGAAGTATATTCGGAAAAAGCTTGCTTAGGGTTTAGGACATAAAGTGTAAGTTTGAGCAAACCCTCAAACTCGATATGGAGATTTTAGGATTACAAAATGTTATTGGGCAATAGAGAAAGACTTGGAACCGCTTTGGGCACTTTTTGGAATTTTAGGAAAAGTTAGGGGAGTTTTGATGATTTCCGCAAAAACTAGGAACCTTCTAGAAGTGTTATAAGTGGTAGAATGTGGTTCTAAGATGTTATCTTTGATCAGGTTGTTGGTAGTGATTGCACGAGCAGACGATAACGGGTAATGGTCGGTCGTCGATCAGTTCATGTAAGTCTTACGGACTTAATGAGCTAATGATTCATGTATGAGTGTGTATTACTATAGTGGTGTATGTTGGGTGTTTTATAATTATAACTTGAGTAGGATAACGTTGCTAGATAAGTGACCCAAGTATATGAGAACGGGTCGTGACATCACTACTCAACGCTGACAAGTGATTGGAGGTTCTTTGCGATCAGTCCATTCGATACACGGGGTATGCATGAGTCGGCATGACCCCAGTCCGCTTGCTAAACGGGGATAGAGGCGAAAGTCGGGAGACCTTTGTGCCACACGATAAATTGGAACTAATAGAAGTGAATCACCTAATTGAAGATAATAATATGATTGAGTGTGAGCATGTGGTTTGTTTAATTTCCGTATTGTGTGTGTTTGTGCTAGTTAATATTAACTGATATATAGAATTGTTAGCTAATGGTGTATACCGTCGTTGATAAACCTTGTAGAATAGGTAGCTGTTGATGGATCTAGAGAGAGGTGGTCAGCCGGGTTTCCGTACGAGTCGTTTTGGGTTTTTGATATTCTTTTAGTGACAAGACTCATTTCATTTTCCTTTAGATTCTGTCACATTTCTTTTGATGGATGATTGTCGTTCTCTTCTTCATGATATTTTACATTTAAAACGTTTTATTCATTCTTTATTTGTGCTTTGTTGTAAGATCCGTTAAAGTTGTTGTCAAACTAGATCAGGACCCATTGTGAGGTACTAACCCGTAGCATTCCGAGTTCCTAGAATTTGGGTGTTACAACGGTGATAAGTTAGTTAAATATATGGTGACATTCGAGGATAATTTGGAGGTATCTATCAAGTCATTTTTACTTTTTATGATTTTTATAAGGTTATTAATTTCATTTTAATAGTATGATTCATTTCTGCCAATTCTTAGCACAAAATAGTAGTGGCGGAGAAGTGAGTTTTTTCGGGTTAAGGGTTAAACTAAAAATTTAAAGTAACCATTTTTCTTTTTTTTTTATACTTGATAAATGATTTGGTACGATGGACCGATCAATCATTCTGGCCAAGTAGAGAGAAAGATCCAAAGACAAAAATGGGAGGATTTTTATTTTTAGGTAGATTAGACCATCTATAAGGAGTTTTTGGAACCCCTCCCGAAGTGCAAACACTTCTTCTTTTAGGACATAATTTGCTTCGCATTTTCCTTTTCTCATAGCAAGAGATATTGTGAGGTTGTTCTTGATGGTGTATCCAAAAGCATATTGATCAGACGAGTTTTTCGAGGTGTCAAAGTTGATTTCACAAAGGTCTATACAAGTCATTGCCATTTGATTTTTTATGGTTTCCTTCTTTGGTTCGATGGTCTAGTGTTGTTATTAGCCCCTTTTGTATTGACCTTTTCCCACTCATTTATTTGATTTCATAGTGGATGTTTTTGATCTCGTGACACCTTTTGTTTGTTAAAGATTATTTGATTTCTATTAAGCCAAACGTGCCACCAAGTTACCACCAATTGTCTTAGTTATATTTGGAAAGTATTTTCTTTTACTTCCATGATAAATATCAATTATTTTTTGTTTTACTATATCACAGTTATGAAGGCAAGTTATGATTTTATCATTGTCAATAGATTGACGAGCATATGGACATTCGAAGAAAATATGTTTAGCACTTTCTGTATGATGGTTACAAAACTATCAAATCCATGTCTACCATGTTTTTTTTGTTGGGATTTCATTAATTAGGAGTTTTCATATAAAGTTTTTGACTTTATACATTTTGTTGGATAATTTATAATGTAAATTTGTAGAGAATCATCATTTTCATTTTTTGTCCAATATAATGTGACATGTATTTTATTTTTTGGTAAATTATAGTATTTTATTTTCCGTGTCGTATGGAAGAGCCACCTCTTCGTATGGAAGAAGTGTACGGAGTTGGTTTAGTAATTGCCTAATTGGTTATAAGTTATCGTTCAATTATGGAATCTAGAATTCGATTCTACATAATTGTTAGTTATTAGAATAAATTTATGAATAAATTTATAATTACATGGCGAGTATAAGGCAAAAATAATATGATGAAAAAATAATTTCAATTCGGTCATACAAGCCGAAGCTTTTGCCCTCAAAACTGGGTTACAAGAGACAATCAGACTACAAATTAAAAAGATCGAAATCGAAGGTGATAACCTGTGTGTAATCAAGGCACTCCAAGGTTTGTGGAGTTGTCCGTGGGAGGTCGAGATGATTATATCCGACTCCAGATTGGATCTTCGCTTCTTTGACGAGATCCGTGTTAGGCATATTTTAGAGAGATTAACTGTGTTGCTGACCGATTAATCCATCTGAGAATCTCGACCCCAACACCAATTATTCTGAAGATCCCGAACTTCGTGTTCTCATCCACAAGATGCTTTAGGTTAGGCCAATCTAAATGCTTTCCATTATCAAAAAAAAAAACGATGAAATAAGTGGGTGAAACCGGGTTCAATGAAATAAGTGGGTAAAAACCGGGTTCACATTAGAGAAAAGGCGACCAGACTACTCTTGTTTTCTGTCTAAAGAAGGGCCGTTTGCTTTCTCTTTCACCTTCTCTCTCCATATCTCTTCTCGTGTTCTCTCTCTCATTTGCCCATATCGCGATTCTCATCCTCTCTCTCGCTCCTGCCTTCATCCAATCACCACCTCTCTCTGTCGCTCTCGCTCGGTCTCCAGACTCTTCTTCCGATCTCACCACTGTAAGTCTTTTCTCCAAGCTCTCGAGTTTCTGTTGCTTGATTTCATCGGATTTGGTATCGGATCCCTAATTTTCACCTTCCTCATTTTTAAAGCTTGTCCACTTCACCCTCTCGTTTGTTTTCTATCGAATTGATTTATTGTTGCTATGATCTACGTATTTGGTGACAATGATTGGTATAGGGAATCTATCAGGTTCTGTTTGTGGCGGGGATATTGGTTTTTGGAATAATCTCGATCATCGATATCAATCTGTTGACATTGTTGCTTTGGTCCTTTTGGGGCTTGTGGGGTTCCTGATCATTCCGATTGTGTGGTTATTTAGGGTTTTGAGGATCTATTAGGCATTACTGAACCGTTTTGATTAATTATCTTATCCATCATGTGGCTTGAGCAACTAAGTTTCAATATCATGGATATGATTATTATGTTGCCTGTCAAATACTCAAATTATAATAATTCTCTTCCAATAGTTTTTTTTTACTAGGAGCAACCATGAGTGACCAAGGTGAGAAGATGTGTCCACTGTGCACTGAGGAGATGGATTTGACTGATCAGCAACTGAAGCCGTGCCAATGTGGATATGAGGTTTGAATCATGTTCTTGTCGCGCGATGTATCTACTATCTCTGTTTTTCAACTTTGAAGTTTATCTAGTAGTTATTTCACCTTTGATATGCTAAAGGTGTGTTTGGGGAAGAGATTATTATGGGTTATTGGAGGATTATTTTGAGAAGATCAAATTGAGGTATGAAAGTTGGTATTTTTTTCATCCTCTTGCACTTGGATTATGGGATTATTGTGGAATTATACCTCCCAAATAATCTCTCAAGTCTACCAAACTGACCCTAAGTATTACAAGCGGTTTAAACCTACTTTCTAGACTATGTTATATAGACTATAGTGAAATTACTGTTTATTGGCTGTCAGGGAGTTGTAGTTTTATAATGGACTGATACTCAAAATTTTACTCTGTCGGAAGTTATACTGTAATTTTTTTCTGTTGTCATTTGCTGAATGTTTCTGAGCTGTGTTCATCCTTAGCCTTGAGCCTCTATAATTGTCAAAGTTAGCTAATTTGTACACTTGTTACTTTTAACTCAATGTATGACTGAAAAAATTGCAACGACTTTCTTCCTCTTGAGTTTATTTATATGAAAATTGATACAAGTCATGTTGATGAAATGATCTGTATATATAGATTTTGTTCTTTATTTCTTTCTGACCATGAGGTTGACTATTCTTTTTAGATGTGCGTTTGGTGCTGGCATCATATCATTGAAATGGCTGAGAAGGATGAGACAGAGGCTAGGTGTCCTGCTTGTCGTACCCCATACGACAAGGAGAGAATTGTAGGGACAGCAGCGAACTGTGGAAGGTCCTATTACTTTCTCATGTTTTTTTGTGCTCTTGTAGAATCACAAGTCCTCTTGGAGAGTATGGTTTGACTTTGCATTGGTAGTTAATGCTTTATGTCCCCTGATTAATGATATTTGTTGTTTCACCTTTTTGGGATAAATAGACTAGCGGCTGGGGTAAGTATGGAAAAGAAGAGATCACAGAAGTCTAAGGTGAAAACTTCTGAAGTAAGGAAACAGTTAAGCAGCAGTGCTAGGGTTATTCAGAGGAATCTTGTCTACATTGTTGGGTTACCTCTGAACCTAGCAGATGAAGATGTATGTATTCTCTTCTCTTCCAGATCCTCTCCTCTCCTCTTGTCTGGGTTGATTGATTTTTAATCCCTTTCAAGCAGCTTCTTCTGCGCAAAGAATATTTTGGACAGTATGGAAAGGTTTTAAAGGTGTCAATGTCACGCACTTCAGGTGGTGCCATTCAGCAGTTTGCAAATAATACTTGTAGTGTGTAAGTCCTTGTGATATTTTGCCTTTATTTTAGATGTTCTACATGCATTATTTCGGTTAAGATTGTTCAGTTTGAAATAATTTAGTTTTGTGGAATTATGAGGTCATAAATCTTTGTTAACCTAGTGCTTTGATTTTTCCTTGGTTTCCATGATATGCTTTTCATGGTTAGGCTCTTGTCACTTGTGATACTATCTATCAACTATCTCTTAATTGAGATAACATTGGTATTGTATTTTTTAATGATCTACCCGGGAAAATATGTCGATTTTGTTGTCTTGGACTATTTATGGTTTTGTAGATCATCCAAAATTCTCATAATTTGTCAAAAACGCACTGCATGATGAATTTTGTTATATCTTGAAAGTCTCTGCTTTCGAAAATGTATGTTAAAGAGTTGTTCTCAACAAAATATCAGCCCAATTGTTCCATTAAGACCAAGTTGTATCACCTTAGTTAATACCTGCCTGTTAGAGAAATTACTTTACCATAGTTTCTCAGTAAATGGATGGTATGTGACTGTACTTTCAGCATACTCTTTCAAATGGGAAATACAAGGAGTTGGTTGGCTAGAAATATCTTTTTTTGGATGAAATTTTGTCATTGTTTGAACCATGGTTTCAAACGCTCTGCTTTTCAGCTCCTTCCCCTTACGATAATGCTATCATATCTAGTAGCTATTTCATTCCATTTTCTCTCGGGCAATGCAGAGTAAAGCTAATAGTGATACTTAGGTATCATGGCTTTTTTTCTTCCCTGTGATTGTTCAGTTGACCACTTCCTCCCACAATATAGAGAAATATTTCTTTAACATTTTTTTTTTTTTGTTGCAAATTTTGGATCTCAAGGGGTAAAACCACTAGTTCGATTATATGTGAATTGATTATGATAGTAAATGATATTTTTGTTTTATGGAATGTTATGGTATTCTTAACATGCTTATTTTTATTAGGTATATTACATATTCAAAAGAGGAGGAAGCTGTTCGCTGTATTCAGTCCATTCATGGGTTTACACTAGAGGGCAGGTCCTTGAAGTGGGTGCACATTAAATATCACTCTCTTCTACACCATGGTTTCATTATTATATTTTGCCATATTATTTACTTTGTGATTGTGTTTGCAGGGCATGCTTTGGAACCACTAAATATTGTCATGCATGGCTGAGAAATGGGGTAAGTTTATTATGTTCTCATATTTTCTTGTTTATTGAAGAACTATAAGTTTTTTGTTTAAATGTGTGTTATATGCTGGTTATATGTTTCCACCCAGGCTTGCACAAATTCTGATTGTCTCTACTTGCATGAGATTGGCTCACAAGAGGACAGTTTTACAAAAGATGAAATTATTTCAGCATATTCAAGGTGAGTACATCAGCCCTAAATGCTTAGGTGATGGTGAAATGCTTGGTGATGGCTTGAAAAATGAAATTATATTACATGCTAAACTGATTAGCTAGGAAGGCACGTAAAGGTGAGTACTTCATTTGAAAAATGAAATTTTATTACAATTAACATAGTATGAAAAGAGGAGGATATTAAGATAATTACATGCTAAACTGATTAGCTAGGAAGGCACGTAAAGGCTTGAAAACATACTAGTCCTTCTATGCAAGATTTTTAAATACAACATGCCTTGTTTTCTTGGGATATCCTTGATAGTAGTATTGGCTCATTTATTTTCAATCCATACAGAGTTCAGCAAATTACTGGTATTGCGAACAACGTACATCGGCAATCAGGAAATGTTTTGCCTCCTCCAGTTGATGACTATTGCTATAACAGCTCTGTCACTACGTCAAATCCTGTTGTAAAAAGCACTCCAAATGTAAGGAATCTTGATATTATGTTTAGAGGAAATATTTAACCCTTCTCCATACTATCATGAAATGACTATGCTTCCTATCTCGTCCATTCTGACAAATATGTTCACAGGCTATTATGTGTCATTATGTAGACTGTTTTTTTAATTTTTAAAGGACATTGGATATCTAAAGCCTTCTTCCCTCCTACAGTTGTAGTCTTGTAGATCTAAACGCCAAGTTCTAACGGGATATTTTTAAGGCACAATGAACTGGACTTAAAAAACATCTATCCTTCCTTTTTGATTCTTAGGGTTTACGTCTCTAAGAGCTCACATAAATGAGATACTTAGTGCGTCATGGTTGTTGTTCTTCACTTTTAGTTGTTTGTAATTCTCGTTATGCGAGTGCTTTCGGCAGGACATTTAAGGCACATCGAACGGGATATAAAAACCATCTATCTTTGCCTTTTCAATTCTTATGGCTTCTCAAAGCTCACAGAAATGGAGTGCTTCATACGCCATAGTTGTTCTTCATGTTTATTTGTTTATAATTCTTAATATGTGAGTGCACTGGTTTGGTTTGTCCTTGTTTTATTGTCAATCTGCATTTGTCATGATATATATATATGGGTATTTGGATGGAGATTCTTTCTACTTTAGTACCATTCAAGGACACTTCAATAGAGTTACATTACTGTGAGGAGAGTTCATGTTTCTTATTTCCATTAACCATCTCCATGGTGATTTTTGGCTGTAAATTTTATATCATTTGCAGCTGTCATGATGTGATTGTGCTTTTTCCATCATCTTGAATCTCTCTAGTTGAAGTGTTAGTTGCTTCTGATTTGCAGAATTTAGCAAATGGTGCCGGACTTTCACCTCCAACTAGTAGTGCTGGCAGAAATTGTGCTCTTCCTATGGCAGCATCATGGTACAACTTATTTATATTATCATTACTTTTGTCCGTGCTATATTTGCTAGTACTTGAGTCTATTGATGTCATGTGATTACACATCTTTCAGGGGAACACGTTCATCTAATGGCCAGTCATCTGCTGGAAGCTTGGTTTTGTCCAATGGACCAGCAAAGCAGAAGCCTGACGCAGCTGGTGCACCTTTAGCATTTTCAGCAGCTGTTGCTGGCATGACACAGCCTTCTTCTACACAGTCCAGTGATTTGGGCAAAAATTCTATGTTGAATGATGATAGTCAACCAAAGGAACTTGAAAACAAACCAAGACCGCCTGAAAACCTTAAGCAGCTAGCTAAAGATATTCAAACTAACATGGCAGACAACTCCCATTCACCTTTAGTGAGTCCTGCAGTTCCTGTTGCTACAGGCAGGGAAGTGAGGGAACCTTCATCCTCTGTAACTCTGGAAAATAATAAGTCTATGTGCTCTACCGAGGAGCTGTCAAATACTTCGGGCACAGAGAAAGTGAGGTCCTTTACTGATGAGAAGAATCATAAACTTTGCCTGGACGCTGCTCCAACCAGTTTTGATAAACATCTTACTAGCCAAAATTCTGAGGCTGAAAGATTGAGTGGCCTGAGTTTGGATTGCTTGTTAGTCCCTAAAGATGAAGGCTTACAACATTTTGGTGATGCAAAGTTACAGGAACAGATTGCTTCTGCAGTTGTTAGCAGAGATGTAACATCCACTGACGGGCCTAGTACTTTAAGATCAGATATGCAATCTTCATCAATAATAAATTTATCATCTGAAAAGGAAGACGATTTTGATATCCATGGAGTATCAGATTCTATATTTCCTCAGACATCTTTGCCCATGTCAGCTCATTCATTTGACCTTTTGAAATATCTAAGGACTTCAGTACAACACAATGATGCTGCTCGTGTAATCAACCATAATAGTAATTCAGTTCTAAATAAACAGGAAGAAGAGTACTCTGCTGCACTTATATCTCATCCACCTTTTATGCCTATTGGATCGGTGAAGGATGAAATGCAGCGTGCTTCTGGTATTAGTAGTTCCAGTGTGCTTCCAAATGAATTGCCTGGGGACCAAATGCTTACAGCTGCTAATGGAGCAGTCAATGTTGACTTAAATCCTGCTACAGATGTGATGGAAAGTAACATTATTTCGGACATATTGTCGCTGGATATGGATGCATGGAATAATTCTTTAAAGTCTCCGCATTTTATAGTCAAGTATTTGGGTGAAAATGAGGGACCACAGGCTTCTTTGAGTTTGCCCAGCTCCTGGAAAGGCCAAAGTAGCAACCAGTCCAAGTTTTCCTTTGCCAGGCAGGAAGAATCTCAGAGTTATTTATATGCTGGTGAGCCTTCTTCTAACATCGAGAGAGGATGCCTTCATTCATCTAGTCCAGCAATTGGCACAAATAGAGAAGAATATGTGGATAGGTTGGGAAATGTTTTTGGAATCCCCCATTGTAATGGGGAGCACTCTAACGGCTTTGGAATGCCGCATTGTAATGTGGATCAGTTTAACGTTATTAGGACCCAATTTGTGGATCAGTATAATGGTTTTGGAAGTAGCCAATCTGTTTTCCCCACCAATAAGCATTCTGGTGAGTGTTGATTGAAGTTTCGGTTCCCTTTCTTATTGTTCCTTCTATTCTACCTGATTGATTATCTTGTTTTCTTACACACAGCAGTATCAAGAGCCCAAATGTCAGCACCACCTGGTTTCTCTGTTCCTAGCAGATCCCCACCCCCTGGTTTTTCTTTACATGGAAGGAGTGATCATGCCTTTGATACGAAATCAGGTCAGTTTTTTCACCCTCACTTCTCTTTCTCTGTGTGGCAAGACACACATGTTTTGACATTCTAATAATGATTAAAACTTTGAACATTACCATCCTTTCAGGAAATTACTTTCCAGAAACTACAGTCAAAGACCCTTACCTTACATCACCAAGTGCTGGCTCAAGTAGTGGTATGGATATAGAGTTCATCGACCCTGCAATTTTGGCTGTTGGCAAAGGGAGGCCTTCTAGCAGTGTTAGCAATTTAAACATAGATATGAGACCTAGTCTCTCCTCACACTTTTCCGCTTTTGAAAGTGATGATGTCAGATTGCAGAGGTTGTTAATGCAAAATTCTTTTCAACCTAATCAGAATCCTAGATATGCTGATATTCGTGATAACTATCCACCTCACGATGTACATGTATATAGTTCAAGACATTTGGAATCATCACAAAACGGTAGTCTATCCTCATTTCAGCAATTTGGTCTACAACCGAGGAGTGCCATGTCAAATGGTATCTGGGATAAAAGGCCAGAAGTTATGTCTGGAAACAATATGGGGATGGCAGGGCTTATTCGAAATGAACAGCTGGGTTATAACAAGCTTTATGGTGGTTATGAAGATTCCAAATTCCAGATGCCTAATTCAGCTGGTCTGTACAATAGGAGTTTCGGGATGTGATTCATTTTGTTGCCGGGATCTATCTTATGTTGGTGCAAAACGACTTGTAATCTACATGAAAGTTCCATGCATTATAGAGACTGACATTTTAGCCAGGTTGGGGGCTGCTAATGGAGGATCAAGCTTTCCTTCAAGCAGATTATCTGGTGCCAACAGGTAACAATAGTTTTTCTTTCCCCTTACACTTAACTAAGTTTCATTATATTTGCTGACCTTGTTATATAATCTTTGCACCCTCTGGCATGTCTACACGTGGGACTAATCTCTATATATTGGTGCATGATACACTGTAGTCAAGAAAATCCTTATCTGAAATAGAATCTATGGATGATTGATGAAATGATGAGCTTGCTTTTTAGAGGACAAGTTTGTAATTTACTGGTGGTAGCTGTGTTCAGGTAG
This sequence comes from Fagopyrum tataricum, assembly GCA_002319775.1. Classification (NCBI taxonomy): domain Eukaryota; kingdom Viridiplantae; phylum Streptophyta; class Magnoliopsida; order Caryophyllales; family Polygonaceae; genus Fagopyrum; species Fagopyrum tataricum. The sequence continues at coordinate 50,389,731 of CM008285.1, forward strand.
ATATAATTCTGCCCTTTTGCTAACTAAAGCTGGGAACAGTACTTGTACAAACTTATGATTGGTGTTGCTGCTTTCACTTCAACTCTCAAGTGTCAGCATGCCGAATTAGTGCAGCTTGGTGGCCATAGTACATTCTTCTGTTAATTTACATGTAAAACGTCTCTTGTTAGTCGTATGAATTAAAAAAATGCTTACTGAACCAACAAAATTTTGTATTTTTCAAAACATTAAAACATGAAAACTACTTGAACCTGGAAACTCCTGAAGAAAACTTTTGGTGCAATAGACCACAATTAAGAAGTGCCATGATGATTTGTCTCTCCTTGCAGACGCACTATCTCTAACTTGTAAGAATGTACTTGTTTCTTGAATTTCACTTTGGCCTTTAGAATATCTGAATATGCACAGATGTGAGAATCTGAACTCCTTGTTTTACAAGGAAATCAATAGTTACTGAAAACATTTTTGCACAACAAATAGTTTTATTCTGTTGCTAATTGCTATTCTTTCAGATGGGCGCAAAGTGAACATTGTTGGAACATAGTCCAGATGGGTGATATCACTACACCCTGAAAATCCTATGCTTGTGTTGCTTCCAGTTCGAGATGACTGCCTGGCGGAGCTCGTGTTCTGAAGCAAAAGATTAGGTCAATTTTTATCTCTTAACCTACTGTTTCGACATGGCAATGCTCTATCTATAGATGTGAAGATCTGAAAGTAACAAATTTTTGTGTCCGAGTGATCTTTTTTCCTATCTTTTTGATTGGATATTTACCGAAAGAAGCAATATAAAGATTCCGCTTGCTGTCCCTAAACTTTACTGTGAATTGGTTCAATTGTTGAATACGGAAATCTCTTTTAGGCCGTGTTTGTTCGATACCAAAAGCTAGTTTCTGAACTGTGATTAGTTTTTCAATTCCCAAAAACAATGGCCGTTTGGGAGCTTGTGAAACGAGCCTGTTTTCACAAGCTTGCAGAGAAGTATGACAAAAAAAGGTTACATAGAAAAGCATAAGTTAACGAAATAAATAAGTGTTTGATAGTTCAAGCTTATGTTACGAAATAAATAAGTGTTCGATAGCTCAAACTTATGATAGTTTATGTAAGGCTAACTACACTTAACATCATGAGGATAATTGTTTTGCGGCTCTAAAATAGTCCAAGCACTGTGTCCCAAACTTTCTAAACTGGTTACCTTGTTAAGAAACAAATTAAAATACCTAAATGTTTGTTAAAAGAAAATTATGGGAGTTTTTCCGTCTACTTTTATTTATTTATTTATATATATTACGAGAATTATATGATAAATTAGAAAGGCATTAATACATATATTTCTTATATAAAAGATGTAAACCTATGCAATGGTCAAAAATGACTTCCCATGGAAGAAACATTAAATATCACCTACATTACGTCCAATCATCTTGTTGACTATCGACACTGCGTCACCGTGGGCATGTATGTCCACATTTTGATCTAACTAGGTGCAGACGCGACTGCACGCATTTGCGTGGGAATGTAGATGTCGTTTTATTTATTTGTTTTTCGATTTTTGGTTTTTTTTGAACAATATTTTTTGGTGTTTTCATGTGAAAACTATGAAAGTATCCGCTAGCATCAGGTATATTATGACAAATCGATTGTTAAATTTAGTCAATGACCACTAATAATTATTGAAGCAATTAATAAGAGGAAATGTGATATATAGTAAATACAAAGCTAGCTACTCTATAAAAAAATTATATTAATATCTCTAATCTACCTAAGAGTGTAGATTATGATACTTGTTCCATTTAAATGGTATACAAATAAAAAGAGAATAAACTTTCACTGGTATACAAATAACTTGGAAGGTTTAGAACAATTAGAAGCATCCCCTAGAAATTCCCTGTAAACATCGTATATTTAATGTGTACTAAATTTGAGTTTTGAAACATTTGCTCAATTGTGTGCAGGTTGTTGCTATTGACAACAAAATTAGTTCAAAGTATCAATTGGAAAGAAAGCCTACACATGAGAATATATAAGTAATTATTTTTCATAACAATTTCGAACAATTGTCATTAGCCTTTCACCTTTGTTAGATAGCTTGTCTAATGATTCGTTTTTGTTTTACTGTAGGATTTCTGCTCACACCTTCTGAAATGGCACCATGCTAGTGTACTTCAAATCACAACCTATACATGACAATGAGGAATTTTACTGACCAAGTTAAAATAATCATCTAGTGCTATATGTTTTTCTCATTTTAATGCAAATGGATATACATGCTAGCTTTATAATCATTAGCCGTTACTACATCATGTCTAGTTAATCGTTTGTATCTCTCGACTCGATCGATAACCGATTGATCGCATTCATGATTTTCCTGATTCCAAGCCATATTCTAATGCGTCCTCTAGTTGTACCATGGTGCTTGTTGTGAAGCTCCTTCTGAATCTACAACCTTAGAGAGCAAGCAAATCAATTTTAGTAAAATACATTAAGTGACCTCATACTTTTTATGAAAAATATAAGGTTGACCTTAATACACTGTTCAGTAGTGCAATATCATCAAACAAACAACACAAAAGAATTATAAGAACTAACATCATGTTGACGATATGCAGTACAACAAACAACACAAAAGAATTATAAGAACTAACAAAACTCCGAACTGCCTTGTACTTTTTCTCACAATAGTTACAAACTCCCCATGAAATCCAGATTCCTCATCATCAACAAGCTTGAAGTGGTTCCATACCTCAAATGTTCTGCTTTGTTTTACACCACTCTTTGTTTGCGTAACTTCTACCCCATCATTTACGACATTTTTTGCATCTATTGATGCACTGTGAAGCTCTATTATTATTTCCTCGTGTGAGTTGCATTGCATTGTAGTTGAATGACCGACAAGATAATGTGATAATATTTAGTACACAAACTAATAAATCAAACTTTAAAAATTTTGAGAAAGCGTTTACCTTTAGATGTAGAGTTTGATTAAACTATATCATTTGACCCCTTCTATTTTCTTGAGAATCCGAGGTTTCCATTGCAAGTATTGATATAAAACTACAATAAAACAAAAAACAAATGTGAACCAGTAAATAAACATTAATAGTAAATGAACCATAACTGGTAATGAACTTATAAGTTGTATAAGCTATAATTAGTGAACAATATATAGGTAAGCAGGTGGGATAGGCATAGCCAGGATCGGACAAGTCTAACTCAACCGAAGTACATAGTTCTCGACTGAAAACTACAAATCATATTGTGAACAATTACCTTTAGATGTTTAGTAGAAAATTTATTCCTACGTGGTTCCATCTTTTAGATAAATTTGAATTTGAGTTATGTCTTCTGTATAGGAAAGAGTTGAATTCCAACTTAGAGGTTCAATGATGATGCCATCATCTAATTTCAACTTAGATGTTCCTGATTTAATTTATCAAAAAATTAATAAAATCAGTAAATTAATGAAACCAGTAACCAGTAATTAATGGAAACTTAATCACTAAATTTACACATCTCTAGGTCTCTAAGACTTTAACCAATAATGTTTACTTGATGAGATCATATGCACTTCAATTACAAATCGTGAGACTGGAAAAGCATGAGCAGTAGCTTTCATGATTTACTGTTAACCTATCAGGAAATGAAGCCAGGGCAAATAAGTTTACAAGTCACTAAAGTTGACACTTATGTAAAACCATCAAACTGGTCACATCTAACTATCCTATAGAGGCAAAGATAACGGACCATGTAGCTCAACTGATGTGTTGGTGATTGGGATACATCTCTGACTCGAGTTCCTGTGCAATCAAAAGAAAAGCTAAGTAAAAATTATTATTAGTACGAAGCTTTATATAATAGTTAAACGCTATCGGTTAAACATAGTTCCTTATTGTAGATGAAACTTTTCTTTATAATTCGAGATTCTCGCTCAATTAACAATAAATAAATTTGTTAGAATATCGAACAAACACAAAATCAACACATACCTTTTGGCATTTGTCTTCTCTTGCTAAAGTTATCACACAAAATCGCCTGTTATCGCCACAAAGAAACTAGAATCAGTTAGTTAGGACACAACTAGCACATATGAAGTCAGATTAGATACCAAATTAACACACAAAATCAATTGAATCGAATAAGGTTTCCAGAGATTAAGCCTGTACACAAGTTGATTCCAAACAAAGTTATTTGATGTTATTATTAATAAAGGCAATTCTAAATATGCTCTACCCATCTCTCATATATCAATGGCATACCCTCAAAAAAGTTAAGGTAAAAAAGTGAATAAAGATCTCAAATTGGACTTTCGCATACAAGGAGCATTCTCTAATCAAAATTATTAACATCCAAAATGGCTAAATACAGTCAAAGAGGTATGAGGTATACACCCACCCAAACCTGCTGTGTTGTTTCATTGAACACCAGATTCTCACAAACAAGGGAGGATTGAGAATTTTGTCATTGTAACTCAAAGAAACAATTGGAAAAAAATGCAATAAGCAAAATTAAATAGAAAAAATAAAGAATATACCAATTCATTGCCACTGTTGATAGTAGCCTTAGCAAAAAACATCTCTGAAAATGAAGAGATCATAGTATCATCACGATTTACCACGCCACCGGATGCGTCCATTAAGCTAACCCCTCAATTCCTCTTGAAGAAAACCGAAAATGAACAAAGTATCATGAATTAGGTTAGAAATCGATATTTAACACAATAGCCATATCTGACGACATCGAAACTATATCATACTTGACGACATCAGATTCCAACGCAGAAAATGTAAAGTAGGATTGAGGAGCATCAATTTCATTTTGAATGCATACCCTGTTACCGTCAAGATCAAACTCCTTCTCAAGTGATTCCATGACCAACTGCAGATTTCTGCTGAAGAGTAATCGGTTTTCCTTGTAAGGAAGAACAAACCATATCCTCAAAGCAAAAAACAAATTGAAGGAGAAATAAAACAGATTTTATAAACATTCAACAATGGAGCTAACAAGAATAAACTATTTTATTCGTATCGAATCCACAATGGCAGTAGACATGTGATATTATCAACACCTTGGATCCCACACCACCAGATGCTCGATACCAAGAAAGAGCTAGCAATGCAACAAAGTTCTCCCTCAACTACATAAATTACGCGGCACATATTAGTAGACTAAAATAACATCTTTGAAAAGCATTAAAAAAAAGAAGTGGTAGAATGTATATACATTTGAAGTTGCATTCACGTTATTTTACAAACCTCTCTTCCCCTTTCATAGGTTACATAATATTATCTTTTATTACATATATACAACATCAAACATTACCTCAGGAATCCTGATTGCCTTGTCCATCAATGTTGCACCTGCAAGCATTTCTCTAATGTTGATGCCCTGCAAAAGCAGAAGAGTGTGTTAATTAAATGAAAGTAATAAGAAAAACACCTTTAAATGCAACATAGAATGAAACTAACCTGTAGAGCTATTGGAAGTAGACCTACAACAGTCATTTCTGATGTTCTCCCACCCACCTAATCAAACATGGGAAATGTAGCCAACCAACCCTCAATTCTTGCAGCATTGCCTAGCAATGATTTTTCTTGAGTAATAGCAACACCCTGTAGAGTTATTGTGATAAGGGAACCGCAACTTGGAGAGAGAAAACGCAAAACAAGATGTTTTCGGCCTAACAAAAGTTCCCTGGAAGCTGTTAGCTATGTATCAACCAATCAACAATAACTTATATACGAACACGGAGAGGAAAGACGTAGTGTCGAAACACAAAAGGGTTTGATGGGAAAGCCTAATCGATCTAACAACTTGATATCAATTAGTTCAACACATGGGAATAGGAACATAAACACCCTAGTTTCATCGTATTAAGATTGAACCACAAGTGAAAAATAGAAACTGAGAAGAAAACTTGTTCAGCAAAGTCCAGTCCAGCATCACGGAAGGCCTTCTATACTTCCAACAAGCCATTTCTTATTTCAGGGGTGCCACCACTCTTAGAAACCAACAAAAGAACAAGAATCAAAGTGTGTCAATTAAATGAAAGTAATGTTGATTGCCTTGTCCATTAAACATTACCTCAGGAATCCTGATTGCCTTGTCCATCAATGTTGCACCTGCAAGCATTTCTCTAATGTTGATGCCCTGCAAAAGCAGAAGAGTGTGTCAATTAAATGAAAGTAATAAGAAAAACACCTTTAAATGCAACATAGAATGAAACTAACCTGTAGAGCTGTTGGAAGTAGACCTACAACAGTCATTTCTGATGTTTTCCCACCCACCTAATCAAACATGGGAAATGTAGCCAACCAACCCTCAATTCTTGCAGCATTGCCTAGCAATGATTTTTCTTGAGTAATAGCAACACCCTGTAGAGTTATTGTGATAAGGGAACCGCAACTTGGAGAGAGAAAACGCAAAACAAGATGTTTTCGGCCTAACAAAAGTTCCCTGGAAGCTGTTAGCTATGTATCAACCAATCAACAATAACTTATATACGAACACGGATCCTTTTTGTTCTCAATTCTACTTTCTCTAACTGAACCAAGTTATATGATGCAGATTGGAAGAAAATATTAGTACAATGCCCCATGGTCCTTCAATCAGATACGCCAACTTATAAAGTTGTTCATCGCCTCCTTTAACTCCTCTAAGGAAGACACGTGACACACATTTGTGCCTGGTGTTCCTCCAGTTTTTGCTACCTGAAATATTTGACAAAAAATAATATTAGCGTCCAAAATCTACCTGTAAAAAAAAAAACTTTACTTTGGAGCAAATACAACCATAAGGCATGCCATATATAACCCAAATGGAAGCAATTTGATTGTTTTTACTACTAAGTAACAATATCTAAGTATCCTCCATGAACGAATAAAAAAAATCAAATTATTGATCAACACAAGTATACAAGGTAGTGGACTTTGACATAAAATTCTTGTAATGCATGAAGAATCTCATAACCACCAATCAAAATAAAGCATGTGGATTGTAAAATGAAATATCAAGGATAAATGTCAACCTTTCTTTCAAGGGTTGATGAGATACTCGCTTCCTCCCAGGCTACAAATTCAGCAGATTTAGCCTTGTCTGATTCGCTAAGATGAGTTTAGGTTCATGTTTCCTATGTGAAAGTTGCGTACATAAGCCACTATAGATAGAAAAGGAAATTCCAAAAAAACCTACAAAATTATGAATGCAGATGATATCTGATCTGCACAAAGACTAAATAATATGGAGTTGATTGAGGTAAAGTTCCCTCTCATGTCTTCATATATCGCCATAGAAAATTTTCTATAAAAAGATCTATTTAAAAAAGAATCATCAAGATTTACATTGTCAATAAGATCACCAAGCCTGTGGACTTTTCATTCTTATTTGCAATGTTAATGTGAGTACTAAATGCGTAAGAAGTATTCATTTTGAAATCCTGTTGGGATTCAAAAAAGCGGATGCATATATAAAACCACAAGAGAAAACTGAAAATGAATAAAAAGAAGATGAGTGAACAAACCTAGGTTGTATGATCGTTCGATACTTCTCTTCTTATGTGGGAGCTCCTCTTTCTGGGTTAGGTCCTTTGGAACCCGTGGGCTCGATTCAACGCCAAAGCTGTGAAAATTACAAATCGAGATTCACTTATCAAAAATTGTTTTGAAGGCGAAAAAGGTTGAAGAACAAGGAAATTCGAATTGGAGAGCTAGTAAACAACTAAGAACAAGGGAAGAGGAACCTGAAGATGAGACCGGGAGACAGCGAAAGCCCATGGGACCACAATGAAGGGAAGAAAAGCGGAGGCCGATCAAAACGGAGCAGAGTGGAGGAGGTGACAGAGGAAGAAAGATACGGAGAAGAGAGAGTTAGGGTTGCGGGGAAGGAACGGAAAGACACATATGAATCATCAGACAATTTTGTAATTCTTTTGAAAGAGATGGGTAAACTGTAATTGACTGACAATTACGGTTCATTAGCTCTTATGCACATTTAGGTAGTTTTTGAACTAGTCGTGTTATTATGTAAAATTTTAAGTTGTATTGTTTTAAAATACTTCTAATTCAATTTTTTTTTAAAATTAATATTAACCACCGGTTTACCAGAGAATTCCGATAAGGTTAGATATGACGTGAGGTTCATTACGCGTCCGAACACATACGCGTTGGTCGAGTCCAACAAATAAATCCAACACTTATATGTTAGGCATTAATCCTCCGCATTTACTAAATAAGCTTGTATTTGATAGTAAATTTGTATAAACAAATTTATTAAAATCCGAATTGAATAATTCAGAATAAATAAATTTTAGTGAAAATTTATTAATAGATAGATAAACAAATACACCTTAAAAGTCAAATAATTTCTTTCTTCTTTTAATTTCTTTCTAATACTTTGTAATCAACTTTCATAATTTAAAAAGATGGGTAATGCTAAAGTTAACTATAATATTTATAGGCTAGGCATTAAAAAAGTTGTAATGAGCAAAGTAAGACAAATGACATGAAAGTAAATCTAAATTCTAACCCCATAAGTTTGACTACGTAATCACTTAGCTCATCGGTTGTCTTAAAAAGTCAACAATCCCAAACACAAGAGAAATTCTTAGTGCATAAGTACAATTTCAACCAAGACATTCAAGTAACTAAATATAGATTATTTAATTTATATCCGTAAAGAGTTTGGAGTAGGTACCAATATGGATTTTACAAGATTTATTCATTTATAAAAAAAACTTTAAAACTTCGTTTATTTATTAATATGATTTCGTACTTTTCAATTATATATAGATCGAAAAATGCTAAATTTATGCTCACCGGAAAATTTCTTATCTCAAAAACCGACTCGGGTTACCAGGTTTTGGATCGAATGTAACAGCTCATAGTTTATCTAGCCAATATAAGCCCAGTTGACTCTGATACCATCCGTAAGACCCAAGGTCTTAGGGACGTTATTCTCATGTCAACCATGTTCGCGCAAATCACCCATCCTGAAATTGCTTTCTCGCTTAACGTCAGATTTATTTGTACTCACTCTACCACTGAAAAAAAAGAATTTTTGTTAACACGAGTAACAAACTATTTTATAAGTCAGTTAGCAAATGATACGGATGATCATTTTATACAATATTACACATTAATTAGTTAACCACCCTTTACATTATACTCACAGTTGTTTTGCGGCTTTAAAATAGTTCTAATATTGTGTCTAAAACTTTCTAAACTCAGTATTATTAACCGAATATTTGGTATGGAAAAGTATGGGATTTATGAAAATTAATATAAAAAAAAAAAACTACGGTTGATGAAATTTTTTTTAGACTTCGTCTGAAGGGGCCCTTGTTACATTGGCCTATTAAAAGAAATAAATCTAGGTAACGGTCAAATGACTTCCCATGAAAGAAATGTTAAACATCACCTACGTACATTCACCTTGTTGACTATCGACACCATGGCTCGAATGTCTACATTCACATCTAGGTAGTCATTTTCTGATATATATTTATGAGTTGTATTTTTCTAATATATATTTATAATAAAAAAAACATTATCTAAATATAAGTAGTCACCTGTTCACTACATAAAGATATTACTGGTGTGTTAACTAAACGAATACTTCAGCTAATGTCTCCTGTATCTTTGTGGAGACATACACAGCGGAAGGGAAATGAAGTAGCTCATTTCCTTGCCTTTATTCATCCTGTTACTCCTATTCATAGTGTACATGTCCCAGTTGGTTTGGGGGCTGATCTGATGATTGATACTTTAGCAATCAATTAATAATATTTGTGTGGTTTATCAAAATAAAAAAATATATATATATATTTGGGAATAAATAAATTTATTAATAAATATATATATATATAAATATTATCTATCTATCTATATATATATATATATATATATATATATATATATATATTTGTGATCAACTTTCATAATTTAAAAAGATGGATAATGCTAACTTAACTATAATATTTATAGGTCATGCATTAGAAAATATTAAATGAGCAAAGTAAGAGAAAAAACATGAAATAAATCTAACCCCCATAAGTTTGACTACGTAATCACTTAGCTCATCGATTGTCTTAAGAAAAAGTCAACAATCCCAAAATCATAGATATTCTTAATGAATAAGAAACATTTCAAATAGAAGACCTTCGAGAAATTAAATATATAAGGAGTATTTTCTAATAGTGATCTTATTCATTCAATACAAAATAAAAAAACGAAATGATCAGTGTAATTGAGATCTGGGTATATGATGTAGTGGAGATGGAGTATGAGTGTGTCCGACGTGGTTTTGGGGACGTGTAATCATTGCGCTTTTAAACGTTAATTTTTTTTGAAGATTTGAAATATGGGTGCACTCCGCTATGCATGCAATGCACATTCTCATCGAGTCCGATAGGCACATATTGTGGTGCGTCTAAAATCGTATTCAACGGCTACAATTATGATATTCGGAGTAATGTTCAAATTTTGTAGGAAACTAGCATGAAGTGCACTCGCAGTGGAAACCGGAGGCGCACTTCTAATATGCCCGAGACTCTTGTTTCTACTACGAGTAAATTGCTCCGTTTTATCTGATCGGATAGCAATCATGTTTTATAATTTATCTCAATAGGACTTTGGAGTAGGGCTTGAGATTAAGAATATGTTATTGTTTTTTTTTTAAATTTTTTTTATAAAATAAATATTAAATTATGTTTATTTATTAATTGAAACTATTTAGAATTTAAGATTTTAAATTATATTTTAAGGTGGGTGAGTTTGTGTTATTTCATATCCTAGATTAAAAAAAAATTCTAAAGTTATACTCAAATTTATTGAATTTAGGCTAATTTAACAGGTTTGTGGTATTAATTTGATTTGATTTATTTATAAATATTTTAAGTTTATTTGGAAAAATAAACCTTAATAATACTTAATAAAAAAACAAATACTATAATTACGATTTGAAGGTAAGAATAATCTATTTGACGGTTATTTGTTGATTTTTTGCCAAAAAAGACTCCCATGCTAAACTATTAAAATATTAGTAACCATATGAACTTTTGTTTAGAACTAATAATAAAAATTATAAATTCAATAAACTAGTCGGTAGATTAACTCATAACTCAACTAAAAATCTACGAATTAAATTAGCTTATGGATATATTAGTATACATTTAATAATATCATTATATCAAATATAAGTATTAATATATGAGATTGATATTTGATAAATGTGTTTGATACTTTGATTGAATGGAACATACATTGTCATGTTTGACATTGTTTATGTCAAACATGTATTTTACCGTAATTTGTCTCATATAGTCACACTTGGGCTTGTTTTTCAAAACAAAGCCATACATTGTCACGTTTATATTTCGTAAGTCTTTATTAAATGGATAATCAATTTTTTATTTGCAACTTTATTAGGTAAGTTTAATTTTATATATTTATATTATTGGCATTAAATGTCGGCTTATTTAGTCCATGTTTTATTTTATTAAAGAAAGTCAAGACTTTGAGTGAAATGATTCTAACAGCTGTTTACAGCTCAGAGCCAATACCTTACGTGTCAAAAACGTGACGTAAGAAAAAGGGCATATTATGACACAAGACCTTACGTGTCAAAATGTACCATGGAGTAAGGATTTTTTAAAAAAACAAAATCTAGTTTAGTGTCACTATTACACAAAGTATTTATAAAATATTTATATATTTATGAGATTTTTATATGTAAATTAATTGCTATATAAGTTTATTATTAGTTCAAATTTGTTAAAGATAAATTTATAGTTATATTAAAAGGTTAGTACCCATTCTCGTAAAAAAAAATGTTAGTTTTGTTTATTTTGCTGTCAGTAATTATATAACAAAAAAAAAGAAAAAAGTGAATTAGTAGATTTTGGGTTCCGATTTCTATCGGCTTTTCAGGGTTAAATTCCTTTGCAAATTCACCAAAGAGTTAATTGGGAATATTTTAACAGTTAGTTGTTCAAATCCCATTTGATTTTCTATTTTTTTTTCAAACTCTAATTCAGGTCTGGTGTTCATAGAGAGTGATAGATTAAGCAAGATGATGAAGCTTTTGTCACTGCAGACTGTCAATCGGCTGAACAATTTCTCTTGCACTTCCATAAGCAAGAAGGAAATTGAAACCAAAAATCAATACCAACAAGCAAATACAACACTGAACCTGAATCATCTTTGCAGGTTAGGAAGGAAACTGAAACCCAAAATCGATACCAGCATCCGAAGGAAATCGAAACCCGAAATCAATACCTGAATTTTCATTCTAGGTGGTGCATATTTTTACAGTTAGTCGACAAATATCGCCTAAACCTCATGCGAAGATGTTGAAGAATGGGCACATCTAACCTGTCGTCGCCTAATCTTCTGAATTTTCTTTTTCTTTTTCATTTTGTTTATTTGATTACTGACAGAGAAATAAATAAAATTAACATTTATTACGAAAATGGACACATACCGAAAAAAGGAAAAACCCTAAACACCAACCGCAAAAACGAAACTTGTTGGTCATGACCTAGAAAAGTCAAAAACCAAACGGAACTTTTTTTTTCTTTTTTTTCTTCTCTTGGTTCGGATAATTCTTTTTCTTATTATCACCTTTTGCGCTTTTATTTGACTTGTCAAAGTATAACGGTCTGCCCTTTTGCAGAATTTTCACATTTCAATTCACTAGTTTTATTTTATGATTTTTATCTAGTGAGTTACTATTGAGTCTAATGTCTTTTCTTCTATGGATTTGAGTAAAAAAAACTTAGTTATAATCATGTTTTAACTATTTAAAAAAATTTTTATACGAGTTTATTTCGGTCTAATTCAAATATGAACCGTATCATGTTTTATTTTAGTAAAAATCTATGAAAAGGGTAAATAAAAAAGAGAGTGTAGAACTAGATCGAAATATTTCGGTCTAGAAGTGCGAACCAAGGACCAAATCAAAATATTTCGGGACTTGATCCGGTTCACATGTTAAACTTATCTAATTACACTATAATTTTTAATTTTCAAACAATAAATACAAAAATGTAAGAGCTATTATATTTAATTTGTATTTTATAAAACATAATTTGGAGTAGTATTTTTTTTCTTATATTAGTATTTTTTTCAAACAATAATATATTATTTACCTTCAATATAACATATTTGAAATATTTTGATAAAATATGTTTTGATTTAGTAATAAAATAGTGAAGGCCGTGCTTGAAATAGACATGTTACGGGACGAAAAAAAATTCTTAATTTTATCCAAAATAAGTCCTTGATTGCCAAGCAACACCATTATTTTTAATCAGAAAAAGAGGGCAAGGCAATTTGAGCCTCATGTCTCCAGTCTCCACTATATAACAGAGCGAGACTAAGCAAAAAAAAAACCCATCCCTTACACTCTCTTCGTCTTCCTTCTTCTTTAAGCTTCGAGCACACAAAAATGGAGGCCTCGATTGCAAAGCCGGAGCAGACCAGAAGGATGCCACCGAGACGGGGACAAGTCAAGGCCAGAATCTTCAACGAATTCGTTACTCTTGTAACCGGTAACAGAAGCAGGTACCGGGATGAACATGAAGAAGAGAATCATGGCGAATTTTTGAGCGCAAGCTCATCTGGAACTCCTCCGTCTGGTTTCTTCTCTGCGTCTTCGCCCTAGTCTTCTCTTTGTAGATCTCTTGATTTTTCTTTTTCTGGTTATTTGCCGTTCTTCCGAATCTGATGAGTTGTTGTTGGTTGAATCATCTAAATCTGGGAGTTGTATATAAGTAATTAGTGTAGATAGATGGGAATTCTGTTGAATTGAATTTCTCTATTGATTGTGTGTAGAATCGAATTTATCGGTCGATGTTAATCGATTGATTGTACACTGTACAGTATATCCAGTTATGTTAAGTTTGATTCGGCCAATTTACATATATATGTCTTTTGCGAAAGCTTCTTGCTTCTCTTGTGGATCAATAGTTTACTGTGCACCATCAAATCTCATCGGAAATAAAGATCTGATGAATAGAGCTTGATTGCATATAATAGCTCGAACTCGAATTTCGATTATCGAAGCTAGTTGACTAAACTTGACTCGTTCAATCGGTTAGTATGATACGCAAATTCTAGGTCAATTTACACAAAATACCCTTTTATTATCGTATTTACAGAGCTGCTCCTCGATTTACTTTATAATTTTTTTCGAGATACATATAAGTGAATAATAAGGGTCATCATCTAGAAATTGAAAGTCCTACAATATCAGATCGGATGAGGTTTTTAATGTACTACGCAAGGATCCCGTCGTCCTTATCCAATCAATGGTCAAGCGATGCGAGCTTATCTAAATACATGTCGGATTCTAGCTTGTGTGCACCTTAAAATCAACATGGAGATGTCGGAATGATCATGTCCGCTTTCCACGGTGGTTTTCAGATCTGATTGATTGAATTAATGAGTTTAAGATTATCTTCCTCGGTTTTAATGGTGTTGAGTCCTAAACTTATGGCATTTTGGGGCCCTTTCTTAGAACATAAGCTTCTGATTGAAGAAAAATTTCTACTCCACATCTGTCCATGCCCACAACAAGCATTAAGGCATTGTGGTCTCGAATGATAAAACCAAAGACACATTGATCATTAGAGCTTTTAGAAACATCAAAATTAATTTTGAAAAGAGTTCAAACTTTGTCTCTTCCATTTAATGTTTTTTTTTAAACTTTTCGTCTTTGTTTTGAAAGCCCCGTGTTACGGTTTGTTATTTTGAAATGGTCTCTTCCCAATCTTTAATTTGTTGTTGGATCAATTGGTTTAGATCATGCAGTATTTTTTTCTTGTTAAAAATTGTTTGATTTCTCGTTAACCAAACATTCCACCATGTAACCACTATTTGTCTTAGTTCTGTTGGGTTGCTTTTTTTCCTTTATTTCCATGATAATATCTATTACTTTGTGACATGATGGGTCACAGTTTTGTAAGAGCGTTTTAACTTTGTTATTTTTGATAGTATGTAATGTATACATGCATTTGAAAAAGAGGTTTTTGACACTCTTTAAGACCGGAACATTTTGTTTTTCTAGATTTTATATTTGTTTGAATGTCATCAGGAGAAAAGTTCCACAAAGAATTTTTAACTTTTGACATTATATTGATATATGTGATCCATGGTTTGTCACCTTGTGTTTCCACTTTACGTTTTTGGATATGATCCATGTAACACCCTAAATTATGGGAACTCGGGATGCTACGGTTAGGACCTCACAATGGGTTCAGACCTAGTTTGACAACAACTTTACCGGATCTTACAACAAGACACAAATAAAGAAAACCGAATAAAACGTTTTAAATGTAAAATATCATGAAGAAAAGAACGACAATCTTCCATCAAAAGAAACATGACAAAATCTAAAGGAAAATAAAATGAGTCTCGTCACTAAAAGAATATCAAAAACCCAAAATGACTCGTATGAAAACCCAGTTGGCCGCTCGCTCTGGATCACTCCACAACGTTCCTATCCTACAAAGCATTTACAACATGGCGGTGCAAACCGTTAGTGACCAATTCTAATGTTAGTAACGCTATTCTAGCACATATACGCAACAAAGCGGTAAATAAACACACAAGCATGATTTCACATACATCCCAATTATTATCTTTATTTAGGTGACTCACTTTTTTTAGTTCAACTTATCATGTGACACGAAGGTCTCCCGACCTTCGTCTCTGTCCCCGTTTACCAAGCGGACTAGGGCCATGCATACCCCGTGTACCGAGTGGACTAGTCGCAGAGAACCTCTCCAATCATCTGTCAACGTTGAGGAGTGATGCCATGATCCGTTTTCATACACTTGGGTCTATAACGTAAAAAGGTCTTCCTATTCAAGTTATAAATAATAACCATCCAACACACACCACTAAAATAGCGCACATCAACATTACGAAAAACTAGCTGAGTAAGTTCATAGAACTTACCTGAACAGATCTGAGATCCAAACTCGCTAAATTTCGATCCATACGTAAACGATCTCAACAACCCGATCATGACGGGAAACGTCTTAAAAACACAATTCTATCACTTATGAAGCTTCTAAAAGATTTCTAAACTAACTATGATGTTCTTATAACGAAAGAGTAAGAATCCCTAACTTTTATAAAAATTATCAAAACGCTCATAACTTTTCCTAAAATTTCGAGAAGTGCCCATAACTGGTCTAAGACCCTCACTATTGTCCAACAACATCTCTCAACCCTAAAAGATCCATAACGGGTTTGAGATATACTCAAACTTACATCATAAGTCAAAAATCCTAAACCACCCTTCTTTCGGAAATTAACCGTGTGCCCTACTTTGACCTAAGGTTAAACCCTTCTACTAAATTCCAAAAATTGCAAGAAAAATTCTTAAACGTACTATGTCATGTCTACTCCTACCTAGTATGATCAAAACTATAATTTTATGTAATAAAACCCAAACTATGATTTTATGTTTATTCACGATAGAAACAAGAAAGGAGAGCTTGGTTACCGTCGACAACTATGGGCACCGGAGAGGACCGTTCCGCCCTGACTCGGCTGAGACTCCACTTCCCGTCTGCCTCCCGGACCTTGCAAGAGCGAACAATAGTTCACCGGCCTGGTTTCTGTTCATGTGATTCCGATTATGAAGACCCGGTAACCTCCACCCGACAGAAGGAGAAAGAAGAGGTGAAACATGGAGATGAGACAAGCGTGCTTACCAACGCCGGTAGGGAAGAAAAGGAGAGACCTCGGGGAAGAAGGCTCCTCACTAGTTACTACGACGAAGAAGGAAGACGAGTTGTGGTGACTCGCTAGTGTTCCTGGTTGAAAAGTTCCAAGCGGTACCGATTAAGATCTCAAGCGTCAATGACGATGTAGATGAGAGTGCACAAGGAGAAACCAGAGAGCAGTCGTTGATCGCCCAGCGTAAAGAGATCGAAATAGTTTTGATCATGAGGATTATGCAAAGATACGAGCGAGAGGGAGATAGGGAGAGGTCGAAGCCGCCCTTTACACTAGGGCGAAGAAGATGGAGGAAGAAGGTATTTGGCCCAGAATAGGAAAAACAAGAAAAGGGCTGCCGGTGTACAAGGCCCGAAGGAGAAGGAAAGAGAGAAGCCCAATTGGTGTTTAATCAAACTGATTGAATGTGGTTTGTTCGATACAAAAAAAATAAACATGAAAATAATCCGGTAACTCGATCGGTTTTCGAAATAAGATTTTCCGGTTATTCCAATCCATTGCCGATTTGGTAGAGAACCATCCTTTTTCACTTAACGTCCAATACAACTTGTCTTGTATTTCATTTTGTGGTAGGTTGTATGTACTAAATTTTCTAAGCATATTAAGTGGTAATATACTATCCAATTGATGAAATTCTTGTTGGTTCCATTGTTTATATGCTATAATGTTGCTTACTAGAGTATACGTATTAATCAATGATTTGTCATTCACCAAGTTGGTTGGTTATCCATCAATCTTTCCAAAACTAATGGTTTTACAATCACCAACACTCCATCTGAAACCTTTTTTAAAATCTTCATTTAAGTTTATTAGTTTTATCCATTGTCAAGACGTGTTTTTTATAGGTTTGTAGTTCCATAAACATGTTCATTTGAACACATTTCTCTTCCACAATTTTAACCCAAATGTTATTTGGGTCTACCATTATTTTCTATAGTAATTTCATTTGTAAAGCCTTGTTCATATCTTCCGCTTTTTTGAATTTTGTTCCCCCCAAGTGTTTTTGGTTTACATATTTTATCCCTAATGACGAGGGGTGAAAATTTGGTCCCTTGTTCCAGAAGAATGATCTATTTATTTGGTCAAGTTCTTTATGAATGCTTGCAGGAAGCATGAAAGATTGCAAAATGTATCTTGGTTTTGCATTTAGGTTGACTTTTATTAAGGTTATTCGACCTTCTCGAGAAAGGGATGAAGCCTTCCATTTTGTTGGTTGTTGTTTAGTTTTTAAGATGACACTATTAAAATTGTCTTTATTTACTCACCGGTTTGTGATCGGACATCCTAGGTATTTTTGTTATTGCAATACCCATTTGTGCATGTATTCTTCTCTTGGTTGTCGGGTCTACATTTATTGTTGTTTGAAATGATGATTTGTGGTAGTTTATTACATGTCTTGACACCGAGCAATAGGCAGTAAAGATGGATAAAACCCTATTATCTTCCGGTTCTCATTGGTGGTTTTTTGTATGTTTCTAGCCAGAATCTCGGCTCCTATGTTGAAAAGCAATGGATATAAAGGATCTCCTTGGTAAAGGCCTCTCTTTGGGAGGATAATGTTTGTTGGGGAGTCATTTATTAGTATGGAGTATATAACAATCGAGATACATTCTTCGATCCATCTAAATTTTTCTCCAAATCCAAATTTAGCCATGACTGCTTTTAGGAACGTCCATTCCACTTTGTCGTAGGCCTTTTTATATCGAGTTTCATTGCCATGAAAAATGTATCTACAACCCATGAGAAAGGTATCTACTACCCTACTTCTAGGCGGCGAGTCACCGCGTTAGTTTAGCTATCCCGTGCCTCTCCGTGTTTTCGCTAATCTCGAGTGCTCGTCGCCTTCTCTTGTTGTTTGTTTGTTATGACTTTTCTTGTTCTTGTTGACCTTTTCGGTCACTTTCTTGTGGTATTTTTTAAATGTTTTTCCTCTTTGGTTTCGCTATTTGCATGATGGTTTGTCCTTTTGCTGGTTTTCGGACTTTCTATACACCAAGTATGATTAATGTTGTTGAGCTTCTTACCTTCCTTTTAAAAAAAATAATATAAAAGCTTATATATTTACATTGAGTTTTATCTTAAAAATACATTTTTCACGATGATTTTTTACCGGGATTTTTTTTTTGTTTATGTTGTAAGTCTTATATTTGTAAAATTTTAGGCTCTATACTACATTTATACATTTTTCACCCTTCTCTATTTGGATTAGTAATCATTTAAAATTATATTCTTCAAATAAGTTCATCTCACGTCACCAAACAAAGGCTACGTATATACCACATTGTAAGTTGAACTATGTAAAAAATGGAGTGTCAAAATACATATTGATCTTTAAATTCACTATTTATACTACATTTATACATTTTTCACCCTTCTATGTTTGGATTAGTAATCATTTAAAATTATATTCTTCAAATAAGTTCATCTCACGTCACCAAACAAAGGCTACATTTATACCACATTGTAAGTTGAACTATGTAAAAAATGGAGTGTCAAAATACATATTAATCTTTAAATTCACTATTTACTAGCACATCGGTGTTAGAAAGTGCAGAGTATTAAATATTTTTACATTGATAATGAGGATAGTATAACTACTTCTTGTATTATTAATTGATTTATAATGAAGTTCGTGAGATTTATGTATTGGATTTAAACTTATTGCGTATGTGTTAAATCTCACATGGTCTTTTCAATGTCTAGAGTGATGGCTTATTGGGCTTGTCGAATTTAAAAAATATTTGATAATGAACCCTGAACAGTGACTTTCCTGTCCGATTGAACTAGATGGTCTTAAGAGATGTCATAGTCAGCCTTAAAGCATGTCATCAAGTGTCAATCGAGTTATACAATGACACTTGAGGAGGTGCATAGAGATTAAATGTTCATATATTGATAATAAATGAATAACAAGTCTAGTATACAAGGTTTGTGGACTACTCTTATTACCACTGTGTTTTAGTATGAAGTTCATAGAATTTTAGTGTTGGGTATGCCCCAAACGTATATATATATACTCAAACGTGTGATAAAGTCCCATGTAATTTGACCATTCGAATTTCACATAAAGAAATTAAGGCGCATTTGGTTGTTGGACTAAAAGTATTTTCATATTAAAAAATAGGAGGGGTAATCTCTCTAGATGCTCTGTCACATGGATTTCTTTTTCTTCTTTCTTCTAAAGGCCATGACATTGGACGTGAGGTGTGTAATGAAGCCAGCGAAGTTGATTGACATATTTAGTTTAGTGTTTCGATTTGTAACAATTAGGTCAAAATTAGACATAAGTTCGAGACATTAGATGATCTATAATTCGAGAAGACAACAAAAGTGACAACCAAATTAACTGTCACATAACAATTTAAATGTTGTAATTTTTTAATAAAATCAGTTTATGAATATGTTATCAATTATGGTAGTCTTGTTAATTGGCACATTATGTGTTTCATTCTTACTGTCACATTGTCAATATTACACTTTTATTGAGTATATAGTTTTGAGAAAAGAAAAGGGATATGTATAAAGTATTTGCATATGGATGTTAAAAAATAACATATATACTATTAAAACGAAATAGATAATAAATATTTAGTTTATAAAAATATTGTTGACCACGTACACGAACACATAACTATCTTAATAATTAGAAGTTTTAATACGCAAACATGATACAAAAGAAGTAGTTTTGTAAAGTATATTATTGCGGCAAGTTTTCTTAAAAAGTCATGGTGAATTAGTAATTGACAAGATACACGTACATGAGCGAAGAAATAGTTCATCAATAATATATATTATACATTATTGTTTGGATAACTAATGTTTTATTACCGGTATTTTCACTCTTCGTATCTATAGTTTAATATTACGAGTTAAGTGAAACTAACCGATATTAAACTTGTCACCGTATAATAGTTTTAAGTTTTAGGATTACTTTAAGCTATTGATAAATCCTTGTCAAAATGCAGTATTTCTAGATTACATTATGCTAGATGAGATTTTTATAACATAATTATACAAAGGGTATAATTTTATGCATAAAAGAGTTGGCAAAAGTGTCAAGAAAGCATATGGACATGGTAAAAAAGTCCACATTTGTGATTCTTCTATCCTTTTCTTGATGAAAACTAACAAACCACAATTATTGAAATCAAGCTTGTAGAAGAAGATGACATGCCTTGCTTGTTGCCTATAAAAACCCACAACTTCATCACCTTCTCTTATCAAACTTAACAAGGAACGCACCAAAATCCCATACTTAGTAAATTATAAAGATGGAGAGTCCATCAACAACAACATCCAAGTGTAAGAATATTGGGAAGCAAATTGTAGTACCTCCTAAGAGAGGTCAAGTTAAGTTCATGATCATCCACAAGCTCCTTCACTCAAAGTAGGGAGAGATTACTATCATAACTCAACCAATTCAGCAACCGCGACATATCCTTAATCCTCCCCTCTTCTCTACCTTCATTTTATATACACTTAGTGGTATTGGTTGGATTCTGGTAAGTTATTAACGTATTACGTTCAAGTTTGATAGATTTAGTTATAATGTAATTGATAATATAAAAAGTAGTTTATCAACCATATAATTAAATATCTTTATTTAAAAATCAATGTTGTAATTTTTCGATCAATACTGTTGAACTTGAACTTGAACTTGATATGTGTAAATCGATCTAGTGTTTTGTTATGTATAATTATACCCATGTATATATACAATATTGGATTTGGGTTAGTGATCATAAAGGCATGTTAAGTCCTTTATGTTACATGAATATATGTTTATCAGTTTAGATTTACGCTTTTTCTCTCGTACCGAAAATGAGGTTGGTTGATGCTTTAGCGAAAAGTTAATTATTTTCTTTGAGTAACTGTTATGTTTTCGAACTAGTCATTACTAAATATGTTTCATATTTGATTCTTTGAAGAACAAAAATTATAGTTAAGGTTATTGACCGGCCAACCTAAACAAAAAATGGTCCGGTTTAAATCCGAGGCTAGATCAACTCTAGAACGGACCAAATCAAGGTTTGTATCTGAATCTGAAATAGCACTTTGATTTAATTAATATATATGTCTATTCTAAAATATTTTTTTAAAAAAAATCATTTTTTTAGTAATAAAATTATCTATTTACTTTTAAGATTCTATGTTTTTAAATAAAGCAAAAAGAAAAATATATATTTGTTCTGCTTTACATTTACAAATAATAAACCCAAACAAAAAAATATAGTTTGGGACCGGGCCTAATTGTTGAAACAAAACAAATTTGAATCGGTCTTACAGAAGAGGTAGAACAAACGAAGCATTTTGATACGCCGGAGAACACTAACTTTCCTCCTTACTAAACCGAGGAAAAAAAGAAGCATTTCGGACTCAAGAAAATCAAAACAAAAAAAAAAATCTTAATTAGAAAATACGTCCTTTTAAAATGAAAATGTGAAAAAATAGACTAAATATTTATAAAATATAACTTATTAGTTTATAAAATTTGAACCATTATTTAAAATCGAATTGATAATGAAGATAAATGGACTTAAAACAACATAAAATTTAAAATAATGATATGAAGTTTATAGATAATAAACTAAATGTTTATAGAAATATAATAAAAAAAATAGTTACAAAATATGTCTTATAGTATTGAAATTTCATCAGTTTTGTAAGTTTTGCAGACAAGTCGTAGATAATACCTTGAATTAAGTAAAATAACGAGTTATTAGGTTTATTTATACATTTAAAAATATAACATGACATTTGACCTTTATCACATACACCAAATTAATTTTTAACCCAAGATGTCATATTTACTAGTCAGACTTATTTATTTATAATAAATTAAGAAATATTCAAGGCTTATCTATAACATCAAGATATTTTATGAGACTATACAATGGAATAAATACATATAAATGAAAAAATATTGGTGTTTTTATATTGGGAAGATGTAAATTAATATCTCGGTTAAAATAAATATATAAACATTACAAGAGTTGAGCATTGACCTTGTAAAATATTAGATGTCGATATAATATATGTTGGAGATAATCAGTTCCCACATCGAAAGATTGAGACTTCTCAGCCTAATATATAAGGTCGGTGGACTACTCCTATTGTCAATTGGTTTTATGATGGAACTTCATCGGGTTTATGTGTTGGGCTTGAGTCTAACGTACATGTGCACTCGTATGCACACGACCCCGCTCTACTCGCTCCGTCTGTATCGGACTTTGACAACGTATAAAACCTCACATTATAATATTACCTACCAGAGTTTATAATATATAGGATGTATAGCTAAGTATTAACCTAATCATATTATAAACTACTCGTGATATTTATGTACAATAAGGTGTTTCCATTAGTATACTTGTTTCAAAATACATGCACTTAATCCATATATATTCTCTTAATTATCTTTTAGATCGATTTTTATAGTAGACTGTAGATGCATATATTCCTCTATTTTCAATTTATTTAATGCTTACTTTTGAAACCATATATATAGATGGAACGGTATCACAATAGATTTTTGATTCCAGACACATGCTCTATCAAAGTCTTTCTTCAAAAAAAAGAAAGTTATGTTGCTTCTTGACTGAATGACTTTCATGTGTTATGGCGTTGCTTGAGTGTGGTGTAATTGATTGTTTTGGATGAGGTTGTAGTCACGTGTTCTCTGTTTTATCATGTCGATCGTACGTGGTTGTGTGATGTCTCCGAATGTCCCTCATATTGGTTGAGGAGACGTAATGTGATTCGAATTTCTCCAAACAGATCTCTTCCCCTAGTTGCAAATTTTTGTTGTCATGCTCCATGACATCGAGTTGCCGTAGTAGCTAGTTCGTCTACACCACCGCACTTTCTCCATAATTTATTAGTTTTTGAGCTTCATTGATCCTCTACTTTGGTTTGACTCTCTCTCTCGGTGCCATTGTAATTGATCTTATGGTCCTTGGCCTTGCCCACGTACCGAATTTCAACATCGCGATATGATACTCTACTGTATATGATGTATTAAATTCCTTTGTCTATAATCAAATTAAAAAAGGCGATGTTTAACATCGTGTTATGTTATCGTTGGACGGTGATGGTAATTGGCCTTGACAACCACACATCGACTAACACCTCATCGTTGGAAGGTGACGGTAATTGGCCTTGATAACTATAACACACCGAATTTTGAGAACTCAAAATGTTATGGGGTAGGACCTCACAATGGATTCCGATTCTAATTTGACAACAATTTTACCGAATTTTCCAACGATGCACAAATAAATGAAACCGAAATAACGTTTTTATGCATTAAAGAGTAGTGATAAAAATATAAAAAAAAAACAAAAAGCATAGTTGGGAACAAACGAAATCTAAAAACTGAAATGGCAAGAAAGTTTGCCCAAAAAAAAAATCTTGAAACTAAAACTAACAAATACGTAAATCCGGCCGGCCACTCTCTCCAGATCACTCCACCCCGGTCCTACCCTGCAAAACATCTACAACATGACGGTGAAAACCGTTATCTAGCAATTTTAATATTAGTTAACAATATTCTAGCACAAACACACATCAAAGCGGTAAATAAACACATAAGCATGGTTTCACACACATTCCAATTATTATCTTTATTCAGGTGATTCACTTCTCTTAGTGCAACTTATTGTGTGGCACGAAGGTCTCCCAACCTTCGCCTTTGTTCCCGTTTACCAAGAAGACCAGGACGATGCATACTCCGTGTACCGAGTGGACGGGTTGTAGAGAACCTCTTCAATCACCTATCAGCGCTGAGCAGTGATGTCACGACTCGTTTTCATACACTTGAGTCTATAACGTAAAAAGATCATCATAATCAAGTTATAATTAAGGGTTTGTTTGTTATTCATATCTAGATATCAAGATATAGGTATCAAGATATATGTATGAAGGTATGGATATGAGATATCAAGATATGGATATGAGATTGATATCTGATATCTTAGAAGAGAAAAAATAGAAGAGGGGGAGCATATTTGATACCACTATTTTTTGAAGTATATCAAAATAAGAGAAACCGTATATTAGAAGTATATCAAGATATCAATTTGATATCCATATACTCTTCAACCAAACAAAGGTATGTATTTTTTTTATGTCGATATCCATATCTGATATCTAGTTATGGATACCAAACAAGCCCTAACATTTATCCAACACACACCACTAAAATAGCGCATACCAACGTTACGAAAAACTAGCTTAGTAAGTCCAAAGAATTTACCCCGATACGATGAAGATATTACAACTATTCAACCTGTTGGTCTATCTCCCATCCCATGCATACTTGGTTACCTTTGATTAAGTATTACTCCGTATTTCGCAACTCACTTAACCTAAATTTATCGATTCCAATTGATCAAGACTCTCTTAATCTACAAAAATATATTAATTCCATGTGTTAAAAGGATCTACCATTTTATTTAATTGCTGAACAAACATTATTATTCTTTATTGATTCGATAATATTACATGTTCAAGAGGATTATTCACAAATCCAAAGGGACCTTATACTTCATAATTATGTATCACAAATTCACACTTATACGACGGCCGTATAAAGACAACCTTAAATTAGACTTGTCAAAATCATTTCATGCGTTGTAACCAAACGGGGCCTAACAAGTCAAAGCAAGTCATCTAAAATTCCAACTTCCACGTGTTACCGCGACTCACAGAAGCTTCGTAGTCGTCTTCCACCTCGTGAAGTTCAAATTTCAAAACCTCCCTAATTTCACTTCAAAAAAAGGAAAAGAAAAGAAAAGAAGAAGAAAGCGAAAGTCGAAGGTCAAATCATTGAATCTTCTTCTTCATTCATTTGCAATTCTTACAGGCGACAGAGAGATGGAGAACGAAGCGAAGAGAATGGAGTTGAGAGGGATCCCTAGCCATGGCGGAAGATACCTTCTCTACAACATTCTCGGCAACTCCTTTCAGGTCTCCTCTAAGTATGTCCCCCCTATTCAACCTGTTGGTCGCGGCGCTTACGGAATCGTCTGGTATTTTCATCAACCTCAATCTTTAGTGTTTTGTTTATTGTTTGATTCTAATTTGCTTTCGTCTGGATGAATTTGGAATGATGCATCAAACTTTTGCTTCAAATTCGAGAATTGAGATCGGAATTTTAACATGTGTAATGTTTGGTTAGCAGTTAGCACTTTAGCAGTAGGGACGGAGATTCATTTGGCTGATTTGAAGTTATTTTTCACATTTAGGTTTACATCATTCATACTTTGTTAGAAGTATTTCATGTCTGTGTGTTAAGTTACTAAAGAGAGTTTGGATAATTGGTGGTTAAATGTAATCCGTTCATAGTGTGTGAAGTGACCTGCATTATAGGCAATATTAGTTTGACCTTTCTTGTTATGTGGTACTGTGCTGATAATATGAAAATATGGCTCATCCAAAGTTTAGAAAGGGTTGAAGTTGCAGAGTCTTGGCATGATATCAAATATGTATTAGTTTGCGTGAAAGATTTTCGAATGGGCAAAGTGATGGGATTTGTTCTATTAATCAGCGTTCAAAATTTCTTTCAGCTTTTCTGATATGCTTCAGGTTTCTTACGTCAATTGAGCTCACTATTGAATTCCTTTGTTGCAGCTGTGCGAGAAATGCTGAGACAAACGAGGAGGTTGCAATTAAGAAAATTAGTGATGCCTTTAACAATACTATTGATGCTAAACGGACACTACGTGAGATCAAACTTCTTTGCCATATGGACCATGACAATGTAATAGCAGTTACTTTATTTCTCTGCATTTCTACAGTCACTTATCATCCTGATTCCTTTTTTTCCTTACTGATTTTGGATTCGGTTGTAAATTTTATAGATGATTAGTTTAATTATGTTGGTATTCATTTTCACCAAGTTGTGAATGTTTTTGCAGGTTGTGAAAATTAAAGACGTCATAAAGCCACCTGAACACGAACCTTTCAATGATGTATACATTGTTTATGAATTAATGGATACTGATCTGCATCAAATTATACGATCCAATCAGGCACTCACAGATGATCATTGTCAGGTGATATTGTCGGTCTGATTGAATCAGTGATATAATAATTGACTTTCAATTTTCTATTTGCACTAAAAGAAGATGATTTAAGATGGTTGATTTCATTGAATGTGCTGAAGTCAAGATCCCTAATCTCAGACTCACACACATGCCCAGGAAATGTGTCTGACTAGACAGATAGGACAGACCATTTAAAACTTTACTGAACTGATTCCATTTGTAGATATGTAGGCCTTTCACCTTTGTCAGCATGCTTCACAAATTTGGGCTAAAATCCAGGATTAATAAGTTTATCCATGGGCAAACATAACATCATTATCTAGATGGTTATGCTTCAAGTTTGATTGTATTTGTGATTTGCCCCCGATTGAAGATTGGTCAGGTTTCATTTGAGCAGTATATTCTTGTGCCAAGTTTGTTATTAAGTTGGATACAGCATTCCAGAGGTTTAGTCTAGACTGAGCAGATTTTTCTGTCGACATTGTCAATTTATCACAGTACCAACTTCTCCTATTAGATTGTCATCCACACAATAAAATGTTTGGTAATGGTAGTTGGGACTCATTTATTGCAAAATTTCAGCATATGCTACATAGCCGACATAAGAATAAGAAAATCAACATGGAAGTAAATTATGCATATATGGCATTTATGGGATTGTCATACATACATCTACACAAGGTCTAGCATTAGTCTCCTAGAACGAAGGACTAAGGCTACAAAGTTTACAAACTTGGACATAAGCCAGTCAGCATTAAGATTGTCACCACATTGGTTGGTCATATGGAGATTGGAATATATTGCCAAGCAGGGTTTGGGTCTTGGTACCTTGGGGTGTCAACATGTTTCAGCTAGGTAGCTTGAAGATGGGTGTATCCCGATAATAAACAGACAGAAATTTGTCTAGGATTACTGATCTATGAGTCTTTTGCTTCTTCAGTAAGGTAGTCAGGGAAATGTGTAAGATTCTCATAGTTTACCCCTTAAATATGGGTGCAATTAGAAGAGCTTTATAACATTAGCAGCAAGTAAGTATGCCTTCTTATGTGTAGTGTAGTTCCCTTTTTATGAAATTGTGATCGAACATTTGGTTTCCTTCTTCTGAGTTTTGTTTACTGGCCATATTGCCTGGCCTCATGATGCTCATAGGCTGTGACACCAGCAGTTGGACATTGATAGAGTATAAATATGTCCACACACGAATGAATGCAGAATCGCACAAGAACAAAGAAAGATAGAAAGAGAAATCAGAGAAGAGGCAAAACCCCTGGAGTTTACTCTCCACCAGTAGGCAAAGCCCTAACTGGCCAAAGGCTAAATGCCAGTTAGAAAGGATAATTCCTACATGATAGTGAGAAGGGCTATTCCCTATTTATAGGACATATCATTCTATGATCACTTACACGTGAGTTTAAGAAGGCTCCCTCAGCCTAACCATAAAATACTCTTGTAGTTAGTACCCATCCATTATAAGTATCTAACAGAGATTAATGATCAT
Organism: Fagopyrum tataricum; assembly: GCA_002319775.1. Taxonomy (NCBI): domain Eukaryota; kingdom Viridiplantae; phylum Streptophyta; class Magnoliopsida; order Caryophyllales; family Polygonaceae; genus Fagopyrum; species Fagopyrum tataricum. Next base: position 50,418,017 of record CM008285.1, read on the forward strand.
TGCCATGTTGTTTGTGTATTCAACTACTATATTTGGATACTCCCATATTGTGGCAACCCTTTGTCTTGACATGAAATATGAATGTAAAATTATCTATTTGTAAAGTTTCAACATTTAGATACACATATACCCTCAAGATAGGGTAAACTTCCACTGATCTTGTAGTTTTTTTTGCTGTTGGCAGTATTTTCTGTACCAAATATTGCGTGGGCTGAAATATATACATTCTGCCAATGTACTGCATCGGGATCTCAAACCAAGCAATTTGCTTTTAAATGCAAATTGTGATGTCAAGATATGCGACTTTGGGTTGGCCAGAACTACATCTGAGACAGACTTTATGACTGAATATGTTGTAACCAGATGGTACAGAGCTCCTGAACTGCTGCTCAATTGTTCCGAGTATACTGCCGCCATTGATATCTGGTCAGTCGGTTGCATAATGATGGAGATTATCAAACGGGAACCACTTTTTCCTGGAAAAGATTATGTGCAGCAATTGGGACTTATAAATGAGGTTGATGATAGTTTTGCAGTATTGTTATATAAATCTCTGTCATACTGAATGCTGATTTTTTTTAATATTCTTTTGGTCACATTTTTGAAACATCAGCTTCTAGGCTCTCCTGAAGATTCTGATCTCGGGTTTTTGAGAAGTGATAATGCAAAGAGGTACGTTAAGCAACTTCCTCGTGTGCCAAAGGAGTCTTTTACGCGGAAGTTTCCAAATGTTTCACCGGTAGCACTAGACCTTGCAGAGAAAATGCTTGTTTTCGATCCTAGCAAAAGAATAACTGGTACGATTTCCTTCATCCTAATCACTTGGAATCATGCTTTGTATTTTTCATTTTGCTATCCTAAATTGCTAATATGTTTCCCTTTATGACTAATCACAGTCGAGGAAGCTTTGAACCATCCATATTTATCGGGTCTTCATGAGATCAATGAGGAGCCGACTTGCTCATCTCCTTTCACGTTTGATTTTGAGCGAGTGAGCTTGACTGAAGAAGACATGAAGGAGCTCATATTGAAGGAGGCTTCAAGGTTCAATCCAGATAAGATGGATGAGTGACAATTACACTCACATTGATCTCAGAACTTCTTGCTTCGAGTCTGGACCGAGTACTTAAGTAAATGCGTTGTGTTTAATTTTCATGAAGAGCGTCACTCTGAACGAACTAGACGAACATGGTTGGTGGATTCATTCATGGTGAATCAGGATTCTTTTTTGAATCTTTGATATCTGGTTCGAGGATCATAAACTGAAGGCTTCAATCTCCTAGCCTTGTGTTGTTGTGTCTGTTAGTTTGTGTATCTTATGTTCAGCTCCCTCTGTGGCACAAAGGAGCTATAAAGAATAATATAGAATCAAGATTTTGAACTATAGGTTGTGTTTGTAACTATTTTAAGTGTTTTTTTATTTGGAAAAAAAAAATGTGATTCTTGATGTTTCACGGTCTCTGACTGCTGTAAATTTACTGAAAGTAATGTTCTTTTGAAAGTAAAGCTCCTCCTGCAGCAAAATGCTGTAAAGGAAAAACGCTCTTTTTGATGAGCAGGATAAAACCCCTAGCTGAAAAACAACGGTAGTCTCAGGCAACGGAATCATGCTTCCTCCATCTCCGGCATAGTCCGTCTCAGGCAACGGAATCTTACGTCAACAAATACGAGATTCTCGTTTTGTGAAGTTCATTTGATGGGTTTCTTTAGTTTTGATGTATCATCTTGATCTGATTTCTTCCACGAGATCCGACTCCCCTTGGGTTGAGGCTTAAAATCCTTACAATTCAGAGCTAGGGTAGCAAAATTCTTAGGTCAATTTATTTGGTTTCAGAGCTAGGGTAGCAAAATTCTTAGGTCAATTTATTTGGTTTTTAGGGTTGAAAGAATTCAGGGAGTAGTGTAAACCATTTCATCAAATAGACATTATTTGTGTTCGTGTAACTGCGAGTTTGAAAATCGGTTCAAAACACTAACCTTCCGTTTGGTTGCAACTCCAGAAATGAAAACGGATTGGAAATGAATCTAGTCCACATTTGTACCTTGTTCGTGGATTCATTTCTATGTAGTTTCATGCAAAATGCACTTGCTTCCCCCAATTTTGTTACCCTATAGGGTATCAAAATTAATCAATTTCTATTACAATTACTTCAAATTACAAGGAATGATTCTCAAAAACTTCATGAACATGAGTATACGTATGGACTAGATACGTTTCCATTCCGTTCCCGGAGTTCAAACCAAACGGACCCTAAATTAATTTGTATTTTAAATTGTAAAGATCACAATATATTAGTCATTCATTATAAGGGGTTAGAAAAAATTCTGACCATGATGTATGTTTCTCATATTATTTTGTAGATTCTTTCTTTGTATTTTCATGCTTTACTTATATGATGTATCTTATTTTTCTATTGTTATATACTTCTCATAATATTTTTTAGGTTATTTGTTTATATTTTTCATGCTTGAGTTATTTGAAGTAGACTTATTTCAACAAATAATACTTTTTTTAAAATTAATATGGTTACTTTGGATTTCTTACTTATTTAGATTTTTATGAAATGTGTTCAAGAACACTAAAATGAAGTTAGGAGAGAGTAGTGAACAATAAGAGTAGATTTTTTACTCGTTCTTGGTGTATTTTGTTATAATAAAAATAACTTAATTAAATAAACTAAAATATATGTGATATATGTGTACAAAATGTCTTGTATATATTTTCCATAACAAATTTCAATTTTTCATCAACCTAATTTTAAAATAACACACTGTGTAATTCACATCACTGTTCCGCCTACAATAAAATTAAAAAAAAAGTTGGACAAGATTAGATGATTCATATGATTCCGGTTTTGGTGTGGCCATTCAAACCGGAATAATTACTTAAAGACCGGTTTTATTCATAGGACCGGGTCTTACTACGAGTGAATTTTTACAGAACTCTTGGGTACGCATCCTCTAGCTCGTCTCCCTCGTTCACAAACCTTGTGCTTACTAACTTACAGTAGATCCATATCCGGTATTGAGTTCAAAAAATTTCGAAATATCGAAGCTTTTGGTTTTACTTTTTTTTTTTCCCCCTTAATTTGCTTGCTGCCTAGTCGGCTTGTGGAGATAATTGATGTTTGTGATGTTTCAGCTGCTCATTAGATATTGGTATTTGCTTAACCTAATTATGATGTGTCGCCCTAAACCCCCCAATTGTAATTATACTGTGCTTGCTGGTTGACATGTCGTTGTTTGTCCATTTTAGTTGAAGTAATTATTGGCCTGTTTCACTTTGCTGAACTCATCCCTTGTCTTTGAAATTCCTGTGATCTACATCATTTAACGACAAGGCCTAATTCCCTATTTCTTGGATTGAATCAATCCTATCCTAAATGCAGGTGAGAAAGTCTTCCAACAGTAACATAAAAAAAATATATTCTACATGTAGTTCCTATAAGGGTGAAATGAGAGCACTTGCCAGATTCCTTCAAGTTGATTGTAAGGCAGGAAAATTTTCCATTAGTGAGTCCCATTACTTGTTTAATTACATGCTTTGTGCGAGACCCTCACTCCCAATTTCAAGTTTTAATACACTATTGAGTGCCCTGGCCGAGCGTAATCATCATTCTGGAAATGACGAGGATGCAAAATTAATTTTGGAGAATATGATTGGAGATGGCATTTTGCCAAATGAGGAATTGAACCAGCAAAGAACTTGTTAGAGTTATTGAACCAGCAAAGAACTTGTCGTTAAATGATTGGAGCATTTTGTCGTAACGTATAACATGTTGATTTGATGGGTATAGCAAAGCAATGATGCCCATGTGGCATACAATTTACTCCTTCAAATGGAAGTTGGGGTTTGTTCCCTGATTTCATAATATTTAAAACATTAATGGATTGGTTTGCTGGTCAGAATGATAAAAAGATGGCACACGTTGAATCTTTATTTGAGTTAATCACCATGATCTTTGTTTCATTTATGCCTGTCTTAATTCACCAGTCTTGCTATATCATTTTTCTGTTCATAGGGAGTGTATCCGAAATCAGTATAAACCATGCTCAAATTTGACAACAACCGACCATTGACAATATAACGTATGTAGCTCATCACCGATCCTAGGTCAGTTTGATGATCAATATCATAACATTGAAGCAGTTATTTATATATTATGTTGTCTGTTAAGAATTTATGTTGTGACTTGTTTATTCCTTTGTTTCTTTTCTACATTTGTACCATATGTTTTATAATCCCTTTTCTTCTTTTCTCCATTTTCGCTGGTGCAGGAACATACAACTCACTAGCTTGATTATCGTTCACTCATGTGTTCGTTTTGGTAAAGGTTCAGTTTTTATGGCAGAAATATGAGCATTCATAACAACATGGTGCATGTTATCATGAATGCAAATTCCATCATTGTTGTCATCTACTCCATTTGCAAAGTGAGAGGGTATTTTATTGATTTCAAGTTTTAGTTTACAAGGATACAAACAAATGCATAAACATATATAATCACAAGAACAATCATCTATACGGTCAACATGTAACCCTTTTAGTATAGGGTTGCTTCTACGATGATAGCATAAACTTAAGCCGAAGTCTTGTGAGGAAGAATGCGAATCGGAAGCCCTTTAGCCGGGATCGGAAGTGGATCAACGATTATCTTCTCGTCGACGATCATTTTCTCCCATTTGAACCTCTTGACAACATGATGCATAAACACTAGTATTTCTAGCCGTGCATACTCTTTCCCTGGGCACATCCTTGGTCCTCCGCCAAACGGGACATATGTGTAAGGCGCGGGTCCGTTTCCCTCGAATCTAGACGGGTCGAATTTCTGCGGGTCAGGGAAATACTCAGGGTTGAGATGAGTTGAGTTAGCACTCCAATATAACTTCCATCCCTTGGGAACTCGAAAACCAGAAAACGTAAAATCATGTAAGGCCTCTCTGAAAGCTCCTTGTAGAGGAGGAGCAAGTCTCATCACTTCACAAGCTACATTCCATGAGTACTTCATTTTCTTAATATCATCCCATGTCAAAAGCTCTCCTTCCTTCTTTTCCTTTGCAATCTCCATTTGCTCTACATCCAAACAAGCCGATTTAGATCGATTACTCGTACTAGAAGCATATATAATGTGCAATGTTACCTTTGTATACTTGATCATATACGTGGGGAAGCTCGGCGAGATACTTGACAGTGAAGGTGATTGCGGCACTTGCAGTGTCATGGCCTCCGATGAGCAAACCGAGGATCTTATCGGCGATATCGTCCTCGTTCATGAATTGCGGTTCTCCGGTTTCAACCTCAATGGGTGTGGTAAGCATGTGAGACAATATGTCTTGTGTTGAAGTGGCCTTATTCTCATCCAAATCAATCTTCCTTCTTCTGATGACCTCTTTCAACTCCTTTCTGATGAACTTTGCAGCTTTGATGGCTCGGTTGAACGGCGTCCCGGGGAGGTCGATCGGGATCGATATGATGCCGGAGGCTAGGTAGTGAAAGGGGTCGGCAAATCGTGCAATGTGGTTAGGGTCCTCTAGGCTTAGGAATATCTTACAAGCAAGCCAGAATGTATACCTATTGATATTGAAATGAAAAGATTGATCAATATATTCATACATAGATTTGCATTAGATTTTCATTTATAATAACAATACAAATTAACGTAAGACAACATGAATCCATCTATATGGCTGACCTTATAACTTGAAATATAACGTTAAAGGATAGTATAGTATAAAACATACTTCGTCAAATCATAAATAAATGTAGTTTTAACATTAGAAGTTTAATCACAATTTTATTGACCAATAATTAAGTAGTAATTATGAATTTTGTTCTTGAAAATTGTTTCATCCATTACTTTTAGGTTAAAAATCTTTTTTATTAAAGTGTTAGAATATCGCTCAGATTTAGAAAAAAAAAAAATTAAAAATCTATGTCATTTGATATTTTTTTAAAATGTGTAAACCCTTAAAACTCCAATATGTTACGATCGGAGTCGGAACTAGGCTCAACTCAAAGTTCTAAACAAGTCTAGTTTTAAGCTTCGTTCGATTATAAACGAGTTGAAGATAAGCATATCAAAGTTTGACTCCAATAACAACCTATTGATGGTTAGATGATTCAATCTTAATAGGTTTTATTATTAGTTGAGCTCGGTTCAGGCTCGTTTCGTAACTAAACGAGTCGAAGATGAACATACTAAAACTCGATCCACATACTTACTCGACTCAAAGCGGGTCGACAACCGGGAAAAAACGGATAACCGAAATCGAGTTTCATACCTCTTAGCAAGGGGAAAGACAAGGATCTCATGATTACCCTCCCAAGACTCATCAAAATGCCTACGAGCAACGCAATCCATGACACCAACGTACTTCTGCAGAGCCTCCGGCTTAAGGAACTGCGGCAACATCTTCCTCATCTTCTTGGCCTCTTCTTTCGAATCCGACGTCTGAGTCGACGACGGAAACACCTTCTCTACGGCGGCAGGCCACCACGCCTCCACCAGCTTATGCTCATTAGAGAAGAGAAACTTATTCCCCTGGGCCCCACACATCACCGCCACGTCACTCTCCCCTAATATACTCGTCCTAAAACAACTTTGTGAGAATCGTGACATCCTTTCGAATACGAATCTCTCCGGCTGTCCTTTCCACCCCGTCGAGAGGAACTCGAGGGTTTCTCCGATGAACGGCCACCCAGTTTTTCCCGGTGGAAGGTCCGATGAGCGGTGGCTGAGGATCAAAAATTGCAAGGAGAGTATAATTAAAGAAACGAAGCCTAGTAATATGCATGTTAAGAAAATCTCCATTTGTTTGTTTGTTTTGTGTTGTTTTGTTTGCGTTGAAAGAATGAATGTAAGATGAGGTGTATATATAGAGAAGGCCGATGGTATGTTGTGAAAATATTATAATATTATAATGGTTTATTTTATTATATTGATCGGATGATTTTTTCTTCGTCAAAATATAATATATACATGATGTTGATGTATATATGGTTGAAATTTTATTTGTACTACGTGAATATTTTTCGAAGGTGGTCCTAAATTATTTGTGATTCTAGTGATGTAATGTTATATTATTGATATCTCTTAAGAGGTGAATGGGCATATTAAAGGACGATTTTGTTGATGATATGCGAAATGTTTGTGTCATTAGCCTAAAATGAATAATTTACATAGTTTTAGTAAAAATTATGGGTTATTTGATATTACTAAAGTTCATATGATAATAGTAATAATAATTACGTATTGTCTATAAATAAGACAAAATATGGTGGAAACGTATATTATTAAGAATTTAATTGTTATTTTAAATCATGTATAACTCTAGTGTAATGGTCACTAAAACTGAAAACCCGTAAATACTTTTGATTGAGAAGTAATTAATACTAAACTCATGAAATAATACTGAAAACTATTGTCAATAACATTTGCAAAATAAGTATATAAGAAATTATAACACGTATCAATTTAATCTATAATTATTTTGTTTCAAAATCTTGGTTACATATACTTGATCATATAAGTAGTACATTTGACGACAATATAGTGTATAGCAAACTCAATTAAATTAAATTATAGGATTAATTTATAATAGTTGGTTACAATATTTTAGCAAACAATAAAATTCATTTAAAAATAATTTCTGGAAAAAGATCGATTTTTTTTTATTATTCTGTTTTTTAAATTTAATTTTGGGTAAAAAGTTTTTTTTAAATTTTGGGGGTTAATTTACCTATTATAAGCAATAGTCGATGGATTACATATTACAAGTGATAATGCATCATTGGGGACGAAAAAAGATCATCGTTGGGATTAGAAATAATCATTCCGATCTCTCAGTGACAAATCTTTAAACACCTTGAAGATCCCGAGATATTTTATTATAAGACGAGATATTTTATTTTTTTTACAAATATTTTTTTATATCAATAGTTTCATGTTAATTTACCTTTTGTAAAAAATGAAATTTTTTTTTTATAAACTTTAAGGTGTGATTATATACATACTTTAGTCTTTAGATATAACATAGAAAAATAATAAAATATATTTAATAATTTGTCCTATAAATCTAGGTTATCGTATACTTGATATTGTTTTTCAAATCTAATTTTATAAGATATAATTTATTTTATGAACTCAAAACAAAATGACATGTCATTCATCCACGTTTATTTAAAAATACATGTTATCATATATTTTACTATAAAATCATTATTAATCTTTTTATTTATTATTTTTAATACGTATCTATACACTTAACCAGTTAACTATATATTTAACCCTTAAAAATATATTGTATGGCACGTTATGAAAAACTATTAGCATATATTACATGATCACGACAAGAGATAACATATATATATATATATATATATATATATATATATATATATATATATATATATATATATATATATACGATTGAATACCAATCAATCATCGCGTTTCTTTTCTTAGCTGTCGACATTTTTAATTGGTTATAATATTTTGCTTACTCGAATTGGGTTTGGAAATTATCGTGTTGGAGATGTTGTATAATTTTCCTTAATTTGTACGTCGTAATAAATCCAATTACGAGAAAGATCAAATCTTGTTCGTATTAGGTAATTTCTTTGTTTTGAACAACATATATCTACATAATTTTTATTTATTTATTTGAAAGTATATCTACGTAATATATTTGATCTAGATAATAAAATATTTTTAAAAAAAGTCAAAAACATTTTTTTTTGTTTTTTTGAATCTTTAGTTAAATCGGCGAATTTATGTTAAACAAAGTTTAATTATACCGGTTCAAGCCCGGATCTGAGTTGGATCCGGACAGTTGGGGTTCAAATTTAGGTTCACATGGTTCAAATTAAGGTCTGGATCAAAGCTTTAGACCGGACGTGAATCGGATATTCAGGACAGAACACATCTATAAAAAAATGGTTAAACCGATCTAGAACCGGCCCATACTTTAATATTCGGTCCAACAATAGACATTGGGTCCGGATCAGATCTTGGGTTGATAAATAGCCCTACTAGACGGGCTTTGACGATAAGTTTTTGTTTATTTGTTCGGTTCGGACTAAGTTCGGATATCGGGCCTATACACAAGTTCAAGTAGGGCTTGTAAACGGATTTGATATCCGACCAAATATCCGTTTTCTTTTGTAAAAAAATATTTGTTTTTTTAATGGATATTTATTTAAAATATATAGTACATTAATATTAATATATATTAAGCAAAGAATAATTATGTTAGACCCTACACTAGCCCCACCTGACCTGACTTTATTTCTTGATTATACCTGACCGTTTTTTTTAGACGGATGAATTTTTTTTTGGTGAGAAGGAGAGTCAGTGGTCTCCCGCGCATTTAACGCGCTTTCGATAAATAAAAGAAGGCTAAGTAATCCGCAAACGGGGGATAGCCCGAGCCCTTACATCAAGAAGTAAAATATTAACTACACCCTCAAGAGGGTTAATCAATACATGGAAGCCAATAGGCAGTTCAAAAAAAAAAACTAGCTAAGTAATCAGCCGCGGTATTCGCCTCGCGAAAGGCATGACGAGTTTGGATAGTCCAATCTCTTTTTAAAAAGTCTTGGCACCGAAGTACCAGACTGGCAAGAGGGTGATGTCGGGAAATGGGATTTTGTAAGAGTGTAATGCCCAATTTTGAATCTGTCTCCAAAATCATATTTCGGTATCCACTCTCCCAAGCTAACTCTAGCCCATAAAACATTCTCCACAGCTCAACCAGGGGGACCGAACATAGGCCAATGTTAATCCCAAAATCCCGCAACCACTTCCCGTCGTGATCCCGGAGTAAACCCCCAGCAGTAGCAAAACCATCTTGGCTTACGCTCCATCAGTATTGATTTTGATAGACGGAGAAGGTGGGGATCCCAGCGCACATGAAAGATGGATTGTTGCAACACCTTAGAACCATCCGTATCATACTTCCAAGCAATTATATATTCCAACGTCCGATTCCGAACATGTGTACTGCGACTGCCTTGTTCCAACCTGTCTTCATAAATTTTCTGATTTCTCCACTTCCAAGTCCACCAAATAGCAACTACAAAAACCTCACTCCACAAGCAATTGTTAGTAAAATGACGAGTTGAAGAAATATTACCTCTCAACCATCCTGCAAAAGGCATAGTAAAAAAATCATCCGAGTAGAAATCCGCATGTAGGTGACTCCACATCGAACGAACAATAACACAATCGCGAAACAGATGGGGAAGAGACTCAACCACGTTAGAACAAGAATAACATATATTGTTGTTGCCTATGTGACGTCTAACCCGCTCATCAGCCGACAACACCCCACCATGTAACAACTTCCACATGAAATGACGGGCACGTTCATGTATACGTAAATTCCAAAAATATTTGAAGATATGTATGTCATATGAAACAACAACTTGAGCAGAAGTAATTAAACTATAGGCAGAAGAGATAGTATAGGACCCATCGGCAGTGGTGGCCCACGTGAATTCATCTCTTAAAGCCAACTCAGCATTATCCCTTTAGGAGACTGATCATTATACACAATAGGTGTCGGCTCTGTTGCTGTCAATCGTGCAATAATATCACTGGGCAGATACTGTCGAAGAATATGAAGATTCCACCCATCCTCATTAGACCAATAGTGTCGGATAGACAGATCAGAAGCCAGATGCGAAGTACTCCCGTTAAACACCACCTCACGTAGAGGTTGATCAATTAACCAAACATCACCCCAAAACCGAATATCACAACCATCACCAAGGATCCATTTGGACCCTTGAAAAACAACTGTACGAATTGCCATGTAGATAGCTGTCCAAATGTGAGAAGGAGCCGAATGCGGAATATTGGAATGTCTAATATACTTACTGCGGAGAACATCGACCCAAAGACTTCCTTCATTTTTTAGAAATCTCCATCCTAACTTACCGAAAATGGACTTATTAAGATGCTCCATGACCCGAAGTCCGAGACCATCTTCTTTCTTAGAATGACAAAAAGTATCCCAAGGAATAGTGTGTATAGGTCTTGAAGACTCCGTGTGGCCCCAAACAAAATTTCGAATAATCTTATCAATATCAGTACAAACTCCTTTAGGAATAGCCAAAGTAGACATCGAGTAAACAGGGATAGAAGTCAAAACAGATTGAGCCAAAGTGACTCTTCCAGCAAAGCTTAAGGACTTACTACGCCAACCACTCAAACGAGAAGTTATTTTGTCCAAAAGAGGAGCAAATGTCTCTTTAGAGATTTTTCGTTGCAAGATAGGAACACCGAGGTAATTCCCAAGATTGTGGGTTACCATAACTCCACTCAAAACCTCTAGGTCATTGCATAAATCTCTAGTAATATTAGGTGAAACAAAATTTTTTTGATTTAGCAGTACTCACCTTGAGGCCATAGGCATTACAAAATAAATGTAAGCATTGCATAATGACACGAAGTTGAGTCAGAGACGCCTTAGCAAAAAGAGTTATATCATCCGCAAAAAACATGTGAGACAAAGGAGGACCGCTTCGTGATAAATAGATTGGTCTCCAAGAGCCATTGTCCACCGCCTCAAGAATTAAATGGCTAAGGCGTTCAACACACAAAACAAACAGATACGGGGAGATTGGATCTCCCTGGCGAACACCTCGTTGAGGACCAAATTGATCAGTAACTTCACCATTTCAAAGTAACTGCATTCGAACGGTAGAAATACATTCTCTTATCGTTCGAGCCCAAAAAGGAGGGAAGCCTGCCTGAATAATAGTATCATCAATGAAATCCCAACGCAACCGATCATACGCCTTTTCAAGATCCAATTTAAGAATCATCTATTTTTTTTCCAGACTTCTTGCACCGGATTGAATGAACAATTTCTTGTATAAGCACGACATTGTCCTGAATAAGATGACCGGAGATGTAACTACTCTGAGTAGGACCAACCAGAGAACCCATAACTCTTTGCATTCTCATTACCAGAACTTTGAAAATTACCTTATAAATGATATTACAAAGAGCAATCGGGCTGAAACTGAGTTATTGACTCAGACGGATGGATTGACAGACCCTAAAACAACTCTAGCTTGAATCTATGTTATAACTAGTACATAATTTTAAAACTTAATTTATACAGAAAATTTTATTCAAAGAATTAAAAAAAACTAAATAATAAAAAATTCAAACCAAGCTTTCTAACCTATATATACGAAGAATATTAATAAGAAAAGGTCAATATTAAATTTATCTTGTTAGTTGATTTGAATTTACAGGTCAAAATTTTTTCAGCCTAATTTGGAGTTTTTATAATAAAAAAATTGGAGTTGTGGTTGTTTATTTTTAATTATGGGTAGAGTTTGTCCTCCAAACCTCCTCTAATTTTTGTTTTAACTAATTGTTCTTCTTAATCTTACATTCTTGTATATACATTTGAGTATAAATTTTTGTAAAGATAATTTATACGTTTATTGAATGTGTCTCTTAAATTATATAAATATTGTATTTTTTATAAATCAAGTTTGTGTATCAAAAATTATTAAAAGATGACTTTTGTTATAAATTTATTGAGGGGAACAAATAATAAAAATATTTCAACGCAAAAAGCTATGAAAAATTCCGGATAATGCCCTTGTATTTTAAGACTTTTCCGGATTACGTTCAAGATTTTTTCACTTTTCGGATTATGTCCTTAAACTTTATAATTTTTCGGAATATACCCTTATACAATCTATAAGTTAACATTATAATGGGAAATTTTTTAATATTATTTTCTAATATTTTTAATACTCATCTAGGCATATATAATATTAACTAAATTATTTCTATAATATTGTGGAATGAATAAAATGTTAATAAATATTAATAGAAGGGTATAATCCCAAAAAGTTTAAAATAACAAGGACATCATTCTAAAACTAAAAACTCCTCGAATATAATGCGAAAAAGTCTGAAACACAAGCTTTCAATCTAAAATTTCTCAAAACTATTTACAGCAACTCACCCTTTTTTTTATACATATTACAAGTAAGTTGAAGTAATTTGAGGAAAATAATCTTCGGGGGTATTTTTCCAACTTTAGAAAAGTTGAATCTTATATCCTCTTAATTCACTAACAAAGTTGTAGAAACAGAGTATTTTTCACATCCTTCAAATTTTTTGGATTTTTATGGTTTAAATAATTCAAAAACCTTGAGCCCTAAAAATTACAAAAAATGCCCTAAAAATTCTCGAGATCCCAACTTTTTTCATGGATAAACATGATATAATATCCTAAAATATCAGTTTACCTCAGCTAAATCAAAATGGATTTGGCTTAGTCCCCACATAAATATTTACATAGTACAAAGAAAATATCAACAATATATACACGTTGAATCTTGATCAACATCTAATCTCTTATTTAAAAATATTTACGTCACTATCAAATCCGCTCAATATATGTATATACATCCACTCAACATTCATCTCCATAACTTGAAACAAAAATCACAAACAACAAAAACAAACAAAACGTACAACAAATGGAATTTTTTCTTACATCAATCCTACTGGCCTTCGTCTTCACAATCCTCCTTTCTTTGCAGCTCCTCTTACTCCTCCATAGTCGCCGCCACTCGTCGGACCTTCCACCAGGGGCCACAGGGTGGCCGTTCATCGGAGAAACCCTCGAGTTTCTCTCGACGGGGTGGAAAGGACAGCCAGAGAGATTTGTATTCGAAAGGATGTCGCGTTTCTCACAACGTTGTTTTAGGACAAGTATTTTAGGGGAGAGTGACGTGGCGGTGATGTGTGGGGCCCAGGGGAATAAGTTTCTCTTCTCTAATGAGAATAAGCTGGTGGAGGCGTGGTGGCCTGCCGCCGTGGAGAAGGTGTTTCCGTCGTCGACTCAGACATCGAATTCAAAACAGGAGGCTAAGAATATGAGGAAGATGTTGCCGCAGTTCCTTAAGCCAGAGGCTCTGCAGAAGTACGTTGGTGTCATGGATTGCATTGCTCGTAGGCATTTTGATGAGTCTTGGGAGGGTAATGATGAGATCCTTGTCTTTCCCCTTGCTAAGAGGTATGAAACTCGATTTTCGGTTAGTGTCGACCCGCTTTGAGTCGATTAAATGGACTAAGTTTTAGTATGTTCATCTTCGGCTCATAAGTTTAGTTTTACTTACGAGATGCGCCTGAACCAAGATCAACTAATAATATGAATCTATTAAGATTGAACCATCTATCCATCTCTAGGTTGTTATTCGAGCCTAATTTTGATATTCTCATCTTCAAACTCGTTTATAATTGAACGAAGCTTAAAAACTAGACTTATTTACATCCTTAAAAAAATATATCAAATAACATAGATTTACAATGTTTTTTTTTTCTTCTAAATCTGAGCAATATTCAGTATTTTATAAACCGATAAGGAAAAATTTTGAACTAAAAGTAATGGATAAAAATATTTTTTAAGAGCAAAATTCATAATTACTACTTAATTATTGGTCAATAAAACAGTGATCAAAATTTTTAATGTTAAAACGACCATTTATTTTATGATGGAAGGAAGTATATTTATGCTATACTATCCTTAACTTTATATTTCAAGTTATAAGGTCAACCATATAGATGGATTCATGTTATCTTACATTAATTTGTATTGTTATTATAAATGCAAATCTATGTATGGATATATTGATCAATCTTTTCATTTCAATATCAATAGGTATACATTCTGGCTTGCTTGTAAGATATTCCTAAGCCTAGAGGACCCTAACCACATTGCACGATTTGCCGACCCCTTTCACTACCTAGCCTCCGGCATCATATCGATCCCAATCGACCTCCCCGGGACGCCGTTCAACCGAGCCATCAAAGCTGCAAAGTTCATCAGAAAGGAGTTGAAAGAGGTCATCAGAAGAAGGAAAGTTGATTTGGGTGAGAATAAGGCCACTGCAACACAAGACATATTGTCTCACATGCTTACCACACCCATTGAGGCTCAAACCGGAGAACCGCAATTCATGAACGAGGACGATATCGCCGATAAGATCCTCGGTTTGCTCATCGGTGGTCATGACACTGCAAGTGCCGCAATCACCTTCACTGTCAAGTATCTCGCCGAGCTTCCCCACGTATATGATCAAGTATACAAAGGTAACATTGCACATTATATATGCTTCTAGTACGAGTAATCGATCTAAATCGGCTTGTTTGGATGTAGAGCAAATGGAAATTGCAAAGGAAAAGAAGGAAGGAGAGCTTTTGACATGGGATGATATTAAGAAAATGAAGTACTCGTGGAATGTAGCTTGTGAAGTGATGAGACTTGCTCCTCCTCTACAAGGAGCTTTCAGAGAGGCCTTACATGATTTTACGTTTTCCGGTTTTCGAGTTCCCAAGGGATGGAAGTTATATTGGAGTGCTAACTCAACTCATCTCAACCCCGAGTATTTCCCGGACCCGCAGAAATTCGACCCGTCTAGATTTGAGGGAAACGGACCCGCGCCTTACACATATGTCCCGTTTGGCGGAGGACCAAGGATGTGCCCAGGGAAAGAGTATGCACGGCTAGAAATACTAGTGTTTATGCATCATGTTGTCAAGAGGTTCAAATGGGAGAAAATGATCGCCGACGAGAAGATAATCGTTGATCCACTTCCGATCCCGGCTAAAGGGCTTCCGATTCGCATTCTTCCTCACAAGACTTCGGCTTAAGTTTATATTGTCATCATAGAAGCAACCCTAAACCAAAAGGGTTACACATTGACCACATAGATGATTGTTCATGTGATCATATACGTTTATGCATTTGTGTGTATACTAGTAAGCTAAAATTTAAAATCAATAAAATACCCTCTCACTTTGCAAATTGAGTAGATGACAACAATGATGGAAGATGACGATTTGCAACATTTCTTTACAGATAAACATTTTGCTTCTATGAGGCCAAAAAGTCCCTATAACAGTATAGACTATCCTCAAGGCATAACCCGAAAATGAATTTAAGTCATATCGGCTTTCTCTATATCACACCCAAAACAATATCCAAGTTCTTCGGTTCTCCAATTCGGAGAGCCCCAAAACCAATTCCTCTTCATATACGTTGCTAATGGGTTCACTTAGTAATAATAGTAATGAGTAAGATGTGTCTAGACTAGAAATTAATGCGGATATGTGACCATCCTGTCGTTTCCATCCCCTTCAAGTGATAAGGGTGCTGGACACTTCATTTGACAGCTCGTCCATGTTTGCAGCAGAGCGCGACAGCATTTCCGGCATTTCGGTTTTCGGGTCAGCGTTGTTTGAACTGTCAACCAGCATTTCCATCACTTCAGTTTTCGGGTCAGTGTTGCTTGAACTGTCAGACAGCATTTCCGGCACTTCAGTTTTTGGGTCAGTGTTGTTTGAACTGTCAGACGCGCCGCCATTAGCTGAAGATATGTCTACCTCAGAACCGCCTTCAGACAGCGGTCCATTGTTGGATGCAGTTGCTGATGATGTTACAATGGTGTACCTTGAAGTGCTGCCACGCTTTCTCACCTTGTCACCCTATAAATGGTAATTAGACTTATCAGTTCTTTTGGGTTGTTGTAGTGTAAAGAATAACGTAAGAAAATCCATTCGAGTTAATGAAGTTTACCAAATCGGTGTATACCTGTACTTCCACAAACTCAGAACCCTGAAGAGCATCCAAAATGAATAGAGTATCTGTACACATACTCTTAACCTGTACACATTAGACAACTGTCAAGAATTAACCACTTGCTCAATCTCCCTCTTAAGCTACAAAAGAAGTAACTACAACAACTTTCTGAATAGGTTCAGAAAACAAAGTCATAAATTAATTACTACGGGACTCCATATGAGATACAAGACATTACCCTTTTAAAGCCGGAAATAACTGAGATTGGAACCCATCCTTGGTCATCCATTTGCGAGATCAAGTAATGATCAGTCAGCAAATTCTCAGCACTGCCAAACACATAATGCAAAATTATTGTCCTATTCAGAACCAATGAATGTCGTTTGCATTTTATATATTTCTTCGTGTATCATCAGCCAAGATACAATAAGAGAACATGAAAGCTTTTTCACACATCTCAAACAGCAAATAACATAATTGAGGTACAAGCAAGCATTCAAGGTTATTTTCAGGCAAACAAATTTTATCATGCAGACATATATTGTTACCACGCGTGATCAATTGATTCTGTGCAATCATTCAAAGCCACATATTGTTAAAGCAGTTATAATCTTAAATCAAAACCTCCTCAAAAATTACACATGAGAGATCAAAATCGAAACGCTTAAATTCCAGTTCAAATCAAGATGCTTAAAAATCATTGAACCATTAGCAAAATGAACTTCCAAATGTAGGATACCTGAAGTAGTACTCAATCTGCTTGACTATGCTCTGCCTCAAAGCAAGTGATCCTGACAGTGGGTCAGATGCAAAAGGATTAACCAGTTCAGGCGCAAAACGAGGCAGAAAAGGTGCCCGTATAGAACCAGGAGGCATAGGACCATAAAACACATGCCGAATACCTATATCACAAGATACTGAGCTTAAATAATAGCAATGCTTAGTTAATCACGAAATGAAGAAATTGTTAAGATAAGTGGAAGAAGCAGTCATATGTTATGTAACCAAGCAACCCTAATAGATAATATATGTTGTGGCAACATGTTTGAACATTGAGAGTTCACATCACTCTAGACAAAAGTAGTATATCACAATAACCTCCCATGTGATGATAGAATAGGATACTATTCCTCAAAAGTAAATCAGTCCTCAAAATTTGAAGATAATATCTAATGAAGCTAAAAGGAAATTTGCTAAAAAAGACATGCTTATATTTAGAAGTCACAACAGTGTAAAGTGCTCAGGATCACTACTGGTTTACTAAATGGATAATGAAAGAGAGTACAATACCAATTAGCTGGTAACAGAGTGTCAGAGACAATGCCACTACATGTCCGTCGATAAGACTATAATATTTGTTTGACAAAAAAATGTGTAACATTAAAAAGCTACTAGCATAATAATATTACCATTGCTGTGCCGTACATGAACGACTAGATTCTGGAATATCATAAATTTGATAGAGATAGTAAAAAAATGAGTTGATGCGAAAATCATTTACCAAAGAAAAGCAGTTGGGACAGAAAAGCAAGCAGAAACAATCATGTGACTTCGACACTTGATCAAATTATTACCAGGGAATGCAGGGCCTACAGGAAATGGGGGTGGCCCAAAAGTAGGAGGCCTCATATAACCCCTTGGGGGCATGATCATGCCACCTTTTTGACCAATTGGCAATGGATGTTGCAACCTAAAAAAGGTAGGCATACCACCTTCAGGTGCATTAGGTCTTCCAGCATAATATTTGGGAACATTATGAAGTTGATCTCCCTGTGCTGGAGGTTGGAAATTTTGACTTGAATTCATCTCATGCATATGAGGGCCAAAAGCTTTCATAGGGGTCTGAGATCCCGATTTGCCTAAATGATTGTCACCACAAGGGAAAGGTGGAGGCATTGGTTGATAACCATATCCATGAACTGGAATATGGGGTAAAACCGGCACTGGACGATAATGGAGATGAGAAGGTGCTGCAGGAGCAGTGAAGGGTGGCATGCCATTATGGGTTCTCTTTGATCCGCCTTTGTGTTGGCGTGATTTCCCATACTTATACGAAGAATTTCGGCTTCCACCACCATTTGGCTTTTTATGCCCAGCTGGAGCCTGTGAAACCTAATAGATTGATATTTACTGTGTCAACTGCATATACTCAACAAGTAAAAATCTGAAGAACACCTAACATGCAACTAATCAACAACCGGAAAACTAGTTATAACTCTGGCAACGAGATTAAATTCCACGGGAATAGATGTAATGAGTTTTGAAAATAAAAACCTCAAGAACCACTTAAAACTCCTTCAAGGGGAAAGATCTTGACTTACATATCAACAAGATGAAGTTATTCGAGTCAATTAATCATTTATTGTTTATACGCGTTTTGATGAAGGCGACAAATAAATGCTCTAAAATAGGAATATATATATATTTAGGGTTAGAAAATCATAAACCATCAAAATTATAAAACAACTGCAAATACTCAACAGCTAAAAATCTGAAGAACACCTAACATGCAACTGATCAACAAAAGGGAAACTAGATTATTACTCTAGCAACAAGAACACCTAAAAATTCAACCTATAGTCACATAACGAAATCTCTTAAACTAAAAATCTTAACACCGAGATTGAACTCCACAGGAATACGAGGTCCCATTCCCGATAGGTGTAATGAGTTTTAGCAGAAGGTGTTGTCTGCATTATTTTCACCACAGATTGACTTATAATCGATTTGTTTTGTAATTTTAGTAATTCGTCACTCCTAGAGATACA
Organism: Fagopyrum tataricum; assembly: GCA_002319775.1. Lineage (NCBI taxonomy): Eukaryota > Viridiplantae > Streptophyta > Magnoliopsida > Caryophyllales > Polygonaceae > Fagopyrum > Fagopyrum tataricum. The sequence goes on from CM008285.1 coordinate 50,437,405, forward strand.
TTATCTTTAATAATGAAAAAGATTTGGTGATAGAAGATTAAAAACTTTACAAAGCAACTTGAAATCCTAAATATACATTTCTATTTTTTATGTTGCCTTGAGGGAACGCAACTTCACAGCAAAAAGGGTTACAGCAAAATTTTATCTCCCTGGAAGGAATTTGTAATGCTCGAAAGGAAAGGAAAATAGTTTTTCTTTCTTTGGCGAAAGACCACATTGCCCTGTAAAATCAGAACTGAATGAACTTTCAATTCATAAATAAATTAAATAAACAAGAGAAATTTATCAAAATTTTAATTACAAGCAACGGATCTTCGTACCTCAACATGGACATGAACAGTATAGACTACAAATTATCTGATCCAAAGTTCGATTAAAAATATAGCCAGAAAACGGAAGGGGGAATAACCTGAGAAGCAGCATTGGAAACCTCAACCGAAGTTTTAGATAGATGGACATCTGAAAGAGACGGCCAGGTCTTCTCTCCCATCACGGGAGAGTCAGTCAGCTTCTCCGCCGGCTTCTTCCAAGGAGAATTACGCTCCAAAGCGGAACCACCACCACCACCACCACCAATAGCTACAACATCTTTCCGATCATCGTTAACAAAAGTACCTTTCTCCACAATTGCCATCGCTATCAACAACCAAACAATAGGTAAACTCGAGAAAAGGATTAAAATACAGCGCTTTCTCAGACAAAATCAACAAACAAACAGCAAACAAACAAACAATTTAAGCCCCGGGTAAAAGACAATGTTGAATCGAGACAGAACTTCAATAAACCCAGCCACTCTCACCCTTCTCAGTAGATATAATTTCGATCAAGAATGGCCTCTTGCAGAGGCGTGATCATATACAGAAAATTGGAAGGGTGGAAAGGAGGCAAGAATGGTGGGGCTGGAGAGAGAGGGGAAGGGGTTTGGGGGATTAGGGTTTTTTGGGGACACACGGAGACTGACAGTTGCAAACGACAGGAAACTGCGGAAATTTCGTATGGCAAATAGTCATTATATATGAAGAGAAATTTTATTTACAAAATAGAAATATATAATTTTAATTATCAATAATCTTATTTCATTGATATTCTTAAATTACTATGGTTTTATCCCTAAATTTTTTTGATTTTTATATTAGATTCATGAATAATTTTATTAATGTCCAAAAAAATGACATTGTTCATATATTCAAAGATTTATTATGTACAAAATCTCAACAATTGATATTTTCGGATTTATAACTATTATTTATTTATTTATTTTTAAAGATGTTTTGAATTCAAAATGTCTTGAATTTAACTCATTTTGATTTTTTCCCCTTAATAAAAAAAATTAATGAGTAACATGTATGGTCAACCCTCATTCCATCATGCTACATTCCCTCATCAAGATTCGACCACAACGATGATTTTCTAGTCAATGTACACAAAATAATTGTTTATTTAAAAAATAAGTTGAATAAAAAGTATTTTAAACCTAAAACTATAACCCGACCATTTATCAAGTTATTATACCTTAGATGCATAAAGTGTGAGAAATAAATTTGGTTATCGAGTTGGAATCCAATCCACACCAATGTAACTTGATACCGAATTATGTTATTAGTGGAATTAATCTTCGAGTTATATCAGCTCGAAACTAACTCAAACTAGGATTACCAATAGTGAAATTATAACCTCGAAAAAAAAACAATTTACACAAATGACTTACGTTGATATTGGTTTGGAATAAAGGAAATTATTAGTATATTTACAAAATTCGTAAATCGAAAGCGTTATACAGTAAATGTAATTTTGGATTTTTTTTCTTTCTCAATCTAGTGTTCATCCTTTGATTACAAGAAGTTTCCATTTATTCTATTGACTCTTACATCTTACATCGCGACATTTATTTTTTCATCTTTCTAACACTCATACCCGATGTTACTTTCGCCTTCCAAAAATTTCGCATTTACACATCTAATCTCCACGAAAATGTTATCTTCGTCATCCTTTCTACACCAAAAGCATATACGAGATTAGTGGTTATTTGTAGACGAGGTTAGGGCTACTGATCCTAGTCGGGAGAACACCATATACAACTCATCTTTTAAAAGTACAACGAGTTTCTCAGTTTATTTTGGTTACAAGAAATTTTCATTTATGCTTTGAACCCTAATGTTACCGTCATAATATATTCTTTTTTTCATCTATTCAACGATGTATAAAAAAAATCACTTTATATTGCCTCCTTAAATTCACATTTACACATTGATCTCCAAGAAAAAGTTTTTTTTTACTTTGTTCAATAGCGGCGAAAATATGCTAACATGCCCCACCATATTTATTTGCAACAAAACGAGAACCTTACATAATCACCATGCGTGGAGTAGTAACTTGCCGCATATGATTGTTAAAGCGGGAACCTACATTAGTCAAAGACTTATCATGCATAGAAAATCCAAAAGGTAGACCAAAAGCAACATTGTCAAAATAAAGTCCACAACGGAGTTCGCTTTTTGCGGTAAATGTGATAATATTGGACATTCCAATTTATTTGCAGGAAACCTTAACAACAGACTACCAAACTCTGTAACGGATGAGAGGAGTGAATATATATCACTACCTCTCGTGTTAACCACCAATTCCAAATCAGTTTATACCTCCATATTAGGTCTTCATATCCCATGCCAATTGTAACCCCGAGAGAACTCCCATAATTCCACCATAGGGACTAAACAAATGCCAATATTGAAAGCAAAACCTCTAATCCATCTTCTGTGTTCATCCCTTATAAGACCCCCACAACAATAATTCATCCCTTATGAGACCCCCACAACAATATTCTTTGGTTGGATCTGCATTGCCCCATTTGTATACAGTTTAAGCCATTAACTTCTCGGTTTTTTCATGCAACCATAATCTCCACTCATGTTTCAAGTTTCCTAAGCCCAACAACTCTTTAGGAAGCACTAATAATTTCCTTCGCTTTTTTCCTTGACACTTCTTCCTAAAACCAACCTAATTGATAGCCTCAAAATACCCTTTGACACCTCCATTTCCATAGTCACCATACACCTACATATTAGAAAAAACATTCCATGCAACAATAGTGTTCTCGTACTCATGCTCGTCTCCAAGAAAATGTTAGCGTCGTCATCTTTCTACGGTCTACACCAAATGCATGTATGAGATCATTGACTATTTTTTAAGAAGTCGTGGGCTACTCCTACTTTTTTCATTAAAAGAAAAAGAGCTAAGTAGCAGTCGCTCGAGGATAGCCCGACCCTTTACATTAAGATTTAGGAGATCATTGTACCCCGTGAGGGTTAAACAATACATTAAGACCGAGGAGAAAACTGTAAAACTAAAGACGCTAAACAATCCAAGACATAACTCCATACATGACTTGTCATTGAGAGTTACAAGGAAAAAAATGATGTTGCAAAAAAGGCAATAAATTAGGGATTTTAAAAGAGATTTTTTTATTCGGAACAAAGGCCGATAAAACTGAAATATTCTACTTTTAGAAATATTTAAATAAATTTATATGACACCCAATGATATAATATTTTCTAGAATAATACTAAATTTATGATGACTAGTACTTTCTATTTCAAAATATTTGTTATTTTATATATTCTAAGAAAATATTGAACATATTATTGTATTTTATTTGTTAAATAACTTTTACTCATTTTGAAACAACACTCAAACTCTTAAACGGTAGTTATTACTAGCTCTTGTTTAGTTCAGACCTTACTTATTGAAAAGTTGCACATCCTCGTTAAATTTCTTCAATTATTACTCGTGTTTTTTTTAAATGCATTAATTAAATTACTACCAATTTCAACTATTAACATACCGTAAAAGTAGGGATGAAAACCTTACCGCAGCCGATGGTTATCCGAAAATCTGAACTAATCGAATGGTCAAAAACCAGATAAAACGCAGTTTGAATGCGAGTGATGATTGATCGGTTGATGGTCCAATGTCGGTTTAGGGTGGGAATATTAAAACCCATCACCCGACTTTCACCCGATATTCACCTGAACTATAATTAAAATTAAAATAAAATATACTTTCGATTTTGTAATTTGTAATAATTAATAAATGTTTTTCCTTAAGTCTAACAATTTAACGCAAGTTTCTTTGAGAAAACACTCCAACATAGGATAAGCAATTACACCGATACTCCACAATTCCCACTCTCAAGTCGCATCCAAAGAGGAAACCCTAAGTCTAACACAGTTTACACAACACACTCGAGTTGCTCCTTCTGGCGCCACTCAAGTCCGCTCTTCGGTCGTTCCACGTCTACCCGCCGGTAATTTTAACCTTCGGTAATCACAAGTTTAATTTGCCGGTTGAACTCGAAAAAAAAATCCGACTCACCCGATCAACTGCGGTTATGTTTTAGGGTGAAGGGAAGCTTGGGTGGGTGATGGTCCAGGTAAAGAGTTTTGTAGTATGGGTCGGTTGATGAATGTGATACAACCACCCATCACCTGAACCATTGACATCCTTAGTAAGAGGTGTCCCATGGGTAGGTAAGATTTTATCTTCATGATCTTTGATAACGTATTAATTATTATTATGAAAAAAATAATAGTTAATTTTTTAGATAAATATAACCAAACCAATAAAAGTTTTAATACCTACATGATTGACTTAATTTACTCGTTATAAAAACACTTGCAAGGCGCCGGCGCGTAGCTTAAACGTTGATGGATGGCGCTAGTGTCCAATTTTTATTTATTTATTTTTAAAATTTTCTCAATCTAGGAGCCCATTTTATTTTTTGTTGTCCGAAGTTTATTTGCTAATGTTTATGGGATCCTCAACCGCCGCTTCCATCTCCCCGCTCCTGCTCTTGATTCCATGGCCACAAGCCATCTACACCATGGCTCTTTATCTTTTTGTTCACAAAGATCAAAGGCAATAGCTTGAACCCAAATGGATTTCATCTATTTCTTCCCCCTCTTTCAAAGTTAATCAAGAATTATAATTTGTTATTTTCTTTCCGTTGAAAAGAGTAGCCTCTTCTTCCTCATGCTTCGACTTCGATTTTTGTATGTGGATTTTGCTTTCGATGTATTTCTCTTCCCCTTGAGTGAATTATTTTCCCTTAATTTTTTATGTAAACCAAGACCCTTTGGAGTCTCTTCTGAATAACCCACATGCTTCGGCTATGATGAACAAATGGTGGACTCGTTTGAGTTTTTCAACTGAACGATTCTCTATTTTGACGGGTTTGGAATCTATCGAGAAATTATGTTCTTTTGGAACCAATTAGACCTTTAGTTGATCCTTTTCCATGAACAATGAACTATTATCATTGAGAAGTTACTCCATTTAATTTGATGGATTTTTCCTTCTTTGATAAAAGTAAACGTATGAGAATCATATTACTTGTTCCTGTTTCATTTAATCTGTTTATGGCCTCGTCGAATGAATTATGAGTCTAATAATGAACATATATATCATTCAAAATCAAATCTAGCTTGTATGGTTTTTTCTCTGTTTCAAATTGCATATTAGGCTTTCCAAAAAACAATGAAGACACATGAGCTTTTTGTTTTTGCACGTATTTTTCCATACTTGTTGATGCCTTGTGTGTGCTTCTTATCTCTGCTGGAACCTAAAATTTTCATCAAATTTTGATAAGTTCCTTGAATATGAGAACTTTGAGTCTAATACCTCTAACAACAACTATATGAACGTGCACGACATGCTAAGAATGACTACTATATATGTTCTTCGGATCTTCTACTGTAATTTTGAATTTGCCTATGTCCCTTTGCTGTTATGTGCAGGTTCAAAACATAGCCGAACAACATCTAAACGGAACCTCTTTGGCTATTTCAGGGAAGAATTATAGTGGACTACAAAAGACTGAACTTGATTTTTAGACCATGGGGAGAATTTTAAAGCTCTCTAGCATAACTCTCTTAATGTTATAATCAAATGGTCTTTGAAACTAGTGTCTCTTTACGCCCAAATGTATGTAAATTTACATATCTAATTAAAACTCCGGTTCTTAAACTAACTCAAATCATGTACAATCTTGATAATTAAATAAATTTATGGTTAAAGAGTTGGTTGTGTGATTTTCGTGTGTACTCAGAACCGTTAATAACATAAAGTTCATAAGCATTATAATCCCGTAGTAAATCTTCTTGTTCACTTTAATAGTGAATAAGCGATAAAAAGGGCCAACCTTCTAAAGAAGCAAGCAAACAAGTATTGATTTATATATGTATAAACTACACAAAACAAAACTACAAATGCCTATCGGTATTAGAACCATAGCTTCCCAACATTTTCTTTTTTTCATGTTGGTTCAGAACTTTTAACAATTTGTTGTAGAATGATTTGTCGGAATTGGTCCGACTCTTTGACTTTCCTTGTTAATTCGGTATCGAAAATTTGGCTTTAACAGTGCTTAATTTGTTGGGATGAACTTCCATTTGGAGTTGTTTCTCGAGTGTGACTTACAACAATGTTCCAGAAGATGTCGTAGTCACATGCCCCGTTGATCGTGTTTGGATCGTGGTGGTGTTCGAGGTCTCTGAAGATCCTCCATTTAGGTGGGGAACGTCGAGGGATCCACATTTTCGCAGGAGGTATGCCTTCCCGTGTAAAGGGTTTCTACTATCCTACTTTCCGGCGGCGAGACACCGTGTTAGTTCTGTTATCCCGTGCCCTCTCCATGTTTCTGTTAGACTCGAGTGTTCCTTGCCTTCTCGTGTGGTTTATTTATTCTGACAAGTTTTGGCACTTGTTGACCCTTTCTTTTTTTGGACTTTGTGGCGGTGTGTTTTGGTTTCTTTATTTTTCGCTTTTGCATGACGATTAGTCCGTTTGATGTTTTTCGGCCTCTCCATACATCAATTTTGTTTTGTGTTTGTCGAGCTTTTTACATGCCCTCATAAAAAAAAAATAGAGGACGAAATGGGGAAGTAGGCCTCTTGGTAATTTCAATTCATACAAATCTGATCCAAAATGTTTAAAAAGCCCAAGCCCAATCCAAAATGCAATTTTGTAGTTAGTGAGTCTCGAACCCTGGATGATAGACACTCTCTCGCACCCTTATACCAACTGGACTAACTGAACTTGTGTATTTAATATTGTTTTTTTTAAATTTATACTTAAAACTGAATGTTAATATACAATGTTAATACACAAATTTTATCCGTCGTTTACACAAGGTCGAGTTACACAATTTTTCTCTATAGTTTACACAAGGTGAGTTACACATGTACACAATGTCGAGTTACACAAAATTTTCTCCATAGTTTACACAAGGTCGATTTACACAATTTTTGTCCGGCGTTTATATAAGGTCGAGTTACACAATTTTTGTTCATCGTTTACACAAGGTCGAGTTACACAACTTTTGTCCGTCGTTTATGCAAGGTCTAGTTACACAACTTTTGTCCGTCGTTTCCACAAGGTCTAGTTCCACAATATTTGTCCGTCGTTTACACAGGTCAGAATAAAACAAAATTAATATGAAAATCAATTAATATGAAAATGAACAATTCACAATTTTGGTGTAAATTAAAAAAATTATATATAAAATGAGGAACAGATCTACACAAATAGAACAAAATATATCTACACAAGGAGGAACAAATCTAAAAAATAGGGAAGAACAGATCTAAAAAATAGGGAGGAATAAATCAACAATGAAGCATAAATAATTTTGTGTAGATATCACGGCGATATCGGAAGCGGAGCAGCCCGACGATCGCGACAACAGAGCACTAAAAGCCAACGACGAACAGCCTGCACGAAGCTTCCTCACCACAAATCCGGCCTTGTTTCCTCGTCTGCACGAGCGGCCTTCGTCGATGTCGTCGTGCCCGATGTCTAGACGGGGGGGGGGGGGGGGGAATTGACAGAGAATGGAGACGGTTGAAGATGGTGGGATTCGGCGACGGTCTTGCGTGGAATTGCTTCGGCTTCGACTTCGACAATGGAGAACGGCTGTCTTTCGATTCTGACGGCTGCAAGAGGAAGAAGCTCTCAGGTTTTGGGATATAAGCGGCTAGGGTTTCAAAATGGGCTAGGATTTGTATTTATAGGCCTTTTATTTTAAGAAAATAGTAAATTCCGTTTTTATCCCTGTTATTAATTAATTTTTGAATTAAAATTTTACAAGATAATTAGGGGGCCTAGTTTGTATATGCTATACAAAAAAAGCTTTTCTACCCCATTCTTTTCAAAAATAGAGAAGGAGTTTATGGGATTAAAAACGATGATCGTGGATGAGATTTATAAATTTTTTTTGTTAAGTACATTGAAATAGATTATGGTTAACAAAGTTTGCTATGAAAGGTAATCGTCTTAATAGATTAAGTGAATTTATTTATTACATTATTAAATCGAAATTCGTGTATTTAGCTTTTTCGTTTAATTTTCATAAGTGGTAAAGGTTCAAGTACAAATATTGTGTTGTCCGGTAGACACGTGTCAAATTATTTCTTTTCCCGACAACTTTTTTAGTTAAATTTTTATTTACAATTTATTCAAAAAATTTAGTTTATATTACTTATACTAATAGTACATATATTTTTACAATTTTTTATAAGTTCAAAATACAATATGAACTAACAATGTAAAATATTTGAAATAATAGAAGACACCATCGTATAAACATTGTGAAATAAAAATATTATAATAAAAATATAATCATAAACATAAACATTATTTCATAATGGTCCAAAAAAGATATGAATTAATAGTGTGAGAAATTGAAATTTTAATAATTATGATTTATGTTTATTAGAACATCAACTTAAGTCATAATGCTAATATTAATTCATAATACTAATAGTTCATTTTAGGTTAATTTTTTTTAAAAATAAACGTTTAATAAAAATTAACGTTCATATAAGAATATGGACACCATCAGAATAGATATAAGAATATAAACATCAGACATAGACACCATCAGAAGAGATATAAGAATATATTAGTGTCATTCCCATATAAAATATATTCCTGTTAGCTTATCATTTGTGAAAGCAAAAGCAAATTCCACACTCTCGTCCCCCAGGAAAGGGACTGGAAAGACCACAATCAACCAATCATACTGATTCGCCTTTTTCGCTCAAAGTAAATCATAATTTAGAGGACAGAAAAATTGCATCTTTCCTCTATATTTTTGAGTTAGACAACCGTGTGATTGAACTCCAAAAATGGCGGAAGAAGGAGAAAACAGGGTTCCCTTGCTGCTAAGGAAGGAAATCCATGAAGGGTGTCCTGGTTGCAAAACTGACCTTCTCAAGCAGCAAACCAAAGGGGTTCCATACAAGCACTTCTCTTTCATTTGGCTTGTTTCTCTTTGTACTGGTGGGTTTCGGGTTTTGGTTTTCTTCTTTCTTCCTTCAATTTTTGTTCAGCTTTCTTCGATTTCAATCTTCGCCATCTAAAGAACTGTATGTACAATATGATTTGACTATGGCTGCAAAGATATGATTTTTAGGTTATACTTCCGATCATCAAAACAAATGATTGTTTTCTTTTCAAGCAATTCTAAGTTTCTATTTCATCTTGCTAGTTTGTTCTTATAATTCCTTTCCTTTTTAACTTTCCAGCTTTGCCATCAACATCATTGTATCCCTTCATATACTTCATGGTAAGTATACTATTGATGTCCATTGTAACCCTCTATTAATCATTATGAAGTCGAGTTTTTCTCAGCTTGAACTGAAGGAGTCATGTTATGATTAATACAGGTCCGTGATTTTCATATAGCGAAAAGAGAAGAGGATGTTGGGTTTTATGCAGGAATTTTGGGTGAGATATAAGAATTTGCCAACACATGAATTCTGCTTATATATTGAGTGTTGTATGAGTTACAATATTCGCACTTGCCTTCATCTAGGATCTGCATTCATGGTGGGGAGAGCTTTGACATCTATAATGTGGGGAGTTGCAGCTGATCGTTATGGTCGAAGACCTGTTATATTGATCGGGGTTTTCTCAGTGTCTGTACTCAGTAGCATTTTACAGAATTTAAGAAGAAAAATTCAGTTCAGACTTTTTGACCGAGGGATTTGCTTCCATCTCAGGGTTGTTTTCAACACTCTTTTTGGAGTTAGTTCGAATTTTTGGATGGCGGTTATGATGAGATTTTTCCTCGGCTGTTTCAATAGTCTTCTTGGCACTATAAGGGTATTATTTTGATACCTTCTATAGATAACAAGATAATATAAGCTTTTTATAGTATGTTATATGGTTATGATGCTTAGTTTCACTTTTTTGTCTTTCAGGCATATGCTTCGGAAATTTGTAGCCAGGAACACCGTGCTTTGGCATTATCAGTGGTAAGATCAATACTACATCAAATCTGAGATTTGTAACTTTAATATTATACAACAAAGATTATATGAGAAGCTATGAGGACTTGTGCCTGCATTTGGCTACAGGTTAGCTCGTCAAGGGGCATCGGACTGGTCATAGGTCCTGCAATTGGAGGATTATTTGCGCAGGTATGATTTCATATGATTTGTTGTCTTGTTTTAGGATTATGCTTGTGAATCTAGTGATTGCGCTTGTGAATCTCGTGCTTCATAGGATGTGAAAGTTGATTGCAAATAATTTATTATCACAGCTGCAGACACAAACCTCATATTTGCTGCATACTTGTATTAGCTTATATTATGCTCAGCTGAAGTTAATCCTACAGCATGCCAGTTTAAATACAAGAAAGAACATTGATTTCCAGTAAATTTTGAACAACATAGTGAAATTTGATCTGCCTTGTGTTTATCTGTTAACTGTATTCTTGCCTTGTATTTTATTTCTTAAATTGTTGATGATCAAACTTTTGTTTCACCTGATGTGACGCTGAGTAGCCTGTAGAGCAGTTCCCATCTGTATTCCCTGCAAACTCCATTTTTGGAAGGTACACTAGATTACTATATCTTCAATCTTCATATGTCCTCGAGAATAACTAACTTATATCGTGTTTATGTTCATCTTTATTAGGAGAATTTCGTGTTTGACCTTTTTGAAGTTGAATTGCAGGTTTCCTTACTTTCTACCCTGCCTTGTAATATCTCTTTATGCAGTCGGAGTCTTCGCTCTGTCTTGCTGGCTTCCGGTACTTGTACAAAGCTTGTTGATCAATTTCTCTGCTTTCGCTTCCTGAAATAGATAAATCTTGTGTTTATCATACTGTTTGAAGCCATTAGGAAATGATAGTAATGAATCACAAAGCTTTGAGCAACAACTCAAATATGTATATAGCTAATTAGCTTAGCTAGAAAAGAAGATTTATCTGGATAATATTGAAATTTTCCATAGGATAACTATTCTGAATATTTACATATTGTAATAGTATGAAACATAAATTGAGAATACATGCTTCACTGCAGGAAACTCTGCACATACACAATGGAAGCGGAAATGGGAAAAAGACATCAAGTGAAGATGAAGAAATATCACAAGAAAGTCTTTTGAAAAATTGGCCCTTGATATCCGTTATCATTGTGTACTGTGTTTTCTCGCTCCAGGAGATGGCTTATTCAGAGGTATGCTTATAGAATCTTATGTTATAGAACAGCAGAAACGAAATTTACATGAGATTGGTAATGAAACTGAAGTAATATACCTTATAACCTGTGGATTTCCTCTTTTTTTAGATATTCTCAATGTGGGCTGTGAGTGACAGTAAATATGGAGGCTTGAACTTGTCATCTCAGGAAGTGGGTACTGTCTTAGCTATCTCAGGTAACTAATATTAAAGGATGTTATGTGGTTTAGTTGCTTTACATACATTAATGTCTCATTCTTATGTGATTTGCTAAAAATGTATATTTGGATAATCATTTTCTACTTAAAAGGGTAACAAAGATCTGGTTTTAGATTGACACGGAGCCTCCAAAATTCATTAGACATTGGACGGCCCCTTTTAGTAAAACCCAATTCAATTGTAAAAGGTCATATTAGCTCCTTTGTTCTAATGCCTATAAACTTTGGATACTTAAATAGGACCTTCATATTTCATTGGACGGCCCTGCCTCTAAGTCTCTAACTTACCTTTTTTCTCATGGAATGTTCAGGTTTCGGGCTTTTATTATTCCAATTTTTTGTATACCCACAATTTGAGAAGCATCTAGGGCCTCTCATTGTCACGCGTCTCTCGGCTGTAAGTATCTAAACTGATTCTCTAATAATCAACATTCTCTATCTGTTAATTTCCCCTTGTAGTGCTACTCTGATCTTGTTTTCAGCTAGTATCAATACCCATCTTGTGGAGCTATCCTTATATAGCATTGTTTTCGGGTATAACTCTTCATCTCTTGATAAACGTCGCATCACTCTTGAGGTGTGCTCTTTCTGTAAGTACTTGATTCTTTAAATATTCATTCATTAACTGTAAACCTGCAAATAATGACTCAGTTGCTCACATACATATTGAACTTGATCTAACTGTAGGTTTCTTTGGTAACCGGATTATTCATCCTATTGAATGAAGCTGTGGTAGGATTCTCATTTCTGTCAACAATGTGAATGATGCAGGGTCTTCTGGTTTACGATACATCTAACATGATTTTTGTTGACAGCCACAACATCAAAGAGGAGCTGCTAACGGCGTTTCTATGACAGCAATGTCGATCTTTAAAGCCTTTGGCCCAGCTGGAGGAGGTGCCATGTAAGTACACCATCTTAAGAGCTTTCATGAACAATTATGTTACGAAAATACTTAGGGTTTGAATTCATTATGCAGCTTTTCTTGGGCACAAAAGTGTCAAGATGCTGCATTCTTTCCAGGTCCGGTTCTTCCTTATGACAAAACCATTTTTTCTGATACATTGACTATAGATTTACATTCGGAAAAAAATGTTTTTTTTGAGAAATTGAAGCTTTTTAAGGATTTTTGTTGAATATGAAAATTCTTTTTAGTGATCTTTTTGACTTTTAGTGAGAATAGATTTGTCATTAGATTTTTAGAGCTGATTTACCAAAATGACAGAATTTTAAAATATTATAGACTTCCATTCTATGTAGTATAATCAAATAATTATGATGATATTTATTTATATTTTCATTTGCAATAGTAAATAAGGAAATAAACAAAATATGATTATACAAAATAATAAACGTATATGTTAAATATAGATTAATCTTCTACTACATTGTCTACTGTCTGTGAATTTCAGCTAGATTGACAGGAATTGGATATTTATATCCATTGCAATTGTAAAGACATACTCTGAATTCTAAAATTTGTAAATTTATTTATTACAATACAGGTGATCAAATGGTTTTCTTCGCGTTGAATGTGGTGCAGTTCTTGGGCTTGCTATTAACCTTCAAGCCGTTCTTAGCACAAGCGACTCGTCGTCACCAGTGAGTCAGTGACTAACTAACGGCCAAAGTAATTAGCCAACATCATCAAAGTAAAGCTCAGTATATGACATTACTACTATTTGTAACACTCGGATCTCCTGTCTTCGGATTATGTCATGCTCTATAGCTTGTATAAACTACTAACGTAGAAATAAACCGGTGCACTTAAAATCGATGTTGACAAGAATATATAGGTATATAACTATATATTCAGAAAGATCCACATTCTATACATTAGATCAAGTCATGGTTCATATGGGTACTGTTTTTTCGTTCGTAGCTAAATACTATGGCGTATATATATGTTCGCTTGTCCCCATATATTAGGCAATTAGGGAGCTCAATTCTGATGATTCAGTTGATCAGTTTACTGGGTTTAGCGGCGTTCGGGTGGTTTTGGACAGGAAGAAGGCTAAGCTCAACACAAAGATGCTAAAAATGGCATTTGGAATTCATGGTTATGCAACGTTGTGGTTGCATGCATACACGTTCATGATTCCTTGTGCGGAACTATATAAATTGATCAGCTACTATATAAATTGTACAAGAATCAATGATTTCAATGATCTTATAAAAGGACTCCTTTAGAAAACTTCTTCTTTGTTTACTCAACCCACAACTCTAAATCACCGATCTACAAAGATTTTTCCATACAAACATCGGAAATAACACCTCACTTCAATAGCTAATCACTTGCCGAGGTCGTACCTTTTGTGTTCCGATTAGCTTCCTTCAAAATTTGAACGAGTTATTTGGCGGCGGATGAATTTGTTAAGCTCGTTTTGAAAGATCATGGATTGATTGGTTCTTGACAACTCCTCTCTACAAGCCCAAATTCAAAGTGTACGCATTCCCCAGATTCATTCGAGTAGCTTCAATCTAGTACACTTTCTCCAGACGTCCTTTACATATCGTTATGATATCTTACTGAATATCCCGCCATTATTAGAAGAAAAAAAAGTTTGAATATAAGTAGTTTATTTGCTTACCGAGTTGAATATCAACTCGTTTTAAAGCATCATAAATTTTAGGCCCAACTCGTATGGATAAAATATCATTGTATTACAGCTCGAGCCTCGAGTCGTACTTTTTGTGTTTTGAGTATGTCTTCCCCCGGTTAAGATCTTCTATATCACTCACTTCATGTATCTTTGTATCCCTGTTCACTTCATGTATCTTTGTATCCCTGTTGCATGATTGGTGGAATTGTTATTGTTTATTATTTTTCTTGTAAAGCACTATTATTTTTTGAGTTAAATGGGCTATAAATGCACTTATTTTAACTAGGGTATAAAGTGTGTAAGGTGGATTAATTAGTGGTATTAACTGTGTAGGTATAAATAGGGTTTTTAAAATTTTTTTTTTTCATTCTTTCCGCTCCCTTACTCTTCTCTCTCGCTCAACCCTAATGACGATTCTATAGCGATTTGGCGATTCGTCTTCTCCATTCCTTCTCCCTCTCCCTCAAGGTCTCTCCCTCAAGGTCATGGCGTCTGAACCATCACCATCGCTTCTTCATCCTCTCTCGCTCCACCTCCTCTTCACCGTCTCCGCCGACTCTCTTTGATCTATCTCTCGTCCCTTCTCATTCTCCTCTCCTCTCCATCCTCGCTTCCGGGATCGGCTCTTAGTCGTAACAGTCCCTCTTCTGAACTCAAACGTCGTAACAGTCCCTCTTCTAAAAAGGTGTTGCAGTGGACAGGTTCAATCAATGAATTTATTTGTTTTGAGATGTATATCATTTACCGAGTTCAATGTTTTTCCTTTATGAGTTTGCAGTGGACAAGGAGGTATTAACACTTTTCCCCATCTCTCGAGCAGATGCGTGGAGAAATTAAAAACCATTTGCAATTCTTCTTGATACCTATGTGTATTGTTTGATGATATGATTCATGCGTTTGAGATGTTGTTCCCCCTGATTTTGAATATTTGATTGTTGATTTACGTGTTTAATGTGATATTATTGCCCTCTTTTAAGAAGATGGGGAGGGAGAATTGTTAAAGCATCACTTGTTCCTTTCATTCATGCGTTTGTGATGAAAAGCATCACTTGTTCCTTTCATATCTGACCTAACAGTAGAGCTTCTGAGTTAGGACGAAAAGCTACCATGGATGAGCCCGTTCTTTCAATTTCTATGCTTCGCTTTTAATTTATAATTTAACTTACCTAAACCCAGATTCTGCATGTTTTCGGTGGATTTTGAGTAAACTATCAGGGATCATCATTTTCGTTTCTCTATTGAGTGAAATTTGCTTTGAGTGTTTGAATCTTGGTCATATTCTTGGTCTCTACTGTATTAAGCTTGAGGCCTGCAATGCTGGACATAAATATCACTAAAGAAATTCAAATCAGATGGTTTAGTTGGTAGAATTAACATTACACACATCATTGAGCTGCTATTGAGATCTCATGTGACCGTCTCTTTGCTCGCACTTTGTGCAGTTAATATCTTGTTTACTTTCACCACTCTTCTTCTTACAACCAAAGAAAGTGTAGCAGGTAACAATGCAGTTGGTTATTGTCAAGTAGGTAACATCTTTATTTTGTCAAGCAGGTAACATCATTCAAGTTAGTGTTTTTCTCTTGAACTTTCTATATTGTGCTTAAGGCTATTGCCTAGTAGGTTCATTGTAGCATACTGTTACTGAATTGTTACATGTCGGTGAACCTGATGTTTTTGGTATTACTTCTGTTTTCCTACAATACACTTTAAACTTATAACGCACTGTAGAAAGCAAAGCGCAACTTCATGCATTGCTGGTACATATCCAAACAAACCCTAAAAGGACTATAGAGAGCATAATGCATCAATTTAAATTATCACATAATGCTCATGATTAATAGTCAGCTTATACATTATTTTTCAATCTCATTCACACCCCTCTTTACATAAATTGAAAAGGAAAAAAATCAGATTAGCTATAAAATAAGCACAAGGTGATCTTGGGACAATAGAAACAACATTTCCTTCTTCACTAATATTATTTCATAAAGCATACAAGTTCTGAAAAGGCCAAGACACGACAGTTACAAAGGCAAGTGTTCCTAAATTCACGTTTTTTTAAAGATCGTCTAAACTAACCAGTTACCGCGACACAAACTGTTATGAAGTATACAATCTAATTGATTGGGGTGAAACAACATACATCCCAGAAGGCCTTAAACATTAGACTGCAGCCCGATAACGCATGCACAACAGTTCAAGAAATTGAGGCCATGGTCACACTAATTAGAAGCATGTTCTTTAATAACTGTTGATGTTATGGGAATCAGAAGCATAATTGTTTAAGGAGTGCTAAGAAACATCATAAACAACCTTCTTTAACTTGCATTTTAGCATGGAGAAATAGTGTTTTATCTAGCAATTTTAACATTTTATCTAGCTAAGCCAAAGGTCTGGTGTTTTGATCATATGTGTTGAGCTTGCTTGCATGGAGAAATCATCAAGAGCTCAGAGAATTTGCAAGAAGAGATATTGTGGTGCGTGTCAGTTGATCAGAGTCCTAGAATCAAGTTCATTAGGATGTCTTCACTCGGCGTCGTTTTCCGAGAGTTCTTGGACAGCACACCAGAAGGTGATGAAAGAAGGTGTTGATCACAAGAAGGTTGTAATTGTATGTAGAGTGATTGCAGGGAACATTGCAAATCATCAAAGAAGGAGAGGGAATGATGAACTTCTGGTTTTTAATCCTTGTGCTATTCTTCCTTGTCTTGTGGTTTTTTATGATGTTGAAGCCCTTGCAGTAACTGAAATTAGTGTAATGATCATCTTCTTGATTTGCTTTTACACATCTTTAGTTACCCTAATATGTCTGGTATTCATTTACCAATCTAACTTAATTCACATTCTGATATTACTCTCCTTTGTTTAAGGACAATTTCTTTATTTATGTCGTGCTTACTTAATCTGTCTAATCTTGCAGCTTTGTTTGAAATCCTGATCTCGTGGGTATTGGTAGGTTTCAACTTGTCACACCTCTCCTCCCCCTGTACGATGTGAACTCATGCCTTCTGCTGACTACTTTCTCATTTATGGGCAGTTTAGCTTTAAACAAGAAACTTGCCTAACTATTGTGATTTGAATCCAGTAGCACTCTAAAGAAGTCTAACGGATTAATGAACTTTATGGATTATTGTAAAAGATATCTAATTTTCATGAAATAATTTTGATTCTAATGTGTGGGATTGTTCTATGGGTTATCATTACTACAGGTCTAATATATTCTGAATCGCATAAAAACTTCAATTTCATGTTAATTTTCAAATTCTTGGGTGCAAGCTCATGAACTATCCAAGTTTTATGTCTGCTTGATTTTTGGTTGACAATTGCATTTTACTTTTACCTAACATTATTAAAATTGAATTTTTATGTGCGTATTAAAATAGGGTAACAACGAAGTTGGAGAACATAAGTGAATTTGGATGTAGAACGTTGGGTATTAAAATCGGGTAACAACGACGTTGGGTAACATAAGTGAAGTTGGATATGTAACGTTGGATATTAAAATTGGGTAACAACGAAGTTGGGTAACATAAGTGAATTTGGATGTAGAACGTTAGGTATTAAAATCGAGTAACAACGAAGTTGGGTAACATAAGTGAATTTGGATGTAGAACGTTGGGTATTAAAATCGGGTAACAACGCAAAGTTGGGTAACAGAGTATAACCAAGTTGGGTAACAAGGTTGAGTAACAGGATTGGATAATAGAGTTGATAACAGAGTATAACGTTGACCCCTTCACAAATAGAAAGTCCTTCACAAATATAAAATGCATAATAAAAATGCGTATTTCTATAAAATTTTACCTAAACACTTTATTTCCTTGATAAAAAATCTACGTACTTTCCAATCTCATCCTTATATTTTTACTTCTTTATTTAGGATACATGTAAATTACATGTATCATTCATATATGTATCATTCATATAGGTGATCTTGGTCTTCCCTGGCCTCAACTGGCTCAGTATCTCCGCCGATGGAACCTGTCACCAAGGCTTGGCCAATTATTGACATCCGGCGAATCTCCGGCTTCTAATACACCGCCGGTTCTCTCAAAATGGATCTCCGTCCTGCTGGATCTCGGTTCCGACTCCCGTGTCTCTGCACCTCCAGGTATCAGTTGCCACATTTACTTCTCTTTGTCTTTCTCACTTGACTCCCAATTTCCTGATAATTGTGTTGACTGGGCTTTATGTATGCGTGAACTGTGCGTCCCATGGAATTACCGATAGAGAGATGTTGAGTAAGATCAAATTGAAAGTCTTCAATGGATTTCCGAATCATATTTGGATGAAATTAGAAATTCCTCCCATGGATAATAGTTAGTAGAAGTACTGTTAGCATACAATTGCAGTGAAATCTTGATTTTCTCCTTTATAAACCTCATCCTCGTCTGATGGGAGTTGTGGATCTTAAAGGTGATAATTTCCCACTTGACTCCAAAAAATCAAAGGAGCTCCTTCGGTTAGTTGCCAAGTTGAAGATCTTACTCCCTCGTCCTAGACAAAAAGATTTTGATTCCAACGAGGAGATGAATTATGATTTTGATCATGATCTTGGCATTTATTTTCGCAGTGACTACCAAAACCTCCTCTATGATCCCCTAAAAAAAGCCAAATAAGTTGTTTGTTGTGTTTTTTGCACTTTTCCCCTGCCGCTACAAAGGCTACATGTGGATCAAGGAGAGGAGTCAGAGGACATTAATCCACTTGTGGTCTGCTGAGGGATTCATTGTCGACGCTGGATAGGAACAATATGTTGCTCTTTCCCTAAGTGCTGATTCTTCCACCAATACTAATCATCAGTCGACACTAACCCAAACCCTCAATCATGATCTAACGATTCCAACATGTTCAAATCCTAATCCAGAATTGGGTACCGCCATAAAGACTAGTGTGGGGATACATAATCCAGATTTCAGACACTGCTGAGGGAATTGGAAGACAAATTCTGAAGATCCTACAAGAGAAGGAATTCATCAGTTCATCAGTGATCCCATGATTCAAGAACTTGCTTCATCTCCCAGCTTGAACACTCTCGTGTGAGATTCAAGGCACACAAAGAGCACTTCCTTCATGTGGACTCCGATTACAATCTCATCCCCTTGCCAGATTTGGCTCAACTATACAAATACTTCCAGTCAAAAGCTAGACTGCTTCAAAAAACTCAGAGCAGAATGGTTCTCCAAGACGAGGGAGTTGCGGGCATCACAATGCTTCCAGATTCTGTTTGTCAGCTCACCCATCTTAAAATGCTCAATCGAAGATGAGGAAAGCGAACTAGAATAAAGTTGTCTCAGAAACAATTTGCGCCACCTTAAAACTTGTGAAGATCAACTCTTTTCTTTTGTAGAATTCACGGATTATTGTGGTCCTATAAAAAACTTTTGAACTATTGCTTGACATATGTTGTCTAAGCTGTCTGGAAAGTTAATCCTTTTTTGGATTCGCTCCATGAATGTAAGATATTGGGAGAAGTTATTATGAAACGTTAAGTGCTTTAATCCACAACTGTGGAATTCTTACTTGAGATGGTTATTTGTCTTTGTAGGACATAATTTGCTTTCATCTCAAACTTGTCAAGGTAACCACTTTTCTTGCTAAAATTCACCAGTTATTGTGGTTCTATCAAATACTTTTGGACTATTGCTTCACAATTGTGTTGTCAAACTTATTTGATAAGGAACTCCTATTTTTATACAGTCCTAGTCTTGTTTCAGCTTGTAGTCTGTATGGCATACTATATACATATGATTCAGCTTGTAATCTAGCTTTATTGATATTTCGTTCAGACAAGTGTAATACGTTTTATATCCTCTTTGATCTCTTTACGGAGTTAGCTTGTTCCTGACTACTTTGATTACTTTAAGAAGACTTATGTCGGTGACTAAGAATTTTGAATTACTATAATCAAAGGTTCAGCAACATATGCTTCAACCTTTTGTAATTTTGATTTCCCTCAAACACAAGCTTCTGAAGTTCTGATCCAATAGTTCCGATTAAATCTTCCAAACAGAATCACATTTCCAGCTCTGTAGTAATACTTGGTTATCAAAAAAGAAGATTAAAGTAGTAAAGAACAGATTACCCACCAATACAAGTTTTCCACTTGTTTTCCATTCTATATATGATGATCTATACCACAAATTCTTCCACACCTCTCTGTTGCAGGCCAAGTAAGTCATAATTAAAAACTCTCTCTGAATTCTAAATGCTGCTTATTCTGTGTTGACATAAATAATGGCATTAATATTTATTCTCCGTGAAATTAATGTTGCAGAAGCAAAACATGCATTCAAGTTTCATGAGGAGTGATAGAGGTCTGCTGCGATCCAGCCTAATTGCGTATTTTGAAGCGTATGATTCTCCGTATATGCTACAACCTATCAGCAATGAAATTGAGTTCAATTTAATTAGCGAGGATCATCACATGAGGCATTACTTACATCCTGGTAGAGGACATAAGTATGTCAGCCTTTTCTATCCAAACCCAAATCAGGTGAGAATCATACTCATGACAGTGAAGGGCCCCTCCGTGCTCCATCTTCGAGGTTGTGATCAGTTGTGGGTTCGAGGTCATTTCCCTTTTGAAAACTTGAAATCCTTAACAGCTCTTGAAATCTTCGGTGTTAGCCATCTAACTGTTCTTCCTAAGGAAATATCTGAAATGACCCAACTTCAAAGCCTCAACTTGTCTCGTCTTCCTATTCAACAATTCCCTGCGGATGACTCTTTTTCCAACCTCACAAATCTTCGCTTCCTTGTTCTAAAAGCTTGTGCAAATCTACATTCCCTTCCAAACTTGTCTAATCTCACTGCACTTGTACTCCTCGATCTATCTCATCTTCTTATTGAAGCATTACCGGATGGAGTTTTTTCTAACATGAAAAAACTCCGGAAGCTCATTCTTAGAAGCTGCTCTAATCTCCATTCCCCTCTATCCATCGAATCCTTAGTAAGGCTTGAATTCCTTGATATTTCCTATACATTATTGCATCTCACAACTTGTCCACTAGCTCATGATCCCACCCTCACTCATGTTTTTGGTAGATGTGCAAAGGGGAGTGTATATGATTCTCTGGTATATCAATATCGAGTTAAGGTTCTTGATCTCTCTGGAGGTCATCATTTGGGAGGGACTTTTCAATTGAGAAAATCTATGACATGTCTTCAAGCTCTTGACATTTCAAGAACTAACATTGAATCCATAGATTTCCAACCAGGTGATTTCTTTTACAATGATCTTCAAGTTTTGTTACTTAGGAATTGCAGTAGCTTAGTACAACTTTCTGCAATGAAAGACTTGAAATCCCTTAGGGTGCTTAACATGTCAGGATGCGAAAGCCTTTGTGTTTTACCTGAAGATCTATGTGAGCTTGTAAATTTGCAGGAGTTGAATCTCTCTGGGTGTACTAGTTTGACAAAATTGAGGGAGGGTGTTTTCGATAAAATGAGTTGCCTTCAAAAATTGGACCTCTCCAAAACTAATTTCAAACATCTACCTTCAGTTGCCGAACTTATATCCCGTAGAACTTGTCTCATTCTGCCACGTGGTCTGGTATTAAAAGTTTCAGAGTTATCCTCTGATATTGAAAGTAAGAACCTAGGTAATCTAGTGATTGTAGATGATGATGCTGCTTCTCCTGATCTTGGAAGTGAAGAAATTGGGGGAAATCATGGAGAAATAGTAGAAAGTTTGGAGGATAGTATCCCCAATGAGTTTCATCTGGTTTCCACTTTTACTAACACAGATTCATCTTTTTACCGCTTCAAACACGAATTCACACATGTGAAAAATCACATCTTAGAAATCCAGAGTAAGAACATTGCTCCCAAAGGCTCTAGAACAATGCTGGCTGATTTAGAGTATATTCTAGAAAATATTGACCTCCTTGAGAGCGTCGATCACAAGGGAAATGCCAGTAGGCTTCTAGATCGTCTCATGGATGTTGTAGATCCGCGCAAAGCTGACAACTCCAATAGCCCGAAGGATCTTTGTTGAGTGTGGGCATGTGTCCCACATCGACAATATGAAACCCGTGAACCTAATATATAAGTACAAGGGCTACTCCTCCTATTGCCAATTGGTTTTATGATGAAACCCCGAGTGCTTGTGTGAGTAGGTTCACTTTAACGTGCAAAACCCTCCACGTCTTTGACCCGGTGGATATACAAGATAAATTAACAATCTTCCTATTCCCTTGGATGATGGGCAAGATTCTGACGATCAACTTCCTTGGCGTTACAAAGAATTAAGTTTTTCAAGATACAAAAACTCTTATAATTCCCTAACAAAAGCCCAAAGAAGTTGCTTGTTGTATTTTTCAATTTTCACCATGAAAGCATACTGCATTAAGATCAAGCAGAGGATCTTAATCCATTTGTGGTATGGTGAGGGATTCATTGACGACGCTCGACATGAGGAAAATGTTGCTCTTTCATGTGCTAGTTCTTCGACAAGTACTGATCATTCGCCAATATCTTATGCCGATACTGTTGAGGAAATTGGACGACGAATTATGCGGATCCTAGAATTGAAGGGATTCATCAAGGGATCAAATAATTGAGGATCTTGCTTCTTGAACAATGATGTACACTATTTGTTGAGGAAAAAGGCAAAGGAAGAGCGTTTCATTGATTTGGACGACCAGAATTGCAAGCTCATCCCACAACTCACTAGTGGCCCCGAAAGGGCTTTTTTGTTGAACTCCCGATACAGCTCACCGTCTTCTTGCCAGCTTTGGCTCAAATATGCCAATACTGGTCAAAAGGTAGAATGCTTCAAAAAAATACGCACATTGTTCAACGTTAATGAGCGCAGCATTGATCTCATAGCAAAATGGTTCTCCAAGATGAGGAATTTGCATGCTCTTCATATTGGGACTTGGGAAAGTGAAAAGAACAAGTATATTGAGATTGTAGATTTGAACTTCTTGGAGGAATTGAAGAACATGGAACAATTGAGGGTTTTGAGCTTTGAGGGAGTTGTAGGCATCCCAAAGCTTCCGGATTCAATTTGTCAGCTCACCCATCTTAAGATTATCAATCTTAAAGAATGCAGTCAAATGGAGGAACTCCCTCATGGAATTGGATCCCTCCATAATCTCTCTCATTTAGATGTAACAAATTGTCCTTTGCTTTCTATGTTGCCAAAGGGAATCAAGTTCCTCTCAAATCTTGAGGTGCTCAACGGATTCTTGATCACTTACTATGCTGATTTTCAGCAAAATAAAAAGGCTTGTACCCTTGCAGACTTGGTGAAGCTAGAGAAGCTGAGAAAGTTGAACCTTGTTGTTAACCTAGCCAAATTCCCGATCAGTGAAGATCTTCAAGTATTCAAGGGAATGAAAAATCTCTGAAACCTAAAGATTGCATGGTTACCGAGTCACTATATTGACCAAGAAACAAAAGATCCTGTCAGCCGGAAAGCATCTAGGCGTTCTAGATGGAAACATCTGAAATGTTGGGAGCAACAAACACCCCAAAATGAAGAGACGGAGGAGCCATCAAGAAGCGGTTGTTGTTTGGGAAAGCTAAAGAAATTGGTGTTGTGTTGTCTTCCTTCAGAAACTGCACCAGAATGGCTACATCCAACTGAACTCCACAACCTTGAGAAGTTGTACATCACCGGAGGACATCTCAAAACTATGCCCGGAGACCCAATTCATAACACATGGAATGTGAAAGTTTTGCACTTGAAACATGCGCTCAAGCTGGACATGGATTGGGTGTTACTAAAGCAAATTTTCCCAAATATGACATTATTGATAAAATTACCACAAGACTATCTCTCGACCTTTCCTGTTGATCGTGGTGGTTTGTGGGAAGCTGAAACTGAACAAGATGAGGGAGATGAATCAGCAGATGAGGAAGATGATGAAGCCGAGGGGGACAATGATGTTTAATGTTGGAGTGCCACTTTCTTTTGGATTTGACTTCAATTTGGTATCATCTTAAACTTGTCAAGGTAAACTATTTTCTTCTTATAATATATTAATGATTATCGTGCTTATCTCAAATGCATATATATTCGGCTATCTTTAACTTGACATATACATACTTCACGGTCATCTCACCAACGGATTTTACATTGTATTCTCAAGTTTCATTATTTACGAGTATTTGTCTTTCTTCTCTCAGTAATCGCGCTTTGAAGGATTTGATGGAGTACAAGATGATAAAGAGAATGATAACAACTAGAAAAACATTGATGATGAGGTTGATGAACGTAGACATTGAGAGAGTTTTTTATGAAATGTTGCGAGTACTTTTAGCTGAAATTCCTAGTTATAAATGTTTATAGGACGTAAGTGAAGTAACAGTGAACATAAGCTTAGTAGATTGGTGTCAGACTGTAACTCAACCTCCTTATGGAGTTAACTGATTTATTAGTTGGTAGATGTTTTTTTTTATTACTTTTATATGATCATTATTCGGATGTACCATGAGACAGCTGTTGAAGTTAATAGTTTTTGTTGACCCTCTTCAGAGTTGCATCAACAATAGAATTATCTCACTGTAATTAACAAGCAAACTATGAACTTGGAGATGCATGGTAGTACTACTTGCCTAAACAAAAAGGACTGTCAAAAGTTTTAAATGACACTACATTGCTTTCTATGTAAGCACATATGAGAAGAGTTGTTCTTCATCTTTTTCTTCTTAGGTGCTTATGCATGGTTTTTGCCCAAACAGAAGGACTGCCAAATGGATGCTTGTGCAGGAAATGATGGATCTGATAGCCAAGACAGCAAGAATGATAGCAAAATATGTAGATATGCAATACGCATTCTGCCAAGAAGCCTCAGATGTTGTTGTTGGGCAGAAAACATCTAATGCACACTTGAAATGTTGGGTCTGAGGATTATCACTTGCAAAAAGAAGATTTAGAGTATAAATAACCAACCACCACGAATACCATGCGTGATTATAGAAAATAAGATTAAAGCTTTGCAAACACAAGCTTTTGAGTTGGAGTGAGCCCTCACCTGTTCCCTAAAAAATATAGACCCAATATAGACCGTACTATTTAGCAAACAAAAGTATGATTCAGCTTCAGACTAATCATGATAGAACTGATTGATATCCAGCTGTGCTAATATTTGGAATTGTTTTTTTATTGTTAGATGTTGCTTTGTAAAAAGAAGTTTAAAGTGATGAACAAGCTTTTAATCCAACAGCTCTAATTGCTTCTTCCTAACCGAATCGTATCATAAACATAGATTCTTCCACACCTCTCTGTTACAGCGCCTCTTTCTCGATCCCTCCTCAGGTAAGTAAGTGATACAAACTCCCTCTAAATGGTGAGAATCATCATATGAACTTTTAAAAGTCATAATATATTTCACTTATGTGTGTGAAATCAATGTTGCAGAGAAATACACCAGCCAACCATTCAAATTTCATGGCGAGTGACAGAGCTCCACCGCCATCCAGCCTCATTGAGTACATTCAAGCATTTGAACTTCGGAATTTGCTAGACCCTATCAGAACTGAGATTAAATTCAATTTAATTGGTGAGAATCATCACTTGAAGCATATCTTACCTCCTGATAGGGGACATAAGTGTGTCAACCTTTTGTATCCAAAGAGAAAACATGTGAGATCCATACTCCGTACAGTGAAAGGGCCCTCTGTGCTCTATCTTCGAGGTTGTGAGCAATTGCAGATTTCAGATTACTTCCCTTTTGAAATATTCAACAACTTAACGGCTCTTGAAATCTCAGGTATTGCCAATCTAACCACTCTTCCTAAGGAAATCTCTGACATGAACCAACTTCAAACCCTAAACTTGTCTCATCTTCCCATTCAACACTTTCCTGCAGATGACTTCTTTTCTAAGCTCACAAATCTCCGTTCCCTTGTTCTTAAAGCATGTCTCAATTTACATTCCCTTCCAAAATTTTCTAATCTCACGGCACTTGAATCGCTCGATCTATCTCATCTTCTTATTGAAGCATTTCCGGATCGAGTTTTTTCTGACATGAAAAAACTTCGTAAGCTCATTCTTAGAGGTTGCTCTAATCTACATTCCCTTCCATCCATCGAACCCTTGGAAAGCCTTGAATTCCTTGATATTTCATATACTATCTTGCATTGCACAACTCATCCACTAGCTTCTAATCCCACCCTCACTCATGTAATTGGTGGATATGCAAAGGGGATAATGTACGATTATCTGGTACGCCAAATTCATATCAGGGTTCTTGATCTCTCCGGAGCTCATCATTTGGGAGGGACTTTTCAATTGAGAGATTTTACTTTCCTTAGGGCTCTTGATATTTCAAGAACTAACATTGAATCCATAGATGTCCGACCACCTACTTCCTGTCACAGTTGCCTTGAAATCTTGTTACTAAGGAATTGCACTAGTTTAGTACAACTTTCTGCAATGAAGGACTTGAAATTCCTTAGTGTGTTTGATCTGTCAGGATGTGAAAGTCTTTGTGTATTACCTGAAGATCTGTGCGACCTCATAAAATTGAAGGAGTTAAATCTCTCCAAAACTAATTTGAAACATCTACCTTCATTTGCCAGGCTTATATACTTTGGAACTCGTCTCATTCCGCCACGTGGCCTGGTATTACAAGTTCCAGAATTATCCTCTGATATCGAAAGTAAGAGCCTCAGTAATGTGGTGATTGTAGAGGATGATGTTGTTGCTTCTCCTGATCTTGTAAGTGAATATGAGGAAGGTAGTATTCCCAATGAATTTCATCTAGTTTCCACTTTTACCGGAACAGATTCACCTTTTCACCGATTCAAACACGGATTCACAGAGGTGAAAGATCGCATCTTATATATCCAGAGTAAGATTGAAGCCAACTCACGTGATACAAACATTGTTTCCACAAAGTACTCTAGAACGATGGTCGATGATTTAGAGTATATACTAGAAAACATCGACCTCCTTGAGAGCGCCGATCAAAAGGGAAATGCCAGGAAGCTTCTAGATGGTCTCATGGAAGGTGTAGATCCGCCAAAACCTAACAACTACATTAGCCTGAAGGAAATCCTTCGTTTGTTAGTCAAGTTGAAGCTCCTATTCCCTTGTCCTAAACAAGAAGATTTTGACTCGAAGAAGCCGAAGGATGATTGGCAAGATTCTGATTCTGATTCTGATGGTTGTCTTAGGTTTTTCGGGGAACTCTATGAGGTAAAAACACACCAAAACTTCATTTACTTCTATAATTCCCTAACAAAAGCCCAAAGAAGTTGCTTGTTGTATCTTTCAATTTTTCCCATAGAAACACATAGCGTAAGGATCAAGGAAAGGATCTTAATCCACTTGTGGCATGCCGAGGGATTCATTGATGACGCTCGACATGAGAAGAATGTTGCATCTTCATCACGTGCTAGTTCTTCCACCAACACTGATCATCCGCCAATATCATCTTCCGACACTATTGAGGAAATTGGATGACGAATTATGTTGATCCTAGAAGAAAAGGGATTGATCAAGCGATCGCATAATTCAAGAACTTGCTTCATGAGCTATCCTGAACACTGTTTGCTGAGAGATAAGGCTAAGGAAGAGCGCTTCATTGATTTGCACGAAGACATGTTCAAGCTCATCCCAGAACTCAGTAGTGGCTTCGAAAGGGCTTTTTTATTGGATTCCCAAGACACATACCCATCTTCTTGCCAACTTTGGCTAGATTATGTCAAGAGACATGACCGTCAAAAGTTAGAATGCTTAAAAGATATACGCACATTGTTCAACGTTAATGAACGCATCCTTGATCTCAGAGTAGAATCGTTCTCCAGGATGAGGAATTTGCATGTGCTTCATCTTGGGAATTGGGAAGGTGAAAACAAGTATATTGAGGTTGTGGATTTGAACATCTTGGAGGAGTTGAAGAACATGAAACAATTGAGGGTTTTGAGCTTTGAGGGAGTTGCGGGCATCACAAAGCTTCCGGATTCTGTTTGTCAGCTCACCCATCTAAAGATGCTCAATCTTAGAGAATGCAGTCAGATAGAGGAACTCCCTGATGGCATTGGATCCCTTCAGAATCTTTCTCATTTAGATGTAACCAATTGCCCTCTTCTTTCTTTGTTTCCAAAAGGAATCAAGTTGCTTTCGAACCTTGAGGTGCTCAAAGGGTTCTTGATCACTTATGATGGTGACGGCCAACAAAATAAAAAGGCATGCGCCCTTTCAGACTTGGTGAAGCTAGAGAAGCTGAGAAAGTTAAACTTTGTTGTGAATGTAGCCAAATTCCCGAGGAGTGAAGATCTTCAAGTATTCAAGGAAATGAGGAATCTTTGCAACCTAAAGATTACATGGTTACCGAGTCACTATATTGACCAAGAAACCCGATATGCCATTAGGCGAAAAGCGTCGATGCAATCCAGATGGCAGCGTCTAAAATGTTGGGAGCGACAGACACCCCAAAATGATGAGGCAGATGAACCAATAGTGCTAAAAAACATCGGTGCCTTGGAAAATATAAAGAAACTAGTGTTGTGTTGTTTTCCTTCAGAAACGCCGCCTGATTGGCTACGTCCAAGTGAATTGCCAAACCTTGAGAAGCTCCGCATCCTTGGAGGACATCTCAAAACAATGCCGGGTGACCCGATTAATAATACATGGAATGTCAACACTTTGCACTTGAAGTATACGCTCAAGCTGGACATTAATTGGAATCATTAGTGCAGTATTTTCCAAATATGACGTTTTTGATAAAAATACCAAATGACCATCTCTCAACCTTTCCGGTTGACGTTGATACCGGTGTGTGGACAAGTAAAAATTGAAGCCCGAGAAAGACGATGAAGCAGGTGAGGAGGAATATGATGTCTAATGTGCTAGTATTATTTCCAAGGTTCTCTCTTTTCTTGTTAGAACTAATATAATGGATTATCATGCTTCCCTCAAGTTTCATTATTAATGAGTATCTGTCTTTCTTCTCACAGTGATATGCTTTACAGGATCTGACTGAGTACAAGATCATAAAAAAAATGATAGCAAGGAGGAACACAGTGATGATGATGTTGATGAATTTAAGATCCAACTGCCAAGTGACTTCAATCTATAGCATTTTTTAACCAATTTTCTCTTTATGTATGAAGCCATGTGATTCCTATCGTCTACTGTGACAGTTGGGTCCAAGCTGTGAAATTTGTAAACATGATTAACCGTGAAGCTTGGGTCGCGGAACCAACTTCTTTATACAAAGAGATGAGGACTAGTACATAAGGTAGAAGATCCAAACACAAGCTTATTCGTCTTTTCATATTCTAACATATATATTCAACTAAATTATAATCTTTTAAGCTTCACCCATATATTTTGTAGAAAGGACATAAGTGATATATCAACCGATCTTTGTCTGATCCAAGGTAGAAGATCCAACTGCCAAGTGTGTTTAATTGTGACACTTGTATGTATAAGCCAAGGTAGAAGATCCAACTTCCTCTTAATATCTCACATTCATGCAGTGCAGGCATTTGACAGTTGTTGAATAATTACTAGTCATCACCTGACACGAACCTGAAGCCAAAACCCAAAACTCGGTTGGAGTACCTTTTCAATCGAGCACCTTCTTTTGATGATTCTGAAAGAGAAAGGATTCATCAATCGAGCACCTTCTTCAAGAGTTTGCTTCATGGGCCGTACTAAACACTCTTAAGCTCAAGCATGGTACTACTACTTGCCCAAACAAAAAGTTATAAGTAATACTACATTGCTTTCTATGTAAGCACACACACATATATATATATATATATATATATATATATATATATATATATATATATATATATATATATATATATATATATATATATATATATGAAAAGAGTTAGTCTTCATCTCTTTCTTCTTAGATGCTTATAATGATGGCCAAGACAGCAAGACTAATGATAGCAACATAATTAGACATGCAATATGCATTCTTCCAAGAAGCTGCAGATGTTGTTGTTGTTCAGGAACTGCGAAGCAGTCTACATACAATATTTACGTTCTTATATATATATATTGTAGACTTTGCACATCCTTAAAGAGACAATATTTACAGCAAGTTACGTAACAATCTACATTCATCCTTGTTGTTAATTCATGACATATGTTGAAACCCCGGTCAATACCCTTAATGATATATTAGTGATTCTGTTTGAGAACATTATAGTCTCGTTTCAGCTTGTAATCTGTATGGCAAAATTTTATATTTGACTCCTTTGATTACTTTCAATTAAGTAACTTGTGTCGGTGACTAAGAATTGTGAATTAGTATAATCAAAGATTCAGCAACGTACATATGCTTCAACCTTTTTATTTCTGATTTCCCTCAAACACAAGCTGATCCAACGGCACTGATTGCATCTTCCAAACAGAATCACATCTCCAGCACTCTTTTGAAATTTAGTTATGATCCAACGGATCTGATTGCATCTTCCAGACAGAATCAAATCACCCACCAACACAAGTTTTCCACTTATTTTCTATTCTATATTTTTGTTAGCTACTCGTACTTCACTTTTGAGTTTACTGGGAGAGTACTTTGAGAAGACTTGTGTCGGTGAGTAAGAACATATGCTTGAACGTGTTAATATTGGGAATTGTTTTTTTATTCTCAGCTGTTGATATACTTGAGCTATATATGATGATGATCTATACCACAAATTCTTCCACACCTCTCAGTTAAAGCGCCTCGTTCTCCCTCTCTAGCCAAGTAAGTGATACAAACTCTCTCTCTCTGAATTCTAAATACTCGTTACTCTCAACTCTTGTGTAAACATTAAAAAATGGCATATATATATATAACTTGTTGTGTGTTGCAGAGAGAAATTCATAAGCCAATCAAGTTCCATGAGGAATGGTAGAGCTCCGCCGCGATCCAGCCTCATTGAGTATACTCAAGCGTTTGATTTTATGCCACATATCTGCGCTGAGATTGAATTCAATTTAAATGGTGAGAATCATCACATGAATCATATCTTCCCTCCTGATAGGGGACATAAGTATGTCAAGATTTTGTATCCAAAATGGGAAAATGTGAGACCTATACTCCCGAAAATGAAGGGGCCCTCTGTCTTGTATTTTCGAGGTTGTGATCAGCTGTTTTATCATGATAATAATTACCTTTTTCAAAACTTCACCACTTTAACGGCTCTTGAAATCTCAGGTATCGACACTCTCACCACTCTTCCTGAAGAAATCTCTGAAATGAGCCAACTTCAAACTCTAAACTTGTCTCATCTTCCAAATATTCATTCCCTTCCAAATTTATCTAATCTCACTGCACTTGTACTCCTTGATCTATCTCATCTCCTAATTGAAGCATTACCCAATGGAATTTTTTCTAAAATGATAAAACTCGGAAAAAGCTCATTCTTAGAGGCTGCTCGAATCTCCATTCCCTTCCATCCATCGAACCCTTGAAAAGCCTTCAATTCCTTGATATTTCTTATACAAAGAGGAGTGTGTATGATTCTCTACTAACTCACACAAATATTAATGTTCTTGATCTCTCTGGAGCTCACCATTTGGGAGGGACTTTACAATTAACAAAACATGTACCACAACTTAGAGCTCTTGATATTTCAAAAACTAGCATTGAATCCATAGATTTCCAATCACCTCATAATTCGATTCCTCAATTCCTTATAATCTTGTTAATTAGGAATTGCACTAGCTTAGTACAAGTTCCTGCATTGAAAAGCTTGAAATTCTCCCTTAAGGTGCTTAACTTTTCAGGATGCGAAAGCCTTTGTGTTTTACCTGAAGATCTGTGTGAGCTTGTAAATTTGAAGGAGTTGAATCTCTCTGGGTGTACTAGTTTGACAGAATTGAGGGAGGGTGTTTTCGATAAAATGAATCATCTTCAGACACTAGACCTCTCCAAAACTAATTTCAAACATCTACCTTCATTTGCCAAACTTATATCCATTGGAACTCATCTCATCCTGCCAAGTAGCCTCATACGAGTTCCCGAATTATCTTCTAATATCGAAAGTAAGAACCTCAGTAATGTGGTGATTGTAGAGGATGGTGATGTTGCTTCTCCTCATCTTGGAGAAATTGTAGATAGTTGTGAGGATAGCATTCCCATTAATGAGTTTCATCTTGTTTCCACTTTTACCACCACATATTCATCTTTTTACCGATTCAAACAAAGTTTTACACGAGTGAATGATCTCATCTTAGATATCCCAAGTGAGGTTGAAGCCAACTCACCTGATACCAACATTGTTTCCAAGAAGTACTCCAGAACGATGCTTGCTGCTGATTTAGAGTATATACTAGAAAACATTGACCTCCTTGAGAGCGTCGATCACAAGGGAAATGCCAGGAAGCTTCTAGATCGTCTCATGGATGTTGTAGATCGGAGCTATGCTAGAGGCTCCATTATCCTGAAGGATCTCCTTCGTTTGGTTGTCAAGTTAAAGATCTTATTCCCTCGTCCTAAACAAGAAGACCATGATCAGAAAATTTCTGATTATGATGGTTTGCACCTTCCTAGAGGCTTACAGTTAAAAGGATACCCTAGATATATGAAATCATATATTTCCCTAACAAATGCCCAAAGAAATTGCTTGTTTTATCTTTCAATTTTTCCAAAAAAAACATACCCACACCGCGTAGGGATCAAACAGAGGACCTTAATTCAGTTGTGGTACGGTGAGGGATTCATTGACGATGCTCGATATGAGCAAAATGTTTCTCCTTCCACCAACACTAATTATCTGCTGCCGATATCATCTGCATACACTATTGAAGAAGTTGGACGACGAATTATGGCCATCCTAGAAGAAAAGGGATTCATCCATCGATCACGTAATTCAGGAACTTGCTACATAGATGATATGGCGGCACACAGTTTTCTGATGGAAAAGGCAAAGGAAGAGGGATTCATTGATATAGACTACCACGAGTACAAGCTCACTCCAAAACTCACTAGTGGCTCCAAAAGGGCTTGTTTGTTGAATTCCCGATACACCTCCTCGTCTTCTTGCCAGCTTTGGCTTAACTACGCCAATAATTGTCAAAACCTAGATTGCTTCAAAAATATCTGCACATTGTTCAATGTTAATGAGCACATCATTGATCTCAGAGCAGAATGGTTCTCCAAGATGAGGAATTTGTATGTGCTTCATCTTGGAAATTGGGAAAGTGAAAACAAGTATATTGAAATTATGGAGTTGAACTCCTTGGAAGAGTTGAAGAACATGAAGCAGTTGAGGATTTTGAACTTCGAGGGAGTTGCAGGCATCCCAAAGCTTCCTGATTCCGTTTGTCAGCTCACCCTTTTAAAAATACTCAATCTTAGAGAATGTAGTCAAATGGAGGAACTCCCTGACGGCATTGGATCCCTGCAAAATCTTTCTCATTTAGACGTAACAAACTGTCCTCTTCTTTCTATGTTGCCAAAAGGAATCAAGTTGCTCTCAAACCTTGAGGTGCTCAAAGGGTTCTTGATCACTTACAATGTTGATGGTCAACAAAATAAAAAGGCGTGCATTCTTGCAGACTTGGTGAATCTAGAGAAGCTGAGAAAGTTAAACATTGTTGTTAACCGAGCCAAATTCCCAAGCAGTGAAGATCGTCAAGTATTCAAGGGAATGAAAAGTCTTTGCAATCTAATGATTACATGGTTATGGAATTACTATATTGACCAAGAAACTCAAGATGTTGTCAGACGAAAAGCATCTATGTTCTCTAGATGGCAATATCTGAAATGTTGGAGGCGGCAGACACCCCAAAACGAGGAGACAGAGGAGCCATTGAGAAGCAGTTGTTGTTTGGGGAAGCTAAAGAAATTGGTGTTGTGTTGTTTTCCTTCAGAAACTGCACCAGAATGGCTACATCCAACTGAACTGCACAACCTTGAGAAGTTGTACATCACCGGAGGACATCTCAAAACTATGCCCGGAGACCCCATTCATAACACATGGAATGTCAAGACTTTGCGGTTGAAGTATGCACTCGAGCTGGACACAGATTGGGAAACACTAAGGCATATTTTCCCAAACATGACTTATTTGCAGAAATTACCAATTAACTCTCTGTCCACCTTTCCTGTCGATGAATATGGTGCGTGGAGCATTGGCGATGATCAACGCAGATGAGGCACCAAATGAGGAAGATGATGTTGTACTGATATGGACCTGTGGTTCCTTGTTATAGTTTCATTTCAATTTGCTATCAATAGAATTTGTGAACGCAAACCTTTGCTTCTTAGAATCATTGGATTATTGTGCCTCTCATTACAACTGACTGTAAAATCTAGAATGCCTAATGTCTGATGAATGGTATTTTTATAACTAAAAAAAGAAAAATATACATGCATGGTTTGATTGCCCAAATAGAAGAATTTGTAAAAAAAAGGTTGAAATAATACTACACTGCAGCTCTTTACAGTAATTCCGGGATTCAGATTCATGCCAGAATGTCCATATATTTCCAGTCTCTCTTTCGAGTTTTGGAAAACAGAAAGCTGGACAAGTTTGGTCAGATGCTTATATATATGTCAGAATGTCCATATATTTCCAGACTCTCTTTGCAGCAATACTACATTGATTATTTATAGGTGTTTATGTATGGTATTTGCCCAAACAAAAGGACTGCCAAATGGATTCTTGTGCAGGAAATGAAAGATTTGATAGCCAAGACAGCAAGAATGATAGCAACATAAGTAGAGATGCAATATGCATTCTGCCAAGAAACCTCAGACGTTGTTGTTGTCGGGGCAGAAATCATCTGATAAGCAGTCTACATACTTGGAAATTGATATTTAGTTCTAAAAAGAAGATTAAAGTGTCAAGATTTGGCTATATACAAGAAGATTAAAGTCAAGAACAGATTACCCACCAAAACAAGTTTTTCACTTATTTTCCATTCTTTATTTTTGTTAGCTGCTCATAGTTCACCTTTTACAAGTTTTCCACTTAGAGATTAAATTTATGCATCTTCACTCTTATATCTTTCTGAAAATTGAGTCCAATAGACAAACCATCAATCTTGATACAGCTTAACCTCTTCTTGTTATATGCATGAATGAGAGCTATATATTGAGAGGAACTAGTATGAAACACCGCTGTGGAATTCTCACTGAAGATGTTTATATGTTCATGTAGGACATATATAAAGGAAACAATCAGCAGACGCCAATTAATAATCGGTAGTACAACTGTAGAAGTACTCTTTTTCAATTTGACAGAGGATTATTATATTATGGTTAATATGATTCAGCTTCAGAATAATTATGATAGAACTGCTATCTAGCTGTGCTAATATTTGAAATTGTTTTGAATTTTAGCTGTTGGTATATAAGATGATCATCTATACCACATTTCCAGCTCTCTACTAATATTTAGTTATAAAAAGAAGATCAAAGTGTTAAGATTTGGTTATAAAAAGAAGATTAAAGTAACGAACAGATTATCCACCAATACAAGTGACAAGTCTTAATTGTGCCTCTCTTTAATTTTCTTTTGTGTGACAGTTTCATTTCAATATGCTATCCAATAGAATTTGTGAACGTAAATTAAACCTTTTCTTCTTAGAATCAATGGATTATTCTGCTTCTCTTTAATTTTCTTTTGTGTCTCTTATCTCCTTATCTTAAATTTTACAACTGACTGTAAAGCCTTTATTGTTGAAGGTCTGATGATTGGTATTATTTAACTAAGGCAATGTAGAGATGCAGTATGCATTCTTCATCACTTCCTTCTCAGACTTCAATGGATTACTTTGGTTTTACCATGTTCTCCATCTCTTTGTTTTTAGGTCCGTACAATCAGCAAAATCAGTTGGTTTCTTCCTCTACTTCTTTGGAAGGCTTCTGTTTCGATTCTCTGTTTATGCAGTAGCATGCATAATACTCTAGATGGACCGAGTTACACTTGCATACAAAGAAGATCCACTTATTTGTCTTATATTTGAATGTATGAGCTTGACACTTGATTTATGATTTTGAATCTCACATGCCCTCATGAAACACTTCATTTATGATTTTTAGGCTGATTCTCAGAATCAATGTATAATCAAAGGTTAATTCAGTGACATATGCTTCAACCTTTTTATTTCAGATTTCCCTCAAATACAAGCTTCTGAAATTCTGATCCAACGGCTCTGATTGCATCTTCCAAACAGAATCACATTTCCAGCTCTGTAGTAATACTTAGTTATTAAAAAGAAGATTAAAGTGCCAAGATTTGGCTATAAAAAGAAGATTGTAAAGAACAGATTACCCACCAATACAAGTTTTCCACTTATTTTCTATTCTATATTTTTTGTTAGCTACTCTTACTTCACTTTTGAGTTTTCTGGAAAAATTTACCCACAAAAAATGGCATTAACTAATTTCTTGTGTGTACATTAATGTTGCAGGGGAAAAAAAAATTGACACACAAACACAGATTAAATGGCTATATATGTTGATTAGCTATACCACAAATTCTTCCACACCTCTCTCTTACAGCGCCTCTTTCTCCCTGTCTAGCCAAGTAAGTCATAAAAACTCTCTCTGAATTGTAACTGTTCATTAGTCTGTGTGTACATACAAAAGTGGCATTAATATATATACCTTGTGTATCTGTAAAATCGATGTTGCAGAGAAATACTCCAGCCAACCATTGAAGTTCCATGGCGAGTGACGGATCTCCACCGGGATCCAATCTCATTGAGTATATTCAAGTGTTTAATTCTCACAATTTGCTAGAACCTCTCAACACAGAGATTGAATTCAATTTAAATGGTGAGAATCATCATATGAATCATTTCTTCCCTCCTGCTAGGGGACATAAGTATGTCAAACTATTATATCCAGAACGGGAACAAGTGAGATCCATACTCCAGAAAATGAAGGGCCCCACTGTGTTGTATCTTCGAGGTTGTTACCAGCTGTGGTTTGGAGGTGATTTCCGTTTCAAAAACTTCAACACCTTAACGGTTCTTGAAATCTCATGTATTGATAATCTAACCAATATTCCTAAAGAAATCTCTGAAATGATCCAACTTCAAACTCTAAACTTGTCTCATCTTCCTATTCAACACTTCCCTGGAGATCACTTCTTTTCTAAACTCACAAAACTTCGTTCCCTTGTTCTTAAAGATTGTCCCAATTTACATTCTCTTCCAAAGTTTTTTAATCTCCCTGCACTTGTATACCTCGATCTATCTCATCTTCTTATTGAAGCATTTCCGGATGGAGTTTTTTCTAACATGAAAAAACTCCATAAGCTCATTCTGAGAGGATGCTCGAATCTACATTCCCTTCCATCCATCAAACCCTTAGATTCCTTGACATTTCATATACTATCTTGCATTGCACAACTCATCCATTAGATTATAATCCCGCCCTCACTCATGTATTTGGTAGATGTGCAAATGGGAGTGTATATGATTTTCTGGTATATCAATATCGAGTTAAGGTTCTTGATCTCTCTGGAGCTCATCATTTGGGAGGGACTTTTCAATTGATAAAATCTATGACATGTCTTCAAGCTCTTGACATTTCAAGAACTAACATTGAATCCATAGATTTCCAACCACTTAATTCCGTTCATAATAGCCTTGAAATCTTGTTACTTAGGAATCGCAGCAGCTTAGTAGAACTTTCTGCAATAAAAAGCTTGAAATCCCTTAGGGTGCTTAATCTTTTAGGATGTGAAAGCCTTTGTGTTTTACCTGAAGATCTATGTGAGCTTGTAAAGTTGCTGGAGTTGAATCTCTCCGGATGTTGTAGTTTAAGAGAATTGAGGGAGGGTGTTTTCGATGAAATGCATCACCTTGGGAAACTGGACCTCTCTAAAACTAATTTGAAACATCTACCTTCATTTGCCAAACTTATATCACGTACAATTCGTCTCATTCTTCCACGTGGGCTGGTAGTAAGAGTTCCAGAGTTATCCTCTAATATCAAAAGTAAGAACCTCTGTACTGTGGTGATTGTAGAGGATGATGCTCCTTCTCCTGATCTTGGAAGTGAAGAAATTGGGGAAAATCTTGGAGAAATAGTAGGAAGTTGGGAGGGTAATATTCAAAGAGCCAATGAGTTTCATTTGGTTTCCACTTTTACTAGCACAGATTCATCTTTTTACCGATTCAAACACGAATTCACACATGTGAAAAATCACATCTTAGATATCCAGAGTAAGATGAAAGCCAACTCACCTGATACAAACAAGAAGTACTCTGGAATGATGCTTGCTGATTTAGAGTATATACTAGAAAACATCGACCTCCTTGATTTAGAGTATATACTAGAAAACATCACCTGATACAAATGTCAGGAAGCTTCTAGATCACCTCATGAATATTGTAGACTCTCGCAAAGCTGGTGACTCGAGTAGCCTGAATGATCTCCTTCGTTTGGTTGTCAAGTTGAAGCTTCTATTCCCTCGTCCTAAAAAAGAAGAATTTGACTCGAAGAAGATGAAGGATGATGGGCAAGATTCCGAAAAGGAAGAGTTTCAGTTGTCAACCGAATTCCAAGAGCTCTTGAACTCTTATAATTCCCTGACAAAGTCCCAAAGAAATTGCTTGTTGTACCTTTCAATTTTCCCCACGAAATCACACCGCGTAGGGATCAAGCAAAGGGCCTTAATTCAGTTGTGGTACGGAGAGGGATTTATTGACGACGCTCGACTTGAGGAGAATGTTGCTCTTTCATCTCGTGCTACTTCTTCCAACGATACTAATCCTCTGCCGATATCATATGCAACTACTGTTGAGGAAATTGGACGAAGAATAATGCTGATCCTAGAAGAGAAGAGATTCATCAAGCGATCAAATGAATTAGGAACTTGCTACATGTACAAACGGGTGCAACGCTTTCTGAGGAAGAAGGCAAAGGAAGAGCGCTTCATTGATTTGGACGGCCAGAATCGCAAACTCACCCCACAACTCACTTGTGGTTCCGAAAGGGCTTGTTTGTTGAATTCCCGATACAGCTCGCCGTCTTCTTCCCAGCTTTGGCTCAACTACGCCAATAATTGTCAAAACCTAGATTGCTTCAAAAATATCCGCACATTGTTCAATGTTAATGAGCGCATCATTGATCTCAGAGCAGAATGGTTCTCCAAGATGAGGAATTTGTATGTGCTTTATCTTGGAAATTGGGAAAGTGAAAACAAGTATATTGAGATTATGGAGTTGAACTCCTTGGAAGAGTTGAAGAACATGAAGCAGTTGAGGATTTTGAACTTCGAGGGAGTTGCAGGCATCCCAAAGCTTCCTGATTCCGTTTGTCAACTCACTCTTTTGAAAATTCTCAACCTTAGAGAATGTAGTCAAATGGAGGAACTCCCTGATGACATTGGATCCCTGCAGAATCTTTCTCATTTAGATGTAACAAATTGTCCTCTTCTTTCTATGTTGCCAAAAGGAATCAAGTTGCTCTCAAACCTTGAGGTGCTCAAAGGGTTCTTGATCACTTGCGGTGTTGATGGTCATCAAAATAAAAAGGCGTGCACCCTTGCAGATTTGGTGAAGTTAGAGAAACTGAGAAAATTAAACCTTGTTGTGAACCTAGCCAAATTCCCAAGCAATGAAGATCTTAAAGTACTCAAGGGAGTGAAAAATCTTTGCAACCTAAAGATTACATGGTTACAGAGTCACTATATTGACCAAGAACCCCAAAGAGATGCCATCAGGCGAAAAGCATTCAGGCACTTCAGATGGCAACATTTGAAGTGTTGGGAGCAACAAACACCCCAAGATGAGGAGACAGAGGAGGAGTCAATCATGAGATGCAGGTTTACTTTGGAGAAATTAAAGAAACTGGTGTTGTGTTGTTTGCCTTGGGAAACTGCACCAGAATGGCTACATCCAAGAGAAATGCACAATCTTGAGAAGCTCTACATCATTGGAGGACATCTCAAAACAATGCCTGGAGTCGGAGACCGCATGAATTACATGTGGAATGTCAAAAGTTTGCGCTTGAAGCATGCACTCAAGCTGGAGATAAATTGGGAAATACTGAATCAGGTTTTCCCAAAAATGGCATATTTGAATAAAATTCCACATAACTATCACTCACTTTCCTGTTCATCATGGTATGAGGATAATTGACAATGATCAATACATATGAGGTACCAAATGAGGAAGATGATATTGTACTGCTATGGACATGTGGTTCCGTGTGACAGTGCAGCAATGCTGCCAAGTCCATATTGTTACTGAATTAATTTACAGGAAACTATCCTTTTTGTGTTTGTTTTCTTTCAGTTTCATACATATTCACTGAAACAATCTTTTTATTCATTACAAAGCAAATTGACATGTATTAAAAGAAAGCCAAATGAACACAGATTCGGCTTTTTACCAATTCAAACATAACTTTTTCACACACCCTGAAAGATCTCATTTACAAATTCAATGGAAAGAAGCCTTCAACTTTGATATCCGAAAGCTCTCTGCAGAACGATCGAGTTTGCGTCGCCGGCACCGAGCCACCCACCTTTGCCTGTACATACAAGAACAACCAAAGGTGTTTAGGTCGGAATTTCAAGATCGGATGACAACATAAACAACTCATCTTTACAACGTATGAACAACAGTGATCCAGTTGTAGGTCTTACCAAAACAAAATATATTGTAGACTTTGCACATGCTTAAAGAAAGACAATATTTACAGCAAGTTACGTAACAATCTACATTCATCCTTGATGTTAATGAATGACCATATGCTGAAAGACCGTCAATACCCTTAATGATATATAGTCACTTCAATGACAGAAACCAATCCTTTGTATATTTCACAACACTCATAAGTTTAGACCAATCAGATTGATGTTAATGCATGACCGTCTGTTGAAAGACCGCTTCAGCCTCTTTTATTAGTTGTTATTGACTCCTTTGATTACTTTCAAGAAGACTTGTGTCGGTACTAACAATTTTGAATTAGTATAAATAAAGGTTCACCAATGTACATAAGATTCAACCTTTTTTTTAAATTTTATTTCTGATTTCCCTCAAACACAAGCTTCTGAAGTTCTGATATATCCAACGGCTCTGACTGCATCTTCCAAACAGAATCACATTTCCAGCTCTCTATTAATATTTAATTATTAAAGGAAGATTAAATTGTTTAGATTTGGCTGTAAAAAGAAGATTAAAGTAACGAAGAGATTATCCAACAACACAAGTTTTTCAGCTCTCTATTTTCTATTCTTTATCTTTGTTAGCTATTCGTTGTCCATTTTTGAGATTATGGGTGAGTACTTTCAGAAGACTAGCTTGTGTCGGTATGTAAGAACATATGCTAGAATGTGTTAATATTCAGAATTGTATTGTAATTTAGGCTGTTGATATACTTCAGCTATATATATATATGGTCTACACCTCTCTGTTACAGCGCCTCATTCTCCCTCTCTAGCCAAGTAAGTGATACAAACTCTCTCTGAATTCTAAATACTCACTAGTATTGACCCTTGTGTAAACTTTTAAAAATGGCATTAATATATATACCGTATGAATGTTGCAGAGAAATACATGATTTGACCATTCAAGTTCCATGAGGAATGGCAGATCTCCACCGCGATCCAGCCTCGTTGAGTATATTCAAGCGTTTAGTTTTATGCTACCAGATATGGACACTGAGATTGAATTCAATTTAAATGGTGAGAATCATCACATGAATCATTTCTTCCCTCCTGATAGGGGACATAAGTATGTCAGTCGTTTATATCCAAAATGGAACGATGTGTTTAACATAATCAAGACAATGAAGGGGCCTTCTGTTCTGTATCTTCGAGGTTGTGATCAATTGTTTAATCTTTGTATCTTCATTTTCCCTTTTAAAAACTTCAAGACCTTAACGGCTCTTGAAATCTGGCAATATAACCACTCTTCCTGATGAAATCTCTGACGTGACCCAACTTCAAACCCTCAACTTGTCTCATCTTTCTATTCGACAATTCCCTGCAGATGACTTCTTTTCAAACCTCACAAATCTTCGCTTCCTTGTTCTTAAAGCTTGTCCAAATCTGCATTCCCTTCCAAATTTATCTAATCTCACTGCACTTGTACTCCTCGATCTATCTCATCTTCTTATTGAAGCATTACCCGATGGAAGTTTTTCTAACATGATAAAACTCTGTAAGCTCATTCTTAGAGGATGCTCTAATCTCCAATCCCTTCCATCCATTGAACCCTTGGAGAGGCTTCAATTCCTTGATATTGCCTACACAAAGGGGAGTGTGTATGGTTCTCTACTAACTCACACATATATTAATGTTCTTGATCTCTCTGGAGCTCACCATTTGGGAGGGACTTTTCAATTAACAAAATATTTACCACAACTTAGAGCTCTTGATATTTCAAAAACTATAATTGAATC
This sequence comes from Fagopyrum tataricum, assembly GCA_002319775.1. Lineage (NCBI taxonomy): Eukaryota > Viridiplantae > Streptophyta > Magnoliopsida > Caryophyllales > Polygonaceae > Fagopyrum > Fagopyrum tataricum. The sequence continues at coordinate 50,480,039 of CM008285.1, forward strand.
CATAGATTTCCAATCACCTCATAATTCGATTCCTCAATTCCTTTCAATCTTGTTAATTAAGAATTGCAGTAGCTTAGTACAAGTTCCTGCAATGAAAAGCTTGAAATTCTCCCTTAAGGTGCTTGACATGGCAGGATACGAAAGCCTTTATGTTTTACCCGAAGATCTATGTGAGCTTGTAAGGTTGCAGGAGTTGAATCTCTCTAGTTGTACTAGTCTGAGAGAATTGAGGGATGGAGTTTTTGATAAAATGAGTTGGCTTAGAAAACTGGACCTCTCCAAAACTAATTTGAAACGTCTACCTTCATTTGCCAAACTTATATCCTTTGAAACTCGTCTCATTCTGCCACGTGGCCTGGTATTACAAGTTTCAGAATTATCCTCTGATATCGAAAGTAAGAACCTCAGTAATGTGGTGATTGTAGAGGATGATGATGTTGCTTCTCCTCATCTTGGAAGTGAATATCAGGAAGGTAGTATTCCCAATGAGTTTCATCTGGTTTCTACTTTTACCAGTAGCACAAATTCATCTTTTCACCGATTCAAACACGAATTCAGAGTTGTGAAATCTTGCATCTTAGATATCCAGAGTGAGATTGAAACCAACTCACCTGATAGAATCACTGTTTCCAAGAAGTACTCTAGAACGATGCTCGATGATTTAGAGTATATACTAGAAAACATCGACCTCATTGAGAGTGCCGATCACAAGGGAAATGCCAGGAAGCTTCTAGATCGTCTCATGGATGTTGTAGATCGGCCAAAACCTAACAACTACATTAACCTGAAGGAGATCCTTCGTTTGGTAGTCAAGTTGAAGCTCTTATTCCCTTGTCCTAAAAAGGAAGATTATGATCAGAAAATTTCTGATGATGATGGTTTGCTCCTTTACAAAGACATACGGTCCCTAGCACACCGTGAATATATGAAATCATATATTTCCCTAACAAAAGCCCAAAGAAGTTGCTTGTTGTGTCTTTTAATTTTCCCCATGAAATCAATTGACCCAGTAGAGATCAAGAAGAGGACCTTATTCCACTTGTGGTACGGTGAGGGATTCATTGACGATGCTCGAGATGAGCAGAATGTTGCTCTTTCATCACGTGCTACTTCTTCCACCAACACTAATCATCTGCTGCCGATATCATCTGCATACACTGTTGAGGAAATTGGACATCGAATTATGTTGATCCTAGAAAAGAAGAAATTCATCCAGCGATCACATAATTCAGGAACTTGCTACATGAACTATATTGTACACACTTTTCTGATGATCAAGGCAGAAGAATCATCATATGAATCTGTCTTTCTCTCTCAGTGTGGAATGTTTCTCATGTAGAATGTTTCTCTCTCAGTGATCCGCTTTCTCTCTCAGTGTGAAGTGTGTACAACTATATTGTACACACTTCATAATCATCTTACCAGCGAATTTCTCATGTAGAATGTTTCTCTCTCAGTGATCCGCTTTGAAGTATCTGTCTTTCTCTCTCAGTGATCCGCTTTGAAGGGTTTCAATGGGCTTGTAATCTTTACACCATTCACTATTTCTACATTTCTAGTTTTGTTTCAGCTTGTAATCTGTATGGTAAACAATATACAAATGATTCAGCTTGTAATCTAGCTTTTATGATATTTTGTTCAGACAAGTATAATGCTTTGTATATAACTTTTTTGTTTATTTTATCCAGTGAAAAAAAAAGCATTAGATGTTTGCCTGTTATAATCCCTCCTTACCCAAAAAACCCGATATTTGGGTTGCACAAAAGCAGTAAGGCATCGTTATAACCACTGGCATGATGGGTTATTTTTCCCCTTTCTTTGTGTTGTTTTTTTCCTGCTTTTTCAGATTGGGGGTTTTCACTTTCTTTGTAGATCGAGCGTTTTTTGCTAAGAAAAATGGCAGTTTATTGATACATTTGATTGAATACCAAACATATTGCAATATATCAAGACAAAAGTTGTTTCTATTACGTCCATGCAACACATTTGCTGAGCCAAAGGTAAGAGAACTGTACAAGTACTATTAGCATACAGTTGCAGTGAAATTTTGACAGAGGATTATTATATTATGGTTAATTTGACAGATGATTAGCAGTCAAGATTATACTAGAATCTTCTTTTAACAAGTGCTAACAATCAACCATCCACTAAAACTAAAAGATGCGTGTGATTATTGTATCCCATTCAACTTTATAGAAAAGAAGATTAAAGCTTTGCAAACACAAGCTTTTGAGTTGGAGTGGAATCTCAAAAATATAGATCAACAATATACACCGTACTATTCAGCAAACATATGATTCAGCTTCACAATAATTACGATAGAACTGCTATCCAGCTGTGTTAATATTTGGAATTGGTTTTTTTATTGTTAGTTGTTGGTATACTTTTCCTCTTTTGATGATGATTTATACCACAAATTCTTCCAAATCTCTCAATTACAGCAGCGCCTCTTTCTCCCTCTCTAGCCAAGTAAGTCATAAAAACTCTCTCTGAATTCTAAATACTTCTTAGCCTGTGTAAACATATGATTCAAGTTCCATGACGAGTGACAGAGCTCCACCACGATCCAACCTCATTGAGTATTTGGAAGTACTTGATCGTCGGGATTTGCTAAGACCTATCTACACTGATAGTCAATTCAATTTAAATGGTGAGAATCATCATATGAATCATTTCTTTCCTCCTAATAGGGGACATAAGTATGTCAGCCTTTTCTATCCAGACCCATCCTATGTAAACGAAATACTCCTCAAGAAAGTAAAGGGGCCCTCTGTGATGTATCTTCGAGCTTGTGATCGCTTGTTGTTGTTTCCAGGTCGTCATTTTCCTTTTCAAAAATTCAAGACCTTAACTGTTCTTGAAATCTCAGGTATTGACAATCTAACTACTCTTCCTGAGGAAATCTCTGAAATGAACCAACATCAAGCCCGGTCGTCATTTTCCTTTTCAAAAATTCAAGACCTTAACTGTTCTTGAAATCTCAGGTATTGACAATCTAACTACTCTTCCTGAGGAAATCTCTGAAATGAACCAACATCAAGCCCTAACCTTGTCTCATCTTCCAATTCAACACTTCCCTACAGATGATTTCTTTTCTAAATTGACAAATCTCCGTTCCCTTGTGTTAGACTAATTCATATTTTCAAATATAAATATTATGATAATGGGTTACTCTAGAAGGTAGAAGAAGATTCCGGAAGAATACGGAAGATTCCGGAAGAAGGAGGAAGATTCCGGAAGGTAGTGGAACCTTCTAGAAGGATGCGGAATATTCCGGAAGGTGACGGAACCTTCCTTCCGGAACGATGCGGAACTACCCGGAAGATGCCGGAGACATCTAGAACTCGACGGAACTTTGTAGACTAGACTAGAACTCTAGGGATAGTTCTAGACTTGTATAGGATTGAGTGAGAAGGCTCCGGAATGATCTAGGAGAATCGAGTTCCGGAACCTTCCCGTAGAGGAGGTGGAGATGACTATAAATAGGGGTGACCACCCCTCATTTGTGTAACTCCATCAAGAAGAGAGTAATAAGGCTTCTAAGAGAGCTTGTAAGTGAGGTTGTTGTACGAGTGTGAGTGCGCAATAAATTACCCGTTTATATATACTCGGTGTGAGTCGGGAAAGCGCGGATTTTCCCCAACACCTTGTTCTTAAGGCTTGTCCAAATTTACATTATCTTCCAAAGTTCTCTAATATCACAGCACTTGTATCCCTTGATCTATCTCATCTTCTTATTGAAGCGTTACCAGATGAGTTTTTTCAAACATGAAAAATCTCCGTAAGCTCATACTTAAAGGTTGTTATAAACTGCATTCTCTTCCATCCATCAAACCCTTGGAAAGCCTTAAGTTCCTTGATATTTCCTATACTATCTTACATTGCATAACCGATCCAGTAGCTTATAATCGCGCCCTCACTCATGTATTTGGTAGAAATGCAAAGGGGAGTGTGTGTGATTATCTGCTACATCAAAAACAAATTGAGGTTCTTGATCTCTCTGGTGCTCCTCATTTAAGAGGGGCTTTGCAATTGAGAAAATCTCTACCACATCATTTGAGAAGGACTTTGCAATGGGAAAAATCTATACCGCATATTATAGCTCTTGATATTTCAAGAACTAACATTGAATCCATAGATTTCTCACCACCTCCTCCTTTCCTTCGAATCTTGGTAATTAGGAATTGCACTAGCTTAGTACAACTTTCTGCAATGAAAAACTTGACATTCCTTCAAGTGCTTGACATGTCAGGATACGAAAGCCTTTGTGTTTTACCTACAGATCTACGTAAGCTTGTATTGTTGAAGGAGTTGAATCTCTCCGGGTGTACTAGTTTGAGAGAAATGGGGGAGGGTGTTTTCGATAAAATGAATGAGCTACAAAAATTGGACCTCTCCAAAACTAATTTGAAACATCTACCTTCATTTGCCAATCTTATATTCTTTGGAACTCGTCTCAGTCTACCCCGTGACCTGGTATCACGAGTTCCAGAATTATCCTCTAATATCGAAAGTAAGAACCTTAGTAATGTGGTGATTGTAGAGGATGATGTTGTTGCTTCTCCTGATCTTGGAAATGAATATCAGGAAGGTCGTATTCCCAATGAGTTTCATCTGGTTTCCACTTTTACTGGAACAGATTCACCTTTTCACAGATTCAAACACGAATTCACAGAGGTGAAAGATGGCATCTTAGATATCCAGAGTAAGATTGAAGCCAACTCAATTGTACCCAAAGGTTCTAGAACGATCCTTTCTGATTTAGAGTATATACTAGAAAACATCGACCTTCTTGAGAGCTCCGACCACAAGGGAAATGCCAGAAAGCTTCTGGATCGTCTCATGAAGGGTGTAGATCCATTAAAACCTCACAACTTCATTAGCCTGAAGGAACTCCTTCGTTTGGTTGTCAAGTATTGCCTTGTCCTAAACAAGAAGATTTTGACTCGAATAAGATAGAAGATGATGGGCAAGATTCTGATAAAGATCATGTTTCTCGCTTTAACAACGTAGGCTTACAGCTATCAAAACGCCAAAAGTTCCTCAACTCCTATAATTCCCTAACAAAAGCCCAAAAAAGTTGCTTGTTGTGTCTTTCAATTTTCACCAGGAAACCATACGGTGTATGGATCAAGAAGAGGATTTTAATCCACTTGTGGTACGGTGAGGGCTTCATTGACGATGCTCGAGATGAGCAGAATGTTGCTCTTTCATCACATGCTAGTTCTTCCACCAATACTAACCATGTGACGATATCATCTGAAGATACTGTTGAGGAGATTGGACGGCGAATTATTTTGATCCTAGAAGGCATGGAGTTCTTTATGCGATCAGATAATTCAAAAAAATGCTTCATGGACCATGGTGTACATTGTTTTGTGAGGGAAAATGCAAAGGAAGAGTTTTAACAAGAGAAAGATAGAATGAGAAGTAATTTGATTTCTGGAAAAGAAAAACTTGGTCCCAGTACGTTACATTGAGTGTATTTATATTCTCAATCCATCTGCTAACAACCTTTAACAACCAGAGAGGATATTGTTTTATTTACAAAATATAACCCTATATTTTTGCATAAACTTATACACTCCCTATATGCCCTCCTCAAGTTGGAGTTGGGAGAACAAGTCCAAGCTTGCGAGTAAGGAAGGAGTGTTGGTGTTCACCCAAGGCTTTGGTGAAGATGTCAGCAAGTTGCAATGAAGAGCTGACATGAACAGTAGAAATAAAACCTTTCTGCACTTCATCCCTTACGTAATGGCAATCCATACGTAAATGCTTAGTTCTTTCATGAAAAACAGGATTAGTAGCAAGGTGTTGGGCAGCCTTGTTATCACAATGCATGGGAATGGGAAGAGGAACATGAATCTGAAGATCACGAAGGAGACCTTCAAGCCAAACAACCTCACTGGCGGTGGAAGACATAGCCCGATATTCACTCTGGGCAGAAGACTTGGATACAGTCTTCTGCTTTTTACTCTTCCAAGACACAAGGGATGAGCCACGGAAAATGCAGAAGCCTGTGATAGATCGGCAAGTATAGGCACAAGAGCCCCAATCGGCGTCACTGTAAGCGGTCAAGGAGCTGGGAGACTGAGAAGAGTAAGATAATCCGAGATCTATCGTACCCTTGAGATATCTGAGTAGATATAAACCGGCTTGCCAATGTGGGAGACATGGAGAAGCCAAAAATTGGCTCAATTGTTGGACAGAATAGGTTATGTCCGGCCGAGTAAAAGTAAGGTAGAGAAGGCGTCCTATTAGCCGGCGATACACCTCTGGGTTAGGGAAAGGATCACCGCAGTCAGGAAGAAGCTTAGTATTGCGTTGCATTGGGAAAGATGTACTCTTACAATCGATCATATGATTATCTTGAAGAATGTCCAGAATATACTTCCGCTGGTTTAGTAAAATCCCTTCACGAGTCCTTGCAATTTCCATGCCAAGGAAGAATCGTGCCGGGCCTAAATCCTTGATGGTAAAAGCTGAGTCAAGAGCAGCTTTAACTTGTGTAGACAAGAGCAGCAGTGATCCCATGAGAAGAATTTTTAATAAAAAGAGAATAGTCCTGTTTGGACTGTGTGAAACCAAGGTGAATAAGAAGCTTAGTAAGCTCAATGTTCCACTGACGACTGGCTTGTTTAAGCCCATAAAGAGAACGCTTTAGATGGCATACTTGACCAGGTAGGGCTTTAGTATATCCTTGAGGAGGAAGCATATATACTTCTTCATCCAAAAAGCCATGTAGAAACGCATTATTAATGTCGAGTTGGTGTAAAGGCCAAGATCTAGCAGCGGCCAAAGCAATGAGCAACCGAACAGAAGTAAATTTGGCAACTGGTGAGAACGTGTGCTTGTAATCTTTCTCTTTCACTTGGTTGTATCCTTTTGCTACCAACCGAGCTTTGCATATCTCAATAGACCCATCAGCCTTGTATTTAATCTTATAAACCCATTTAGAGCCTATTGCTTTGTGTCCTGAAGGGAGAGCAGTCAATTCCCATGTTTGGTTAGATTCCAAGGCTTGAATCTCCTTGGTCATAGCATCCTGCCAAACAGGCTGATCCTTAGCTTGGCCATAATGAGTAGGTTCAAAAGTGGATAAAACATTATAGAGAGCGACTTTATAGTCTGAGGAAAAATGACAAATGGAAATGTAGGAAAGTATAGAAGGTTTAGTTGCAATGGATGTACAAACAAAGTCCTTAAAACGCGAAGGTTTAGTAATTGTTCTAGAGGGTCGAGGAATAATGGCTGGTGGAGATATGATTGGAGAGGAAGTAGAAGGTGAGGATGAAGAAGTGGGATCAGGTGAAGGAGAACTAGAATCAGAGGGTGAGGAGGAGGTAGGAGGTAAGGGACGTGAATAATTATAATAATTAGAAGTATCAAGATCAGGAGCCGGAGAAACTAGAGGGAGTGAAGAGGGTGGCTTGGGTAAAGCAGATGGTAAAAGATCCTTGAAAGGGAATCTCTCTTCATGAAAGGTGACATGTCGAGCAACAAAGATCTTGTGATTCTGGAGATTAAGAAGCTTACACCCCTTCTGCCCTGTAGAAAAGCCAATGAAAGCAAAAGGAATACTCACAGCATCAAACTTATCTTTGGATGGGAGAAGAGAATAACATAGACATCCAAAGACCCTTAGATGTTCATAGGAAGCGGGTTGTTTATGGAGAATTTCAAAAGGAATTTGCCACTGCAAAACAGAAGATGGCATGATGTTAATGAGGTAAGTGGCAGCAAGAATACACTCACCCCAAAATTGGATAGAAAGTTGAGCATGGAGCCTTAAAGCTCGAGCAGTTTCTACAAGATGTTTGTGCTTCCTTTCAACACGAGCATTTCGTTGAGGAACATAGGCAATAGATTTATGATGAAGAATGTCTTTGGAAAGAAATAAACTCTGCAGCTTGTTTTGAAGAAATATAGCTCCATTGTCTGTTCGAAAAATTTGAACTGTAATTTGAAATTGGTTCTGTACATAGGCCAGAAATGAAACAACAATGTGATGAACTTGTTGCTTGTCAGCCATGAGGTATGTCCAAGTACATCTTGAGTGATCATCCACTAAAGTAAGAAAATATCTTGCACCACATTGAGAAGTTGTATGATAAGGACCCCAAATATTCATGTGGACTAAAGCAAAAATCCTTTTAGCATAAGAAGTGCTATTTGGAAAAGGAATCTTGTGTTGTTTAGCAACAGTACAAGTATCACAGTTGAAATCAACAATGTTAGGCAATTTACTACATGACATGTGTTGCAGTTTAGAAATAGAGGAATGGCCTAGGCGTTCATGAAACAATTGAACTGTTTTGGGAGTAATAGGTAAAACAGAGTTAACATGAGTATCATGTGCAGTAGGCTTATTATTCAATGAACAAGTAATCTTGTAAGTCCTCCATCCAAGTGACCAGTTGCTACGATGATTTTACTGGAAAGGTCCTGAAACACGCAAGAAGAAGCATGAAAGTGAGACTGGATATTAGGATTCTATAATATCCTTGGCACAGACAAAAGGTTATGCTTGAACCCGGGCATAAACAACACATTGTATAATGTCAAGTGTTCAATCAGCACAATGGTTCCATGATGTGTGACTGGCTTGACTGAGCCATCAGGAAGCCCTATCAGAATAGGCTTAGAAATAGGTTGTAGATCAGTAAACAACTTGCTACAGATGGAGATAAAATCTGTATCACCTGAATCAATTATCCAGGTGCAAGAGTCTGTACTGGTAATAGATGATAATGCATTCAGGTTACCTGCAGAATTGATCGAGCCTGAATATGCTGGAATGTTCTGTCCTTGTTGTTGCATCATCTTCATCACTTCTTGGAAAACGGAATTAACCAAAGATGGATCTGCACCAGCTCTATCTAGAATTCCAGGTGAGATATCCAAGGGACAATTTCCCACTGGTGTGTCTTGGACATTAGCATTAGCAGCAAAGTAACCTGAGTCTTTGACTCCTAAAACACTGTCATGTGTCTTTCCTTTTGTGCCTTATACCAATCTGGTATGCCTGTCAACTTAAAGCATGATTCCTTAAGGTGACCTTTCTCCTTATAATATGCACATTGCCTGTCCATTTTCTCCTTTTTGTAATCTCTTTTGCTTCCTTCAACCTGTCTATACGGAACAGATCTATCCACAGCAAGAGCATCATGTGTAATGTTAAGTTCTATGATCTGTTTCTGCTTCTCTACTTGCATAACCATATGATAGACCCTGTTAATTGTTGGTAGAACCTCAAGAGCAAGGATATTACCACGTATGTGGTCCAACTGATCTCGCAGTCCCATCAAGAATTGGATAATCCTGATCTTGGACTCTCTTTCTGAAAGTTGTTTAAGTATCTCACATCTGCACCCAACAATTCCTTTGCAATTGCATACCGGCAAGGCATCCACGGTGGTTAATTCATCCCACAATTTTTTCATTTTACTGAAATAAACTGCTACAGATAGGTTATCTTGTTTCAAATTACTTAGATCCTTATGCAATTGGTAAACGAGAGGAGCGTTAGATACTTCAAATCTCTCTACCAATTCATCCCACAGATTCTTAGCCGATTCTACATAGGAGAAATCCTCAGCTATTTCTCTCTTCATAGAGTGAATTAACCAACATCTTATCATATAATTTGTTCTTATCCACATAGCCTTTTTTGTCTCATCTGAATCAGAAATCTCACAAGATCCATCTATGAAACCTAGTTTCAATTTAGCTCCTAAGGCCATTCGAATGCTGCGGTTCCAAACAGTGAAATTAGATCCATCGAATAAGGTTGAAACAAGCTGCATACCAGGATTATCTGAGGAGGATAGATACAATGGATCGTTGCTGTTCGCTCCATAGCTTCGCTCCTTCGCCTGGATTTCACCGTCTCTTTTATCTCCCATGATCGATTCAATTAGGAAGAGTAAAGAATATGAGTAGAATATCCTAGATCAATTTGATTGAGAACGAGGAAGAGCAAGAAACTTGCTCTGATACCATTTTAACAAGAGAAAGATAGAATGAGAAGTAATTTGATTTCTGGAAAAGAAAAACTTGGTCTCAGTACGTTACATTGAGTGTATTTATATTCTCAATCCATCTGCTAACAACCTTTAACAACCAGAGAGGATATTGTTTTATTTACAAAATATAACCCTATATTTTTGCATAAACCTATATACTCCCTATAAAGAGCACTTCATTGATTTGGACGACCAAAATTATAATCTCACCCTACAACTCACCAGTGGCTCCAAAAGGGCTTGCTTGTTGAATTCCCGGTACATTTCCCCGTCTTCTTGCCAACTTTGGCTCAACTATGCCAATACTTGCCAAAAGGAAGAATGCGTCAAAAGTGTACACACATTGTTGAACGTTAATGAGCGCATCATTGATCTCAGAGTAAAATGGTTCTCCAAGATGAGGAATTTGTATATGCTCCATCTCGGGACATGGGAAAGTGAAACCAACAAGTTTATTGAGATTGTGGATTTGAACTTCTTGGAGGAGTCGAAGAACATGAAGCAATTAAGGGTTTTGAGCTTTGAGCTTTGAGGGAGTGGCAGGCATCACAAAGCTTCCGGATTCTGTTTGTCAGCTCACCCATCTAAAGATGATCAATCTTACAGAATATAGTCAAATGGAGGAACTCCCTGTTGACATTGGATCCCTCAAGAGTCTTTCTTATTTAGATGTAACAAATTGTCCCCTTCTTTATGTGTTACCAAAAGGAATCAAGTTGCTCTCAAAACTTGAGGTGCTCAAAGGATTCATGATCACTTACAATGTTAATGGTCATCAAAATAAAATGGTGTGCACCCTTGCAGACTTGGTGAAGTTAGAGAAGCTGAAAAAGTTAAACCTTGTTGTGAACCTAGCTAAATTCCCCAGCAGTAAAGATCTTCAAGTATTCAAGAAAATGAAAAATCTTTATAGCATAAAGATTACATGGTTATTGAGTCACTATATTGACCAAGATCCCATCAGGCAAAAAGAATCTAGACTCTTTAGATGACAACATTTGAAATGTTAGGAGCAACAAACACCCCAAAATGAGAAGACAAAGGAGCCATTAAGAAGTAGTTGTTTGAAGATGCTAAAGAAATTGGTGTTGTGTTGTTTTCCTTTAGAAACTGCACCCGAATGGCTACATCCAACTGAACTATACAACCTTGAGAAGTTGTCATCATCGGAGGACATCTCAAGTCTATGCCCGGAGATCCCATTCATAACACATGGAATGTCAAGACTTTGCACTTGAATCGTACACTCAAGCTAGATACAAACTGGGAAAGACTGGAGCAAATTTTCCCAAACATGACTTATTTGCAGAAATAACCACTCAACTTTCTCTTCACCTTTCCTGTTGATCATCATGGTGATTAGAAAATTGACAATGATCAAGCAGATAAGGTACCAAATGAGGAAGATGATTTTGTACTTCTATGAATCTGTGGTTCCGCGTGATAGTTTCATTTCACTTTGGTATCAAATAGAACTTGTGAACGTAAACCTTTTCTTATTAGATTCGATGGAATACTGTGTTTGTCTTTTTCTTTTGTAAAGTCTGAAATATTCTCTCAGTATGCATTCTCAAGCTCAACTAATGTATCATTGTGGTTTTATTGTTCTCTCAGTTTCAATGGCCTTGTTAACTCAAAACCGTTTGAATCGGATTCCTTGGTTGCTTATATCAGGTGACGTAGAGAATGAAATGTTCTCACGTCAATTATATAAAGATAACGTGCCTAGTGAATCTGTTTGACAATAACACTCGCCATATCGCAAGCTGTCTATCTATTTCTACACATTCCTAGTCTATTTTCAATAGTCTTGTAATCTTAACGCCATTCACTATTTATCAACGTATTATTTTCAACAGTCTTGTAATCTTGACTCCTTTGATTACTTTCAAGAAGATTTGTCGGTGAGTAAGAATTTTGAATTAGTATAATCAAAGGTTCACTGACAGACATATGATTCGGCCTATAATCTGTACTACAAACAATATAATCAAAGGTTCACTGACATACACATAATTTAGAACTTAGAACTGAGAGTTGAGTTGATGTTGTGAGTTTGTACACATAGTTTAGGGAGAGATGCTTGAGACAGTTTTGTTTTTGTTTATCGATTAAAAAATTTATGAAAACTATAGAATAATCCTCTCTTTTGTTCAAAAATCGTTAATATACATATGATATTCGAAGTTGAAACGGGTGGAAAAGCAAGTTTTTTGTCTCCAGCCGATGAGCTTTATTCGTTGTAACTCGTAAGACGAGAGAAAGAGAGAAGAAGACTCACGGGGTGGAAATTAAAACATAGAAAGCATGTATTTTGATTGATTCGAGGGTATTAATAAGAGGGAAGATATGCCTTTCTGAGCATCCTCAAGCTCATGCAACGGCTACTTTCTAAAAGTATATACTAAAGGATCAATCTCCAACTTGTATACACTTATGCGCGGTACAAGCACACTTCAATCCACTCCATGGATTGTTCGGATCTACAATCCCGATAGAAAATTGACATATTTCTTTCATTCTGTCAAAGTTAGCCAAGTTTATTAGATATGTTCAACTTCAAAACTATAGATTCAACCAAAGCATGAAACTGCTGGTGTCTTACTACAAAGTTTGAAGATATTCCAAGTCTCTTCTACAAAGAGTTTCAAGTTAGTAGTACCTGAATGTAAAAATCTAAAAGCTTTATAATTTCTGTTGTGATCTTTCAACGAGTTACTTCAGAAATAGAGAGAAGAAGAGAAGACAAGACGTTTTGTGATTTTACTGCACAAACCTTGCAGCTAGGGTTTTCAATATACTTTGGTGGATAATGAATACAACCCTACACCTATCTATTTATAACCATAAATAGATAGAATCCTCTATTAATAGATAGAGTCCTATAAATAATAGAATCCTACAAATAGATAGAATTCCTTATAAATAGATAGGATTCTATAAATAGATAGAATCCTCCGCGGGGGCTCCGCCCCCCGCACCCCCTGTCGCCCCGGGCCCATTAATCCATGGGCCCAAAATATGTTTCCCTTGGCCCATTGTATCAGTATACCTAGATTTATTGTCTTATTATAACAATCTCCACCTAGACAACATAATCTAATACAAAAATTTGGAAACACATATACAACTCCAGGATCTTGTCGCCAGATCCTCCTTGTTTCTCTTGACAGGGGGCTTTCTCACTCATCTAACAACGAGTGACATGAACCAAATCCAAGCAATGCTTGAATTTGTCTGTGGTAACCTATTTGGTCTTCATATCAGCTGCATTCTGAGAAGTGTGCATCTTCTCCAGGATGATCTCACCAGAAGCTACTAGTCGTGCCTTGAACACCCATTTGCATCTTATTGCCCTCTTACCTGCTGGAAGAGAAACCAACTCCCACGTCCTGTTCTTATGGAGAGATTCCATCTCCTCAGCCATAGCACCTACCCATCCTTATTTCTCCTGACTATGAATAGCGTCTCGAAAGTTGGATGGATCATCTGTGCCAATGACTAGAGCATAATTAACCATCTCCTCAAAACCATATCTTATAGGGGCCCTTGTGATGCGTCTGCTTCTGCCAGAATCAAGACTCTCAACCTGTTGTTGATCTACATCATGCTCACCACCTGCTGGTGTAGGTGTGTTAGAATCTGAAAGCTCCACCTCCACTGCTGATCTGGATTCAGTCTCTGTAACTGCAGGTTTCCCAACTTCCTTGGCATGTAGAAGCATTGCCTGCTCATCAAATACAGCATCTCGACTGATCATCCGTTTCTTTGCAACAGGAACCCAAAACTTGAAACCCTTCACACCTTTCTCATAACCCAAAAAAATGCGCTTCTTAGACTTTGCATCCAGCTTTGTTCGCTCATCACCTGGAATCAACACATATGCTGGACTGCCAAAAATCTTCAAATTCGATAAGTCTAAATCAGAACCAGTCCATACCTCCTCTGAAACCTTCCCGTCAAGAGAAGTCCGGGGTGATCTATTTATCAAATAGACCGCCATGCTCACTGCCTCTACCCAGAATTGCTTTGGAAGCTCTGCATTCAATCTAAGACACCGCGCTTTTTCTGCAATGGACCGATTCATCCTCTCAGAAACACCATTCTGTTGTGGTGTCTTCTGCACTGTATAATGTCTCTGAATGCCATGCTCACCACAAAAACTCTGAAACTGAGAATCCGTGTACTCTGTCCCATTATCAGATCTCAAATACTTCACTTTCCTCCCTGTCTGATTTTCCACTTCCGCCTTCCATAGCTTGAACTTGCTTAAGACTTCAGATTTATACTTTAGAAAATACACCCAGACCTTCCTTGAATAATCATCAATGAAAGTGACGTAATACCTAGATCCTCCTAGGGACGACACCTGAGTTGGTCTCTACACATCAGAATGCACATAATCAAGAATTCCACCTGTGTTGTGCTGACCTATCTTAAAAGACACCTTGGATTGTTTTCCCATCACGCAAAACTTGCAGAAGTCGATCTTACAATTCTTCACACCATCCAGGAGACCTCGCTTGTGAAGCTCAATCATCCCCTTTCGCCAATGTGACCCAGGCGCATATGCCACAGAGTTGTGTAATCTGTCTCAGAAGCCACGGCTGCAACTCCACCTACAACAGTACTCCCTACCAACCGGTAGATATTACCCGATGTAATCTGCCCCTTCATAACTGTCATTGCCCCCTTGCTCACCTTTACACATTCCTTTTCTGTTTTAAAACAGAACCCTTTTACATGTAAAGTCCCCAAGGAAATCAGATTTTTCTTTAGAGTTGGAATGTAACGCACGTCAGTCAATGTTCGAATCACACCATCGTGCATCCTCACCTTTATCTGCCCAATGCCAACAACATCACAAGCCTTGTTGTCTCCTAATCGGACGGAGCCAAAAGTTCCAGACTTGTACGTCTCAAACCAATCTCTATTCGGAGTCATGTGAAACGAACATCCCGTATCCATGATCCATACATCTGAGTAGTTGCCTGATGTCACAGAGAGCATATCAGAATTTGCACCATCTGAGTCATCTTTCTGCACCACGTTTGCTGATCTTGAAGATTCCTCTGACTTCTTATCTTCGTACTTCTTCTTCCTGGCAGGAAAATCACGTTTGAAGTGACCCTCCTCCTTGCAGAAGTAACAAGTTACTGGCTTTTTACCCTTGGACTTAGACTTGGATTGCTTGTTGCTTCCTTCTTGCTTCTCTTTCGTCCTCCCTCTATCCTAATTGCTTCTAACATTCAACCCTTCGCTTTGAGAACTCTCACTGGTATGTTGTCGTCGTTCGGCTTGTGAAAGCAACGCTGTTGACACCGTATCAAGACTTATCTCGTCTTTCCCACACGTCAACGTCATCACCAGATTCTCATATGAAGAGGGTAGAGAACATAGTAAGATCATAGCTTTATCTTCATCTCCAAGTTTTACATCCACCCGAGCCAAATCCCCAATAATTTGATTGAAAATATTCACGTGTTTTACCAAGTCAGAACCTTCCACCATTTTCAACCCATACAATTTTTGTTTGAGATACAATTTTCTAGACAAAGATTTTGACATATACCGTTTCTCCAATTGAGTCCAAATTTCTTGACAAGATTTGAGATCAATAACGTGGTATATTACCTCGTCTGCCAAACAGAGCCGAATGACCAACGCTGCCTTTTCCTGCATCTCCTCCCATTCGTCGTCTTTCAACGACTCCGGTTTTGTCTCCTTTAGCGCCTTTAACATCCCCTGCTGCGTTATCAGATCCTTAACTCGTTGCTGCCAAAGACCGAAGTTGCCAGTTCCGTTGAATCGCGGAACCTCAAATTTTGCAACGGAACTCATCGACAACCTTGATCTTGATACCAATTGTTGTGATCTTTCAACGAGTTACTTGAGAAATAGAGAGAAGAAGAGAAGACAAGACATTTTGTGATTTTACTGCACAAACCTTGCAGCTAGGGTTTTCAATATACTTTGGTGGATAATGAATACAACCCTACACCTATCTATTTATAACCATAAATAGATAAAATCCTCTATTAATAGATAGAGTCCTATAAATAATAGAATCCTACAAATAGATAGAATTCCTTATAAATAGATAGAATCCTCCGCGGGAGCTCCGCCCCCCGCACCCCCTGTCGCCCCGGGCCCATTAATCCATGAGCCCAAAATATGTTTCCCCTGACCCATTGTATCAGTATACCTAGATTTATTGTCTTATTATAACAATTTCCTTCTTAAGTGCTTAACAAATAGGAATCCCCGGATGTATTACTATAAGAGAAGAACAACTCACACCTTGATTAGGAACTCTTGCTCGAGCCCAAGCAACAGTTTGATTTCAATACTTCTTGTAGGACTTGGTTCAACACTTGTCATAGTGAATGAAGTTCTTGTCGCAACTTTGACAAATAAAATCTTTATAAAGAGCATTCTTATGAGTGACTGAACCAGTAAGTATATATATACTCATGAGTTGTTTAGCTTTGTAAATATTAAAGAAAGTGTTAATGTTCATAAGTTGATTTAACTCAACAAGAGAACTGCAGTTTAACTAAATACCCATTATTCATATAAAAAAAATCATTCATACTACAAGTGTAACCACTAAATAACTTACATGGAAAAGAATGCTATAACTTAACCTTACTTATCAGTTGGATCTTCTACCTTGGTTTTTGGATAAGGAAATATAAACATACCGATCGTAACTTTGACAACTATCAGTGATGGCTTATGTTCACAGTTACTTCACCTATGTCCTTTCTACATAGATTGCTAAACCTAAATTTAGGTCTGTTATCTTCCAAGTTGATTTAGCTTCCCGGGCGTATCTTACCACATCCGAGCAGTGATTCGAGGTTCTCGGGCAATGCTTTTCTCTTTTGAATTAGTATAATCAAAGGTTCAGCAACATTATGCTTCAGCCTTTTTATATTTTGATTTCCCTCATACACAAGCTTGTGAAGTTCTGATCCAACGGCTCCGATTGCATCGTCCACACAGAATCACACTTCCAGCTTTGTTTAATATTTAGTGATAAAAAAGGAGATTAAAGTGTTAAGATTTGGCTATCAAAAGAAGATTAAAGTGATGAACACCAGTGTTTAGTGTTTTTGTTTTGGTTATTCTATACCGCAAGTAAGTGACAAAGCATTTGTCAGAAGACTTGATAATATTTGGAATTGTTTTTTATTGTTAGCTGTTGCTATACTTGTACAGAAAATTCCAGTGATGAAAATGCTTGTGATCCAACGGCTCTAATTGCTTCTTCCTAACCCAATCATATCACAACCTTTTACATGTCTTCAACAATATATGATGATCTATCTGTACCACAAATTCATCCACACCTCTTGGTTACAGAGCTTCTAAATGCTCCCTCTCCAGCTAAGTAAGTGAAATTAATGTTGCAGATAAATACAGCAGCCAACCATTAGAGGTCCAGGAGGAGTAGCAGAGCTTCGCCGCTATCCCGCCAACCATTAAAATCCCTCTAAATTCTAAATATGCTTCCTCGTCCGGATTGGCGAAAATATATCCATGGAGAGGTTTGATTGTTTGAATTGAATTTAATTGGTGAGAATCATCACATGAAAGCATTAATAAATATACCTGGTGTGTGTGTGTCATATTTGCAGAGAAGTAGACGAGCCAAACGTTCAATTTCCATGGCGAGTGACAGAGCTCATCCGCGATCCAGCCTCATCGAGTATTTTGAAGCGTTTGATCGTCAAGATATGCTACAACCTATCAGAACTGAGATCAAAATTAATTTAATTGGTGAGAATCATCACATGAAGCATCTCTTGCCTCCTGATAGGGGTCATAACTATATCAGCTTTTATTATCCAAACCCGGATCATGTGAGACCCTTACTGAGGACAATGCAGGGACCCTCTGTGTTGTATCTTCGAGGTTGTGATCATTCTATCTTTCCAGATTTATTCTCTTTTGAAAACTTCAAAACCTTAACAGTTCTTGAAATATCTGGTGCTCACCATCTAACTGTTCTTCCTAAGGAAATCTCTGAAATGACCCAACTTCAAATCCTCAACTTGTCTCGTCTTCCTATTCAACGATTCCCTGTAGATGACTTCTTTTCTAAACTCAGAAATCTCATTTTTCTTGTTCTTAAAGGTTGTCCAAATTTACATTCCCTTCCAAAGTTTTGTAATC
Source organism: Fagopyrum tataricum (assembly GCA_002319775.1). Lineage (NCBI taxonomy): Eukaryota > Viridiplantae > Streptophyta > Magnoliopsida > Caryophyllales > Polygonaceae > Fagopyrum > Fagopyrum tataricum. The sequence continues at coordinate 50,498,245 of CM008285.1, forward strand.
TCACGGCACTTGTATTCCTCGATCTATCTCATCTTCTTATTGAAGCATTACCGGATGGAATATTTTCTAACATGAAAAAACTCCGTAAACTCATTTTTAGGGGCTGCTCTAATCTCCATTCCCTTCCATCAATCCAACCCTTGGAAAGCCTTCAACTCCTTGATATTTCCTATACTTCCTTGCATTTCAAAGATGTTCCACCCGCTAGAAATATGGCCCTCAGTCATGTATTTGGTAGATATGCAAATGGGAGTGTATATGATTCTCTAGCAGATCAATTTTGTATTGAAGTTCTTGATCTCTGTGGAGCTCATCATTTGGGCGGAACTTTTCAATTGAGAGATTTTTATTTCCTTAAAGCTCTTGATATTTCAAGAACTAACATTGAATCAATAGATTTCTCACCACGTCCTACTTTGTTTTATTTCTTTTCAATCTTGTTAATTAGGAATTGCAGAAGCTTAGTACAACTCTCTCCAATGAAAAACTTGAAATCCCTTACGGTGCTTAACATGTCAGGATGCGAAAGCCTTTGTGATTTACCCGAAGATCTATGTGAGCTTGTAGACTTGCAGGAGTTGAATCTATCTGGGTGTACTAGTTTGAGAGAATTGAGGGAGGGTGTTTTCGATGATATGATCAAGCTTGAGATACTGGACCTCTCCAAAACTAATTTCAAACATCTACCTTCATTTGTCAAACTTATATCCTACGGAACTCGTCTCATTTTGTCACGTAGCCTGATAGTAAAAGTTCCAGAATTATCCTCTAATATAGAAGGTAACAACCTCAGTAATGTGGTGATTGTAGAGGATGACGTTGCTTCTCCTGATCTTGGAAGTGAAGAAAATGAGAGAAATCTTGGAGAAATAGCAGAAAGTTGGGAGGGAAGTATTCCCAGTGAGTTTCATCTAGTTTCCACTTTTAGTAGCACAGGTTCATCTTTTTATCAATTCAAACACAAGTTCACAGAGGTGAAAGATCATATTCAGAGTAAGATTGAAGAAGCCAACTCACCTGAAACAAACATTACTCCAAAAGATTCCACGAGGTACTTTGGAACGATGCTTGTTGATTTAGATTATATACTTGAAAACATCGACCTCCTTGAGAGCTCTGACAACAAGGGAAATGCCAAGAAGCTTCTAGATCATCTCATGGATGTTGTAGATCATGATGACTCCAATAGCGTCAAGGATATCTTTCGTTTGGTTGCCAAGTTGAAACTCCTATTCCCTCGTCCTAAACAAGAAGATTTTGACTCGAAGAAGATGAAGAATTATGAACAACATTTTGATGATGATGCTTTTCTCAAACACAGAGACTTCGAGTTTCGAAAATACCAAAATTTCCTTGGCTCCTATAATTTTCTAAGTAAAGCCGAAAGCAGTTGCTTGTTGTATCTTTCAATTTTCCCCATGAACTTAAGCTGTGTAGAGATCAAGCAGAGGACCTTAATCCATTTGTGGTACGGTGAGGGGTTCATTGACGACGCTCGAAATGAGGAGAATGTTGCTCTTTCATCACGTGCTACTTCTTCCACCAACACTTATCATCTGCTGCCGGTATCAACTGCACACACTGTTGAAGAAATTGGACGACGAATTATGCGGACCCTAAGACGGTTGGGATTCATTTTCCGATCTAATAATTCGAGAGATTGCTTCATGAGCTATAGTGCACACTGTTTTTTGAGAGAAAAGGCCAAGGAAGAGCACTTCATTGATTTGGACGACCAGAATTACAAGCTTACCCCAAAACTCAGTAGTGGCTCCCAAAGGGCTTGTTTGTTGAATTCCCGATACTGCTCCCCGTCTTCTTGCCACCTTTGGCTCAAATATGCCAATACTGGTCAAAAGGTAGAGTGCTTCAAAAATATACGCACATTGTTCAACGTTAATGAGCGCATAATTGATCTCAGAGCAAAATGGTTCTCCTTGATGAGGAATTTGTCCGTGCTTCATCTTGGGACTTGGGAAAGTGAAAGCAGCAAAAAGAATATTGAGATTGTGGATTTGAATTTCTTGGAGGAGTTGAAGAACATGAAGAAATTGAGGGTTTTGAACTTTGAGGGAGTTGGAGGCATCTCAAAGCTTCCAGATTCTGTCTGTCAGCTCACACATCTGAGGACGATCAATCTTAGAGAATGTAGTCAAATGGAGGAACTCCCCGATGGCATTGGTTCCCTCCAAAATCTTTCTCATTTAGATGTAAGAAATTGTCCCTTGCTTTCTATGCTTCCAAAAGGAATCAAGTTGCTCTCAAAACTTGAGGTTCTCAAAGGGTTCTTGATCACTTACGATGCTGATGTTCAGCAAAGTAAAAAGGCGTGCACCCTTGCAGACTTGGTGAACCTAGAGAAGCTGAGAAGGTTAAACCTTGTTGTTAACCTAGCCAAATTCCCAAGCAATGAAGATCTTCAAGTATTCAAGGGAATGAAAAATCTTTGCAACCTAAAGATTACATGGTTACCGAGTCGCTATATTGACCAAGAAACTCAAGATGCCATCAGGCGAAAACAGTCTAGGCAGTCTAGATGGAAACATCTGAAATGTTGGGAGCAACAAAAACCCCAAAATGACGAGACAGATGAACCACTAAGGAGTAGTTGTTCTTTGAATAACCTAAAGAAACTAGTGTTGTGTTGTTTTCCTTCAGAAACTGCACCAGATTGGCTACATCCAAGTGAATTGAAGAATCTTGAGAAGCTCTACATTGTCGGAGGACATTTGAAAACATTGTTTCCTGTAGACATCAATCAGAATACATCATGGAATGTCAAGACTTTGCATTTGGACCATACCCTCAAATTGGGCATTGAATGGGAATCACTCATGCAAATTTTCCCAAATTTGAAGTTATTGATGAAATTACCACGAGACTATCTCTCAACCTTTCCTGTGGATGATTTTGGTTTGTGGAAAGCTGAATATGAAGAAGATGAAGGTATAGTTGAGGAGGAAAATGCTTTCTAATGTTGACGTGTAATATTTTGGAGTGCCACTTTCTTTTGGATTTGACTTCAATTTGGTATCATATATCTCAAATTTGTCAAGGTAAACTGTTTTCTTCATATAATTAATGGATTATTGTTCTAGCTTCTGTCAAATGCTTTTATATCAAACTATTTTCTTTTGGAAAATGCTTTCTAATGTCAATGCTTTCGAATGTTGATGAGTATCTTGTCTTTCTTCTCTCAGTGATCTGTTTCGAAGGATCTGATGGAGTACAAGTTGATAAAAAGAATGATAGCAACCAGGAAAACAATAACGATGAAGTTGATGAATGTAAGATATTGAGTGAGTTTTTTATGAAATGTTGAGTACTTTTAGCCACTCATGTGAAATCTCTACGTATATATGCTTTTTTTGAACTATTGCTTGAGACAAAATTATCTGATAAGTAACAACTTTTTTAGTTGGTATTAGTTGCATGAATGTAAGATATTGAGAGAAAGTGTCATGAAATATTCCGAGTGGAGTTGAGTATGATTAGTGTCTAGTGAATCCATCCAAATTAAGTAAGAACTGTTTGTGTTTGTTTTCTCTAACATGAATCTAAATGCTGAAGATCAGTTTGCACTTTTCAGGTGACTAATGAATCTGTTCACAACTTTGACTCGTCATCCCCCATGCTATCTAAATATTCCGAGTGGAGTTGAATATGATTGGTGTTGCAGCAAGCAGTCTGTCTACTTATATACAGTTCTAGTCCTGTTTCAGCTTGTACTCTGTATGGTAAACAATATACAATCGTGTTTAGACAAGTATAATGCTTTTTATATCCTCTTTGATCTCTTTATGAAGTTAGCTGATTCTTGACTACTTTGATTACTTTCAACAAGACTTGCCGGTGACTCACTTTTTTGAATTACTATAATAAAAGGTTCAACAACATATGCTTCAACCTCTTTTTTATTTTTGATTTCCCTCAAACACAAGCTTCTGATGCTCTGATCCAACGGCTCTGATTGCATTCATCTAAACTGAATCACATTTTCCAGCTCTATATTAAAAATTTATTATTTAGTTATAAAAAGAAGATTAAAGTGTTACTACAAAAAGAAGATTAAAGTTATTAACAGATTACCCACCAACACAAGTTTTCCAGCTGATATTTTTTTAGTTTTTGTTAGTTATTTGTAGTTCACTTTTGAGTTTACTGGGTGAGTACTTTCTGAAGACTTGTGTTGGTGAGTAAGAATATATGATTGAACGTGTTAATATTTGGGTGAGCTATATATGATGATGATGATCTATACAACAAATTCTTCCACCTCTCTTACAGCGCCTTCTTCTCCCTCTCTAGCCAAGTAAGTCATAAAAAGTCTCTCTGAATTCTATATACTCATTATTAGTCTTGTGTGCACATACAAAAATCTTGGAAGGGGCTTTTCAATTTATAAAAACTCCGTTTCTTGAAGCTCTTGATATTTCAAGAACTAGCATTGAATCCATAAATTTCTATTCACTATTTACCAGCATATGATTCAGCTGTCTGTCTGTTTCTACACAGTTTTAGTCTAATGATTTTATTTCCTCTTTGATCTCTTTATCAAGTAAGCTGATTCTCAGCAACATATGCTTCAGCCTTGAAATAGAATCACATGCAATTCCAGCTCTGTATTAATATTTAGTTATAAAAAGAAAATTAAACTGTTAAGATTTCACTATAAAAAGAAGATTAAAGCGATGAACAAATGATAGCAAAGGCCAAAAATGCTTGATTAGATTTGTTTTTGTTTATCTTATGTGCATGAATGAGATGATGAGAGACTTGTACACATAATTTAGAACTTAGAACTGACAGTTGAGCTGAAGCTGTGAAATTTGTGCACATAATATAGGGCGAGATGCTTGAAACAGTTTTGTTTTTGTTCATCTTAATTTTTGAGGGTTCAAAAATTTATGAAAATTGTAGAATAATCCTCTCCTTTGTACTAGTAGAGTAGTAGAGTGGTGTTTTTGCATAGCTCTTGATTTTGAGTGCATCAACATATCAAGTAGTATAAGGGAGATGAAATAACCAATATTAAATTTGACATATTTCATTCATTAATGTCAAAACAGTAATCCAACCTCAATGTTGGCATTCTAAAAAGCTAAGGGAAATACAATTGATTGTTTGTAGTTGGATGGATAGTGAGGCAAAATCTCCTCTACCTATCGAAAAGGTTGTTTTGGTTATAGAAATACTTGTAGAAGGTTATCCAAATGATTTAGCATCTTAAGCCATATGTTCATGTCCATCTGCCAAAGACTTTCAAATTAGTAGTACCTGCATGTAAAAAAAAGCTTTATTATATCCTTCTTCAAGTGCTTAACAAATAGGAAACTGCTGGTGTATTACTATAAAAGAAGTACAAATCACACCTCGATTATTAGGAACTCTTGCTCGAGAACAATCAGCAGTTTGATTTCAGTACTTCTTGTAGGATTCAGTTCAACACTTGTCATAGTCAATGAAGTTCTTGTCCCAACTTTGACAGACAATATATATATTCAGAGCATTCTTATGACTGACTGATACAGTAAGTATACATATACTCATGAGTTGTTTAGCTTTGTAAATATAAGAGAAAGTGTAACTACTTAATAACTTATTTGGAAAAGAATGTTATAACTTAACCTCACTTGTCAGTTGGATCTTCTACCTTGTTGTTGACTCGTGAAATATTAGCATATTGTAACTTTGACAGTGATCACTTATGTCCTTTCTTCATAGAGTATAAACATTTATAAGTAGAGATTTCAAATAAAAGTACTCAACATTTCATAAAAAGAAAATAGGTTACCTTGAGATGATACCAAATTGAAGTCAAATCCAACAGAAAGTGGCACGCCAAAAGAGTACACAACAACATTAGACATCATCATTTTCCTCCTCAACTTCATCATGTTCCTCATCTTTTGCTTCATCATTTTCCTCCTCAACTTGATCATCTTCCTCATCTTTTGCTTCATCATCTTCGTCAACTTTTGCATCATCATCTTCTGTTTTATCTTCCCACACACCATCATCATCAACAGGAAAGTTTGAGAGAGGGTCTGCTGGTAATTTTCTCAATAACGTCAATTTTGGGAAATTTTGCATGAGTAATTCCCATTCAATGTCCAACTTGAGGGTATGGTCCAAATGCAAAGCCTTGACATTCCATGATGTATTCTGATTGGTGTTTGCAGGCAACAATGTTTTGAGATGTCCTCCGACGATGTAGAGCTTCTCAAGGCTGTGCAGTTCACTTGGATGTAGCCAATCTGGTGCAGTCTCTGAAGGAAAACAAAACAACACCAATTTCTTCAGCTTCTCCAAACAACAACTCCTTAATGACTCATCTGTCTCCTCATTTTGGGGTGTCGGTCGCTCCCAACATTTCAGATGTTGCCTTCTAGAGCGCCCAATGGAATCTTGAATTTCTTGGTCAATATAGTGATTCCGTAACCATGTAATCTTTAGGTTGCAAAGACTTTTCATTCCCTTGAATACTTGACGATCTTCACTGCTTGGGAATTTGGCTCGGTTAACGACAAGGTTTAACTTTCTCAGCTTCTCTAGATTCACCAAGTCTGCAAGGGTGCACGCCTTTTTATTTTGTTGACCATCAGCATCGTAAGTGATCAAGAACCCTTTGAGCACCTCAAGGTTTGAGAGCAACTTGATTCCTTTTGGCAACATAGAAAGAAGAGGACAATTTGTTGCATCTAAATGAGAAAGATTTTGTAGGGATCCAATGCTATTAGGGAGTTCCTCCATTTGACTGCATTCTCTAAGATTGAGCATCTTTAGATGGGTGAGCTGACAAACAGAATCCGGAAGCTTTGTGATGCCTGCAACTCCCTCAAAGCTCAAAACCCTCAATTGCTTCATGTTCTTTAACTCCTCCAAGAAGTTCAAATCCACAATCTCAATATACTTGTATTCACTTTCCCAAGTCCCAATATCAAGCACATACAAATTCCTCATCTTGGAGAACCACTTTGCTCTGAGATCAATGATACTCTCATTTACGTTGAACAATACGCGTACTTTTTTGAAGCATTCAATCTTTTGACGAGTATTGGCATAGCAGAGCCAAAGCTGGCAAGAAGACGGAAAGCTATATCGAGAATTCAACAAAAGAGCAATTTTAGAGCCACTAGTGAGTTGTGGGGTGAGCTTCCAACTCTGATCCTCCAAATCAATGAAGCTCTCTTCCCTTGCCTTATTCCTCAGAAAACAATGTGCCATTTCGTCCATGACGAAAGTTCTTGAATTATTTGATCGCTTGATGATGAATCCCTTCACATGTAGGATGAGCATAATTCGTCGTCCAATTTCCTCAACAGTGTCGGCAGATGATATCGACAGATGACTAGTATTGGTGGAAGAAGTAGCACGTGATGAAAGAGCAGCATTCTGCTCACGTCGAGCGTCATCAATGAATCCCTCACCGTACCACAACTGAATTAAGGTCCTCTGCTTGATCTCTATGTGGTTTGAGTTCATGGAGAAAATTGAAAGATACATTAAGCAACTTCTTTGGGCTTTTGTTAGGGAAATATATGAGTTTTGGAAGTTTTGGTACAATGAGTGGTTTGACTGTAAGTTTCTATAAAGGGGAGAAACAATATTATCAGAATCTTGCCCAATATCCTTCATCTTCTTCGAGTCAAAATCTTCTTGTTTAGAACAAGGGATTAGGAGCTTCAACTTGCCAACCAAACGAAGGAGATCCTTCAGGCTATCAAAGTCATGAGCTTTTCCATGACCTACAACATCCATTAGACGATCTAGAAGATTCCTGGCATTTCCCTTGAGGTCGGCGCTCTCAACGAGGTCGATGTTTTCTAAAATATACTCTATATCAACAAGCATCATTTTGGAGTACTTCTTGGAAACAATGGTTTTATCAGGCGAGTTCGCTTCAATCTTACTCTGGATATATAAGATGCGATCTTTCACCCGTGTGAATTCATGTTTGAATCGGTAAAATGGTGAATCTGTGTTGGTAAAAGTGGAAACCAGATGAAACTCATTAATGGGAATACTATCCTCACAACTTTCTACTATCTCTCTAAGATCAGGAGAAGCAACATCATCCTCTACAATCACCACATTACTGAGGTTCTTGGTTTTCAAATTAGAGGATAATTCTGGAACTTTTAGTAGCAGGCCACGTGGTAGAATGAGACGAGTTCTAAGGGATATGAGTTTGGCAACTGAAGGTAGATGTTTGAAATTAGTTTTGGAGAGGTCTAGTGTCTGAAGCTGATTCATTTTATCGAAAAGACCCTCCCTCAATTCTGCCAAACTAGTACACCCAGAGAGATTCAACTCCTTCAACTTTACAAGCTCACATAGATCTTCAGGTAAAACACAAAGGCTTTGGCAACCTGACAAGTTAAGCACCCTAAGGGATTTCAATCTTTTGATTGCAGAAAGTTGTACTAAGCTACTGCAATTCCTAATTAACAAGATTGAAAAGAAATTAGGATTGAAAGTAGGAGATGATTGGAACTCTATGCCTTCGATGCTAGTTCTTGAAATGTCAAGAGCTTTAAGGAAATCAAACCCTTTGAATTGAAAAGTCCCTCCCAAATGATGAGCTCCAGAAAGATCAAGAACATTAATATTTCTCTGATGTACTAGATAATCATACACACTCCCCTTTGCATATCTACCAAATACATGAGTGAGCATAGGATTATAAGCTAGAGGATGAGCTGTGCAATGCAAGATAGAATATGAAATATCAAGGAATCTAAGGCTTTCCAAGGGTTCAATGGATGGAAGGGAATGCAGATTCGAGCAGCCTCTTAGAATGAGCTTATGGAGTTTTTTCAAGTTAGTAAAAATTCCATCCGGAAATGCTTCAATAAGAAGATGAGATAGATCGAGGGATACAAGCGCTGTGAGATTAGAAAACTTTGGAAGAGAATGTAAATTTTGACAAGCTTTAAGAAAAAGGGAACGGAGATTTGTGAGTTTAGAAAAGAAGTGATCTGCAGGGAAGTGTTGAATAGGAAGATGAGACAAGGTTAGGGTTTGAAGTTGGATCATTTCAGAGATTTCCTTAGGAAGAGTGGTTAGATTGGCAATGCCTGAGATTTCAAGAACAGTTAGGGTTTTGAAGTTTCCAAAATTGAAATGACCTCGAAACCACAACTGATCGCAACCTCGAAGATAGAGCACAGAAGGCACCTTCACTGTCTTGAGTATGGATCTGACATGTTCTAGGTCTGGATAGAAAAGCTTAATATACTTATGTCCCCTATCAGGAGGTAAGTAATGTCTCATGTGATGATTCTCACCGATTAAATTGAATTCAATCTCAGTGTTGAAAGCTTCTAGCATATAGGGAGAATCAAACGCTTGAATATATGCAATGAGGCTGGATCGCGACAGAGGTCTGTCAGTACTCATGGAAGTTGAATGCATGATTTGGTGGTGAATATCTCTGCAACATTAATATCACCATTATTTATGTTTATACAGACTAAAGAGCATTTAGAATTTAGAGAGAGTCTTTATCACTTACTTGGCTATGTTGGGACAAAGAGGCGCTGTAACAGAGAGATGTTGAAGAATTTGTGGTATATATAGATAAGTTGAAGACATGTAAAAGGTTGTGATATGATTCGTTTAGGAAGAAGCAATTAGAGCCGTTGGATCAAAAGCTTGTTCATCACTTGAATCTTCTTTCTATAAAAGCAGAAGTATACAGCTGGAAATGAATGTCCAAGCATATGTTCTTGGTGCGGGATCGCCGTTGGATCAGAACATCAGAAGCTTGTGTTTGAGGAAAATCAAAAATAAAAAGGATGAAGCTGCTGAGCCTTTGATAAAGAGATGAAAGAGGATATAAAAGCACAGTACCACTCTGAACACAATAGCATAAAAGCTAGAAGAATGAGAAGAGAGCTAAAGAAGAAATTGACTGGTCTTTGATCAACATATGGTCGTGTATTTACAACAAGGATGTTTCTCTGATAAGTAAAGGTATGGCATTGCTGCTGAGCCTTTATTCTATGCTGTTTTTCCTTTTATGGATGATAATATTTAAACTTAATTTGACAGATGATTAGCAATTAATGGCCCATTTAGAGCTTTCTGTGATTTGATATCTAGTGGGTTATCATATATCCTATTTTAATCTCTTTATTGAGTTAGCTTATTCTTGAACCTTTTGATTACTTTGAAGAAGACTTGTATCAGTGACTAACAATTTTGAATGAATGTAATCAAAGGTTCAGTGACATATGCTTCAACCTTTTTTTTATTTTGATTTACCTCATACACAAGCTTCCGAAGTTGTGATCCAACGGCTCTTATTTTATCTTCCAAACAGAATCACATTTCCAGCTCTGTAATAAAAGAAGAAGATTAAAGTGATGGACAGATTGCCCACCAATACAAGTTTTGGTTATTCTATTCGAATCAGCTTTGCAGTTCTATATATGTTGATGATCTATACTTCATATGATCCATTCCACCCTCTCTCCAGTCTCCATCACAAGTAAGTGAAAGTAACCCTCTAAATTATAATTGATTTTTCCACTTATTTTTCTAATTCTATGCTGCAGAGAAATATGAGCAAGGAAATTGTTCCATATTCAGCTCATACTAAACAAGGCAACCATTCAAGTGCCATGAGATGTCGTAGTTCTCTCCACCTTGAGGATATTCCACAATTTCAGGTGATGGATTTCGAACGTAATCCTATCGCTGAGTTCAAATTCAGTTTAATGGGTGACAATCATCACATGACCCATTTCTTTCCCCCAGACAAGGGCCATAAGTATGTCAAGCTTTTTGTTCCAACTCAACACTCTATGGAATCCATACTCTTAGAAATGAAGGAGCCATCTATGCTGTGTCTTCGAGGTTGTGATCAGTTCCTACTTGGAGGTGATTTTCCTTTCGAAAAATTCAAAACCTTAACGGCTCTTGAAATCTCTAGTGTTGACAATCTAACCATTATCCCTAAGGAAATCTCAGAAATGACCCAACTTCAAATCCTCAACTTGTCTCATCTTCCTATTCAACACTTTCCTGCACGTGACTTACTTTCCAAACTGACAAATCTCCGTTCCCTCCTTCTTAAAGGTTGTTCCAATTTAAGTTCCCTTCCGAAATTCCCTTCACTCACTGCGCTTGTATCCCTCGATTTATCTCATCTTCTTATTGAAGCATTACCATACAGCTTTTTTTGTGACATGAAAGAACTGCATAGGCTCATTCTTAAAGGTTGTTCTAAACTACATTCTCTTCCGTCCATGGAATCTTTGGATAGAATCCAGTTCCTTGATCTTTCTAATACTAGCTTTCATTGCATAATTGATTCAGTATCTTCTTATCCTAGCCTCACTCATGTATTTTGTAGAGATGCAAATGGAAGTGCATTTGATATTCTTGTCAATGCACCTCAAGTTGAGGTTCTTGATCTTTCTGGAGCTCAAAATTTAAGGCCGAATTTTCAACTTAAAAGGTTTCGATACTTTCTTAAAGCTCTTGATCTTTCAAGAACTAGCATTGAATCCATATATTTTGCATCACCTCCTAAATCCCTTTCAATCCTATTACTTAGGGATTGCAGTGGCTTAGTACAACTTCCGGCAATGAGAGAGTTGCGATTCCTTAAGGTGCTTGACATCTCAGGATGTAAAAGCCTTTGTGATTTGCCTGAAGATCTATGTGAGGTTGTAATGTTGCAGGAGTTAAATATGTGTGGGTGTAGTAGTTTGAGAGAATTGAGGAAGGGTGTTTTCGATCAAATGCGGTGCCTTGAGAAACTCAATCTCTCCAAAACTAACTTCATAAATCTTCCCTCCTTTACCAAGCTTATTGATCTTGGGACTCACCTCATCCTCCCGCGGAACTTGGTAAATAAAGTTCCAGAATTGTCCTCAAATATCGAAAATAGGAACCGCCTTAATTTGGAGATATTAGATCATGGAAGTGATGATGAGATTGAGGGAAGTTGGGAGGGTAGAATTCAAAGAAAGCCAAATGAGTTTCATCTGGTCTCCACTTTTTATATCAAAAATTCAGCTTTTTACCGATTCAAACACAAATATTTCACACACTTGAAAGAGCTTGTCTCAGAAATCCAACGGAATATCGAAGACAACTCACCTGACAAGAGTCGAGTAGCTTTCGAGAGGTACTACGGAAGGATTGTTGCTGATTTAGAGTACATACACGACAACATTGACCTCTTCGAGAGCTTCGACTACAAGGGCAATGCCAGAATGATTCTAGAACAGCTCATCGATGTTGTAGATCGTCAGCAAGCTCATAAGTTCCCACTTGACTCCAACAACTCAAAGGAACTCCTTCGTTTGGTTGCCAACTTGAAGTTGCTACTCCCTCGTCCTAAACAAGAAGATTCCAATTCGAAGAAGATACAGGATGATGAGCAATATGTTGATGTTGATCACACTGAAAAACATTCGGAACTAGATCAATACTCCATCATTGAATCCTATGCATCCCTAACAAAAGCCCAAACAAGTTGTTTGTTGTTTTTTGCAGTTTTCGCCATGAACTCAGAGCAATTAATGGTCAAGGAGAGGACCTTAATCCACTTGTGGTACGGTGAGGGATTCATTGACGACGCTCTACATGAGCAAAATGTTGCTCTTTCATCATGTGTTAATCTACACACAGTTGAGGAAACTGGACGACAAATTCTGAGGGTCCTAAGAGTCAAGAAATTAATCCATCAAAGGGATTATTCAAAAGATTGCTTCATGAGCATTTTGGTACACTCTTTCGTGAGGGAAAAGGCAAAGGCCGAGGGATTCATTGATTTGGATGACGAGGACAAGCTCACACCACATCTCACCAACGGCATTCAAAGAGCTTGTTTATTGAAATCTCGATACAACTTCAAATCTTCTTGCGAGATCTGGCTCAACTATGCCAATACTTCCCATGAAAAGATAAAATGCTTTGGAAAGATACGGACATTGTTCAACGTTAACGGGCGCATACTTGATCTCAGAACAGATTGGTTCTCCAAGATGAGGAATCTGCATGTGCTTCATCTCGGAAATTGGAACTATGAAAACAAGAAGCCTATTGAGGTGGTGGATTTGAACTTCTTGGAGGAGTTGAATAACATGAAGCAACTGAGACTTTTGAACTTTGAGGGAATTCCAGGCATCCGGAAGCTTCCGAATTCTATATGTAAGCTCACCGGTCTCAGGATCCTCAATCTTAGACATTGTATTGACCTTGAGGAACTCCCTACTAGCATTGGATCCCTCACAAATCTGGCCCACCTAGACGTAACATACTGCCCCCTTCTTTCTATGTTGCCCAAAGGAATCAAGTTGCTCTCAAAGCTCGAGGTGCTCAAAGGCTTCCCGATCACTTACAAGGCTGATGGCCGGCAAAATGCAAAAGCATGCACTCTTGAAGACTTAATCGAGTTAGAAAACTTGAGACAATTAAAGCTTGTTGTGAACATAGACAAATTCCCCAACACCCAAGATCTTCATGTGTTCAAGGAAATGAAGAATCTTTGCAACCTAAAGATCACATGGGTAAGGGTTAACTACGTTGACCAACAAACCTTACACGTTCTTGGAGTCGGCCTGCAATCGTCTAAGAAGCACTCTAGATGGAAGCGTCTGAAATATTGGGAGCAACATGCACCCCAAAATGATGAGACGGAGGAACCAACAATGACAAGCATCCGCGCTTTGAAAAATCTAAAGAAACTTGTCTTGTGTTGTTTTCCTTTAGAAACTGCACCCAAATGGCTACATCCAAGTGAATTGCCCAACCTTCAGGAGCTTTACATCCTCGGAGGACACCTTAAGACGTTGCCTGGAGTCCCGAATCACAATACATGGAATGTCCAGGTTTTACGTCTCTTCTATACCCTCAAGCTCCACATGGATTGGCAATCATTATTGGCAATTTTCCCGTAAATGGCATTTTTGAAAAAATTACCAAATGAAAATCTCAAAACCTTTCCCGTTGATGGTTATGGTGAGTTGTTTTTGCGGAGACAGGCTTTTGAGCAAGAATAAGGCTATTGTTCTAGTGTTATCACGGTAAACTCTTTTCTTCTTAGGATTAATGTATTATTATTCTTCTTTCAAGTTGTATTATTTATGAGGATTTGCCTTTCTTATTTTAGTTTTATACATTGAAGACGTAACACCCCAAATTCACAAGACTCGGACGCTACTGGACTAGGAATAGGATCTCACAATGGATCCTGATCCTAGCCTGACAACAAGTTCACTGGATCTTAAAACAAGACACGGATAAATTAAAACCAAATATCAAACTGTAATATATACATATCAAAAGATATACAAAGTACCGTTGAATACAATCAAAACAGTTATATATACATACAAAAACATCCTCATATCCCACGCATATCCTAGTGTACGGAGCCCTCAGCGGATCACCTCCTCTGGATCACTCTGCAGCTCTCCTAACCTGCAAATGATCTACAACACGGTATAAAATCATTAGCTAACCATACACATATATATAGAAGATGCAAGAGCACAAACGCACTTCAGGAAAAACATAAACATATAATCATGTTGTCACACATTTACCCGGTTAATTATATTTATAAAGTCCAACACTCAAATCGTATATATATAATATATATGAATATATGTGACACGAGGAATATATAATCCTCGCCTCTCGGTGTTGTTGCCAGCTGGAGTGGTAATCTGGTAACACTTTCCTGTATACCCTATGGGAGTGGTAGGTGCTCGTCACACTTCCAAATCTGGCCTGTCCGCAGAGAACCTCTCAGTCTCCCAGCGGGATGACAAGGCAAGGTGTCACAACCCTACAATGGGCGGTCATTAAACCATAGGTCGGTAATAATCAAATATCACATGCTATCAAGCATATATCAAACACCACTCATGCATACATCAATATAGAGATGATACGTAGCTAAGTAGGTCCTATGGACTTACCTCAACCTCGAAGTACTTTCAATCCGATCAACTCCAATCTGGAGGACAGCACTGCCTAATAACAAGGCATAAAGAGATATTACATCTCCTATCAATCAAAGGGGTCACACCTAGACCCAAGGGATCCATAAGGATCATATCCAACTTATAAACCTCGATAATCTACTAAACCTCAAAGCCATAACCGGCACATATCAACATCATACTCATCATCATTCTATCCTCATACACATACCTAGCATGCTACTAACCCGCTCATACTAGGAAAGGAAATGATCTACACTACTCTAGGTAGATCATGTACAAGACGCACCTGCGTGACAAGAAGGACGCAGGGGCGAAGTGACTGAAGGCGCGGCGGTGTTCTAACACAGGGGCGGTGACTGTGGCCGCAGGCGCGGGTGCGGTGACAAGGTCCCGCAAGGGCGGCGGCTCACAGGCGCGGGGGCGGCGACAGTGCAGAACGTAATCTCCCGACTTCTCTTCCACTCTTCACGTGCTCAATTCACGTCTTCATCATTCCATAGCCACATTCATATACATATATATACATACAAACATCAATATGCATCCTAGCACATCTAATCCTAAGCTAAGGAAGAGGAATCAAATGAAGAAAGAAAGAAAGAAGAAGCAAGGAGCTTATCTACTGCTGTGATCTAACCAATGAGATATCCAAAACCACTACCTCAGCTGGCTCCCAAGCTCAGCAACAACACACAACATCAACATCCACCAAAGCCACACAATTTCTCTTTCAAACTCAAAGAAAATCAAGAACAAGATCAAGGAGAGGAAAGAATGCCAGAAGAACGTGAGAAAGCTGGGATGAAGTGAAGAAACCCTTGATCCTAAGGTAAGAAAAGGTTAAGGAAAGAGAATGTAAAGCATGGTCAAAAGGGTCAACAAAACCGGCTGCAGCCGCAGGAAACCGCATGGGCGGGCTCCTTGGCCGCAGGGGCGGATCATAGCAAAAGCCGCAAGGACGGCCCTCTGGACCCGCAGGGGCGACTACCCTAGCTCAATTCCAAAAGATCAAGGCTCTTACAGAAGATATGGTAAACAAAATGATAAAAAACAAAGGATAGCAAAGACCAAAACTATGATGGCCACCAAGAAGAATTGAAGATGAAGTGGGGATACATCTCAGCTTTTAGGCTCCCCTTTCGTAATTGTTGATCAATTTTGTTTTTGTTTTTGTTTATCTTATGTCCATGAATGTGAAGTGAGATGATGAGAGATTTGTACTCATGATTTACAACTTAGAACTGACAGATGAGCTGAAGCTGTGAAATTTGTACACAAAATTTAGGGCGAGATGCCGGGTGATTGCAAAAATATGCGGAACTTGATTCATTTCGGAGGATTCAAACATTTATGTAAATTTTAGAACAATCCTCTCTTTTAATCACGAATGCAGTATGAAGAAGTATGATGTGAAATTACGAAAGTTATTTTTGAGACACTTAACGTACTAACATTATGTATTCACGTTACTATATAAATAATCGTTCACACCTTTACAAAAATTACTATTTAAAACAATGTAACATGTCGTAAGGAAAGCATATGAGATTTGTACGAAAGTTGCATAGAACTTAATGGTAAGAGGTCGTCCCAACAACTTAAAGGTGAAAAGTACATTAAATCTCTACCCTAATTCGGACCAAATTCTATATTATTCATAAATTAGAGTTGGGATATTTCTAACATGTGGTATTGAAGTTGAGATAAAAGATTGCGGAATCTAAATTAAAAATATAGACGGCATGTTTTCTTTTTACTGATTTAAGAATTAATATTTTCAAATTACTCTTTTGTGCAATAAAATCATATAATATATTAATTCTGTATTGTAAGTAAAATGGTAAAGGGAAATTATTTTAAAACCATTAATGGGTTAGACTTAAGACTATACTAATACATCATAGTTACTTTAAAAAATATATATGTTATAGTTACTTCAATCCTTGTTTACACGTAAAATTGAGTTATTCATCACTAAATAATTTCACTTTAAAATTTAATGAGAAACGAAATTTTATTATGAAAGAGGATTTTCAACAATAAATAATTTCATTTAAAATTAAGTAATTTAAAATAACTTTCTTTTTTAAAAATTACCAAAATACATGATATTATCATTAAAAATTATAGATTTATAAAAAAAATCAAATAATAGACATCGAAAAGCCTAAATATGTATTTCTTCTTAGAATTAATGGATTATTGTACGTTATATCTTGATTCATCTTCAAAATAACTACTAATTAAGAAAGACATAAATTTCCGTAAGGAAAATATACGAGTTTCAAGGGTAACCAAAATTGGTAAAAAGAACAGATTACACGGTGATGGTGAATAATTGATTATTTATTAAAGTTTAAACTTTCTAATTAGTTCAAGAAAAAATATTACATCGAGTTAGAATATTTAAAAATATAGAAGAAAGCATTTCTTTATTTAATTGAGACTTAAATTTATCAAATTACTCTTTTATATGCAATAAAATCATATAATATATTAGTTTTATTTGTCAAATCAATATTAAAACTAAATCGAGTTAGAAGTTAGACGGTCAACATGTTGTGCCGCCAATCCTTTCAGAATAGCAAATCCGATCTAGAACACAACATTACCATACTCGTTAAGAAACACATATTAGTTTTCAATACAAACCCTTAGCCACCTTATTAGATGTCGTGTTAAGCCATTAGTTTTTGTATTGTAAATAAAAATGGTAAAGGGAAATTATTTTAGGGTTAGACTAAAGACTATACTAATACATAATAGCTACTTTAAAACAAATATATTTTATAGTTACTTAAATTCTTGTTTACATGTAAAATTGAATTATTCATCACCATTTTAAAATCTAGCTAATGAGAAACGTATTTTTATTATAAAGAGGATTTTCAACAATAAATAATTTCATTTAAAACTATTAAATATAAAATAAATTTATTTTCAAAAAAATTACCAAAATACATAATATTGTCATTTAAAAATTATATATTTATATAAAAAATAATAATAGACATCCAAAAGCCTAAATATAAATAGGAAACACCAACCAATTTGTAAAGTGTTAATTAATCTATATATATAGCGCGCTTTTCCTAAATAAAGACTATTATAAAACACATTATAAAGTCAAAAATAAATATATAAAACTAATTCTTAAATCTCAAAAACCAAATACACAACACATAACAAAACAAATTTGCAATATCCTTATAACATTAAAAACAAGACAATGTTGCATGGTGTAAAACCAGTGAAGAAAATTCACGTGCATGGCACGAACATCTTCAGCAAGTCATAATCATCAAGCAAAATAAATAAAAACCCAAAGTACTTAAACAGAAATAACAGAAATAGAGCAAAGTATATGACAAAACGCAAAGAAGTCAATAGTTTTTTCTCTACAAAGAGAGAAGTAGTCATATCTTCAAAAACAAGTCTTCAACTTTGATATCCAAAAGCTCTCGATCTGTAGAACGATCGAGTCTTCGTCTCCGGCGCCAAGCCACACGCCTTCGCCTGTACATCATAACGAGAACAACCAACGGTTTCAAGATCGGATTACAATGTAAACAACAAGTTACCTTACAATATTTACTTTCTTATATCGTAGACTTTGCACAATCTTAAAGAAAGACAATATTTACAGCAAGTTAACTAGCAATATACATTCATAAGATGTAATATGCAAGTAGAAATTTTGTGACAAGAGTTTTGAAAGTTGTACGAGACAAGCTACACGGACTCGGCTTGTAAAAAGCACAACTCATGCTCACATTCTAAATAAGCTCACATTCTAAATAAGTTGAATATTAACACATTAACACATTAACACAGTTAACCCAGTTAACCTTGTGCATGTCAATACATTACTCGTTCGACAAAAATAACATTGTAGGACTGTTATATTAGTCGAGCTCGTAAAAAGATCGAGACAATGCATCCACTTTTTAAATGAGCCGAATATCAACTTATTTTAAAGCTCGGTTAAAATTTGGATTTGGTTCGTTCGGATCGTATAACTACCCTAACAAGAGTACGTACAGATTTAAACATTAATTCAAGAAGAACAATAGATCGATTAACATGCAAAAGTAAGCAATGACATACCTCAAAACATATACGAGACGCCTATTCTCCAGCCTTATATAAACTTGAAGCTGCACCAAAGAAAAACAGCAAGGCATAAACATAATTGACATAACAACGTTAACACATACAACAAGAACATACAAAGATCATAATTAAGAAATAATAGAGCTAGATTTTCAATTTTACCAAGGTTTGCTTGTTGGATCATAGGAGAATGCCCTAGTATCTTCATCAAGGAGGAGAAGGCTTTCCATGTAAGTACAATCACACTCATCGACACACTTTTCGATACACTCCTTAAAGCTGTTGCTTCATTCTTCTCAGGATGAAACATTATCAGTTCTATCTTTCCGCGGCACTTTGATCCAATGATATACTTATCCTTTCCCACTGGAGAAATAAAAACCAACTTTGTACTCTTCTTCATCTTCAAGCCCTTAATGTCCATGTTGATGCTATACATCTTACTCCACTCATCCTTGTTGTTAACACATGACCATATGTTGAAAGACCATTCAATATCCTTAATGATATTAGTCACTTCAAGAACAGAAAGCAATCCTTTATACTCCACAACACTCAAACGTTTAGGCCCAACGCGTAATCTACCAAATCCGAGCAGTGGCTTGAGATTCTCAGGTAGTGTTACACTCTTTAACTCATTTTCTGCAATAGAGAGTAGCACTAAATAGACTCCTTGATGACTCTTTGCAATCCAGCATACAGATCCATCAGTAGATGATTTGTATTGAGAACACGAAACCTCATCCTTAATGTACGAACCCTCTATGATTTCCGAGTTAGACACTGATCTCCACTCGTGGGTGCTAAGTGAGTAGAGATCGACAATGGGTTCAATGAACATAATGTCATCCACATCATGCATACACATTAACCTTACAAGAAAATATTCCTTGTTGATGGGATTGTATGTGAACCTGAGATAGCTGAAATGTTTAATTCTAGTGCTTTCGACAGGATTCAAGTTGGTTGGTGGTTGGGAGATACAGATGTACCTAGACACAGATGGATTCCAAACAAGAACGGTGGCTTTAGAAACGTCATATAAGTGATGATCCATTATACAGATGAGTCCGTGGATGGAACCGACAACTCGGAATGTTGGACTGTTTTTGGAAAGAATTGGACAAGGGATATTTTGGAAGATGGGTGTTATGGTGTTTGAGTTTAGAAGTGAAAACGTGTCGCCACCGCCGCGTTTGCTGAAGAGGAGATTATCGCCATTTGTATCCTCGGCGTTTTTTAGTTGTAGTGCAAAGTGTTCCTTCATAAAGAGTTCAGTTGTTACCAATGAATACCATGATTTGCAGACACACCTACAACATATTATGGTCTTCGGTGGAAGCCTCTTAAGAATATCGAACCATAGATCATTATCCAAATATGATGATACTGAGCATAATTCTATTTTAAAGAGCCCAGAGTGCAGTCTTTTTCGAGACTCCATCAGAAGATGATCGATGAAGGATATGTTAGACCTGTATGTGTGATCAACAGATTTTAGACATCAAAGTTGTAAATCTATATATTCAATTCACAAGCAATTTGGAAAGTATCTAAAAAATATTGTTTAAGAGAACAAAGAACTCATCAATGAGCTGCTAAACTCAATCACAAATTCAAAAAACTTCAGGAAAAATGATATTTGTAAACCAAATTTTAAAAAAGCCCAAGAAAACAAGTTGAATCATTAAATAAGTTGAATCTAAAACGATATATTTCAGATTCAGACATCAAAATAGAATTGTAAATCTGTATATTAAATTGGGAAAAAAATTGGAAAGTATCTAAGTAAAGCATTCATGCAACTGATGGTGTTTAAAACAACATATGGCTAGTCGATAAGTCCTGCAAAACTCAAAACTTCAGCAACAATAATATTAACAAACCAATTTTTTTTAAACCAAAAAAAATAACACGTTAGAATCATTTCAACAACGATGATGTTCATCAGACAGATCAATCGACAAAAACAGGGTAAATGAAGCCCATGTCAAAAAAAAAAGTTTAATTATTTCAGCAATGATGATATTCATGCAGCCAAATAGAGATCCACGTACAAAAACAGCTTAAATCAAGCCTATTGACAGCCAAAATTCAGCAACAACGATATTCATAAAGCCTGGCCAAATCCATTCGTGTGAGATAGAAGAATTCAGGAGTTATAATATTCATAAATAAAATTTATAAAAGAAAAACAGTAAACAAGTTAAATCATAAAACTCAACAACTATGATATTCATGCAGCTAAAAAAAATAGATGTAAATCTATATATTAAATTCAGAAAAATTTGGAAAGGATCTAATTAAGCAAAACATTCATGCAATTGGTGGTGTTTAAACAACAAATGGCTCATCTATAAGTCGTGCAAAACTCAAAACTTCAGCAACAATAATATTCACAAACCAAATTTTTAAAAAACCCAAAAAAAAAAAAAAGTTGAATCATTATAGCAACGATGATGTTCATCCAGACGGATAAAGATCCACAAAAATAGGTTAAATGAAGCCCATTTCAAAAAAAAAAGAAAAAAAAAAGATAAAGTTGAATCATTTCACAACGATGATATTCATGCAGCCAGATAAAGATTAAACAAAAAAGCTTAAATCAATCTTATTGATAGCCAAAATTCAGCAAAAACGATTTTCATAAAACCTAGCCAAATCCATTCGTGTAGATAGAAGAACTCAACATTTATAATATTCATAAACCATTTTTTTTTTCAAGAAAAAAAAAGTAAACAAGTTGAATCATAAAACTCAACAACTATGATATTCTTGCAACTAAACAAAAAGATCCATAAAAACAGCTTATCAGCAAAGATTCATCAACAACGATACTCATAAAATCTGGCCAAATCCATTCAGAAACAATGATATTCATTAAACCAGCCAGATCTCAAAACCATAACAAAGTTTAAAAGCATAAGTATAAAAGATCATCGAACGTACTGAAACCAGTTCACAAACATATTCATACCAGATGATTGCTTCAGCCTTTCTCAACGGAGCTTGGGACTCCAAATCGCGTTTTGTTGCTTGTTTCGTCGTATCCTCTTCCTCTCTGAGCGGGATCTATCCAAGTAGTCTCCTTTTCGTGATCCAACTACTCGATCTTCACGTCGCGATCTCCATATTCAAGTCTCTGCAAAACCCTCTCTCTTTATGTCATGGTGGAAAGAGACAGTGTTTAACTCAGGAAAGAGCGGCGGCCTATTACCTTTATATATTGCCTTGTAATGAGGGATTTTACGAATTTCCACATTTGGCAATAAGGGCAATTTGTGATTTTCGAAAAAGATATTCCCTTTTATGTGGATTGAGATTGAGATGGCAAAATCCGGTAGAAAAGGTAATAAAATAATAATAATATTTTTAGCTCAAGAGAGGGAGGTGGGATTGAGATAATTTTTATTATAAACTCTTATTTTATTTTAGAGGGATTTTTCACCGGTTTTTGACGGGTAATTTACCTCGATATTTATAGAGATAATTGGTATAAAAGTGACTTGTGTGAATACATGGGACTCAAATTCCGTTTTTAAACTTTGTGTTTTGTCGTTGTAGGGTTTCTTGTGGATTGTTGACGGTTGACAAATATTTAACCGCAAAACTTATGAAATATTTGGCTAAAATACCTAATTGGTAGGATTTTCCTCGGATTGTTGACGGACATTTTACGGCAATATCTATGGAAGTAGTTGTTTCTAAACCCTGCATTTTGTCCGGTAGAACTTCATGTGGATTGTTGACGGATGATGGATATTAACAAGACATTTGTTTACGGATATATTTGATCAAAATACCTAATTGGTATAAAAGTGACTTGTATGGACATATGGGACAAATGTAACCATTCTTGAACGTGTTGACGGTTAATGAGTATTATACTGCGATTTTGTTGTAGGATTTCATGTGGATTGTTGGCAGATATTTTACCTCGATATTTATATATGGAGATATTTCATCAAAAATACCTAACTAGTATAAAAGTGACTTGTGTTGACCTTTGACATTGATATAATCGTTTTCGAACCATTGTTTTGTCCATGTAAGATTTCTCGCGGATTGTTAATGAATATTCTACCGCAAATTTATATATGGAGATTTAGGTCAAAATATCTAATCGTTTTTATCCGTGCTTATCCCTTGTCGGATTTTCCGCATAGTGTTGAAGGTCGACACATATTACACTACAAAATTATGGTGATATTGATTTGGTTAATACCTAATCAGTAAAAAGTTACTTGTGTGGACGTTGAACTGATATAACATTTTTGAACTTGTGTTTTGTTGTTGTGGAATTTTTAGTGGACCGTTGACAAGGATTTACTGCAATAATCATGAAGATATTTGGTCAAATATGTATATACATCGTAATTTTTATAAAAAGTGACTGAGGGCATTTGGGTTTGAGATAATGGTTTTCAAACCATGTTTTATATTGGAATGATTTTTTGCGATTTATTAATGGTTGACAGATATTAAATACAAAATTTATATTGGAAGGATTTCCTATAGACCGTTGTGGGTATTTTACTGCAACAATTATGGAAATGACTTGTATTGATACTTGATATGTACAATCGTTTTTGAACCCGTGTTTTGTCCTTGTAGGATTTATGGAACCTTGTTGGTCTTATGTGTTGGACTTGGGTCCAACGCGTATATGCGTTTGGATGTGCGATGGACCCAACGGAATCCTTCAATATTACTTTTGTTCAAACAAAACCACTTCAAGTACATCAAGGGGAAAGTTTTGAACAAAATCTTGTTCGAAACCTTCGGCAATATACAATTTAGCTAGAGCATGTCTCTTTATTAGCCCCGGCCCTAGGAATACAATTTAAACCGAAGAGAGCAAAGCTCCTACTCAACGTACATTCTAATCGCTCCATAATACTCCCCTTTAAGGCAGCTTGGACGGTTATTATGAAAAGCAAGAACAACCGCCATTGAGTCACTACGATATTTATTTATGGGGATGTTTAACAAAAATATCTAAGGGTCGTTTGGTATTGATATCTTAATTTTAAGTATCATGTATCGATATCAGATTGATACCAATATTTGAGAAAATTCCCTGATGATTTCACAAACCCTAAATCTGAGAAATTTCGATGGATGAACTACCAACGGTTCCGGCGACTGCAGCACGTCGGAGGTGGCCGGAAGAGGGATGAACTGCGGCGGTTAAGCAGGGCAGCGGCGGCAGAAGGCCCCGGCAGCCTCACGCAAAGGGACAACAACGGTGATGTCTCCTTGCTCCAGTCGGCGGCAATAGCAGCAGGCGATCACCAGTGGCTCTCCCGGTTGGCGGCAGGAGGCGGGAGAAGGGGTTATGGAAGAGTTGTTCTTTCTTGAGTTTTTGTGCGAGGAAGAAGAAAAGAAAGAAACCTGATGGGAAATGTTGAGAGAGAGGAAAGTAAGGATGAGAGAGAACGCCGATACCTTTAAAATATCATTATATCAAAAGGGTGAAATTTGGATATCAGGGTATCAATTTGATACCGATATCCTAAAAAATCACCCATACCCATAGCTTTATTTGGATATCGATACCAAACGACCACTAAGTGATATGAAAAGTGACTTGTGTGATACATATGTTTTTTTGTAGATCCTTTCGAATTGCAAATGAGTCCATATGTACTATCAATAAATTTGTATGTAATGATATCTATATACCTTTACTAAAGTAGGCGACATTGATGTTGAGATGGCAAACTCACGATTTTTCTAGGAATAGATTTTTTATTAAATTCATTAAGTCAATATTTTTTTTTTACTAAAACTAGATTCTAAAATAATGTGCCGGTTATCCTTTTAATGTAACATAAGATTTGATCAATAAACAATCTTGTCGAAGAAGCTCTATTTTAACCTAAAATTTAAATATAAAAAAAAAAGTAAAACTTGTGATTAATCACAATCTCATATAAGTTATTTTCTAACGTAAAACTTGTGGGAGAAGCTCTATTGTAACTCCACTTTATTTTCCGCAATAAATATGGATCACCTAACTGTGGTGGATTCATCAATCTATCACGTTCCTATAAGCAGAAATCATTTTCGCTATTCCAGGTAAACATTCAATCGTTTCATCTTGAAAATAAATTTTTTCATTGTTATGTCTCATAAATGTATTTACATAATCATTCAATTTTAAAGAGTTCAAAACATTCAAGTACTAATGATAGATTAGTAGTTTTATGTTTTCGGTTCATCATGTCAAATAAAATTTTCTTGATATATATGTTATTGCATATTAAAAAATAGCAGGATATCTTTATATCAACCCAATTTTATACGTTGACGGTATTATTTGGTTTATGTCATTAGCATATGCAAGTTTCAAATCATTTATTAACAGATACTCATACAAGAAGGCACGGCTATGAACTAGTTTCGTTAATACTAGTGGAACGTGTTCTTCATCTTTAACATTTTAATTAATAATACACAAATACCATATTTTCATTGACACATATCTTCATATTAGGTTTCAATTGACAGTTAATATCTTTTTTAGCTCCCTCCAAAAAAATATAGCTTTTTCATCACTATGGTTTTTATTAAGTCATATAAAATTTCATCCTAAAATAAATTGATAATAGAAGGAGTTGTTTCCAACCTTATACACAAAACTCGTTTTTTTTTCACTTTAGACAGAAATTTATTATCTCCGACAATTTTTTTGACATTTTAATCTAAAAATAAGAATAAGAAGTAGAAATTTTACACAAGATAATTACATCTTATTTAAACAGAAAGGGAAAATAATATCTTAAATCTACAAATAAGCAATAAAATCAATACCAAATAAAGTTTTGATGAAGATCATATCTTATATCTACAAATAAGCAATAAAATCCATTCCAAATAAAGTAACAATAAAAATATATATCGGGAGAAAATTAGTAAATACAATTGTAGATATTTTTTTTCATAAAAACAAATATTAATTACATCACCCTTTTTCAGAAAAACATATAAATAGTTGCACTTATGTAAATTATAAGAGTGAATATTACATCGAGTTAGAAGTTAGGCGAACAACAAGTTGTGCTGTCAACCCTTTCTGAATAGCAAACTCGATCCTCATAAACACTACATCTGAAGACCTAAGAGATACAACATTACCCTGCAGGACCCGTTGCACCCTCTTGAAATTTAGACGGCATCGGGCGCAAGAAAACCAAACGTATCAAATGCGAACGGAAGAAACAATGTTGGTTTTCAATATAAGTCATTTCATGTTTAGCCACCTTCGTAGATGCCGCGTTGAGAGCCGCCTTCCCCACTACAAAAGGCCCATTACCCAAAGCAACCAAAGGAGAGACTCATGTCAAATCAATACAAGCATGTTTTCCACCCACCCATCCAAACACTAACACATCAGCGGGCCTCAATGTAGACCTTCCTTTACGCGGATCAGTCAAAAAGGATGCAGGCGCCTCTTTCTTGGCCGAAATTCCTGCTCTCTTAAACACGTCATTTAAAACATCATCAACCAGATCGTGCCTGTATTTGAAGCCGGGTAATTCTTTACAATGAACCGCATGCACCCCAAAATTATCCAAAGCCCTCCCACAATTAGGCATAGGATAAAACACTTCAGACGGAAACAAAGGAATCATAAGGCGATACTTGAGGATCGTGCGATACTCAACGGAAGACATACATTGTCCTAGTCCATCAATAGTTTTGGCAAGAAGGAAATCTTGGCTATGCGGTGTCTGTTGACACTGAAAAACCGTTTTTTGTCTAGGGGTCAAATCAAAATATGCTTCCATCGTATGTACTGTCTTACCAAAAAGAGCACTCGCCAAAGCATGTTGGGCCTTAGGATGACGGTACTCTTAACAGTAAAACCAAAAAGATCAAAACTAGGGATAGAAGCTTGAAGATTGCCCAAAGCTCCAAAAAAAACTCGAATCCCGTATCAATAACTCTTGTCCCGCAAAATATGGTCTTGAAAGGTCCAAGACTGAGCTCTAGAGGCCACAAAAGAAAAAGAAGAAGTCTCCATTGTAACACCCCAAATCCGTAGGACTCGGAGTGCTCCTGGGCTAGGATCTCACAATGGATCCTGACCCTAGCCTGACAACAACTTCACTGAATCTTACAACAAGGCACTGATAGATGAAAACAAAACATGAAACTGATGTATATATATACCGATCAAAAGTGATAAAAGGTATTGTTGAGTACAAACGTCAAAACATAAACCCGTACAATATAAATATCTCAACCACGATATCGTCCCCGTGTACGGAACCCTCAGCAGATCACCCCTCCGGATCACTCTGCAGCTCTCCTAACCTGCAAAGGATCTACAACACGGTATAAAACCGTTAGCTAACTATACACATATATAAGAAGATGCTAGAGCACAAACACACGTCAATAATATTAACACATCATCATGATATCACACATTTACCCGGTTTATTATCTTTAATAAGTCCAACACTCGATCGTATAATAAATGTATATGAATATACGTGACACGTTCGAGGAATGTATATATAACCCTCGCCTCTGCGTGCAATAGCTAGCTGGAGTGATATCAGCGCACTTTCCCGTATACCATATGGAGTGGTAGGTGCCCTTCCCGTATACCAGAACTAACTAGCTTACAGAGAACTTCCCAGACTCCACTACAGGATGAAAGGTAAGTTGTCACAGCCACTACAATGGGAGGTCAATATAACATAGGTCGGTGACCATAATAACACATGTTATAAAGCACATAACACACACCACTCAAGCATACATCCAATATAAGGATAGTAGCTAAGTAAGTCCTATGGACTTACCTCGATCTCAGAAGTAATTCGCTACGAACAACTCTCAGAAACGTCCACTCCAACTGGAGGACAACACAGCCTATACAAGACAATCCTATCACACAAAGGGGTCACACCTAGACCCAAGGGATCCATAAGGATCAAGTCCAACTCGTAAACCTCAAGCCGTAATCGACATAACTATATCATACTCATCAGCATCCGAATCCTAGCATGGTACTAGTTCCCTCATACTAGAAAGGAAAGGAACTACCTAACTATAGGTAGTCTCGGGACAAGACGCACCTGCGTGAACTAAGGACGCAGGGGCGGAACGCGGGCAACCGCGGGCGCGGCGACACTCAGCCGCGGGGGCGGTGACACGGGACTCAGTTAACGCAGGCAAGGCGCTGGCGCTGCGGCACGTCTTCCGCAGGAGCGGTGACTTCTGACCGCGGGGGCGGCGACAGTGCAGAATGAAATCTCGCGGCTTCTCTTTAGCTCTTCACGTGATCTTATCACGTCTACTCTCTTCCAAAACCACACACCACATGCACAAACACATACCAACCATCTACACCCTTAGCATACATCTAATCCTAAGCTAGAAAGATTGAATCAAAGAAGAAGAGAAGGAGAAGAACAAGCACTCACCACTACTGAAGATCCTAGGCTGTAGGGAGGATCAACACACTAGAGCTGACTTCAAAGCTCAGTAACACACACACTAGCATCATCATCAACCACCAAGCCACAACAAAACTCTTCCAAACCAAAGGAAACCAAGACAAGGACAAAGGAAGGTGAAGGAGAAGCAAGAAGGACGTGAGGGAAGTTGTAACATGAATGAAAGGGAACCCTTGCTCAGCAAGGTAAAACGAAGAGGTAAGGTGAAAGGTAAAGCACGGTCAAAAGAGTCAACAAAAACGGTTGCAGCCGCCGAAAACCGCAGGGGCGGTCCCATGAGCCGCAGGGGCGGAGGCCCGCAGGGGCGGCCAAAATGCCCGCGGGTGCGGAAAAGTCTCAACTCGGCCAAAGCCAATCTCGGCCATGGTCCGATCTCGGTCCGGAAGAGTAGGGGTCTCACATCCATAGCTGAGTATAAAACAAGGCCTCCACAACGAATCGGAAAAGAAGCAAGTCACCATTGAAGATCACTAAAAAAAGGACCCTCACAAACCACAATATAATTGACTGATTCATGGAGTCCCAAATCAAAAAAAAAAGTAGATGCACCCTCCTCATACTCCGGTAGACAAGTCCTTAAGCTAAACAACATCTTTGTAACACCCATACAAGAACAAAGCAAAAGAATCTCACTTTGCGGGTCCCTCAACTGTGGAAGAAGGTGCATCTACTCAACCGCATTAACTAACAGTTCTTTTCATGACGAGCTCCGTAATAAATCTATCATCTTTACTCACAGCCACACCCAACAGCTTAACACCCAGAACCGGCCTAGCAATGTCATGAGAGAATAAACCTTCTCTAAGATTCGATCCATCATATGAAGGTCAAAAGAGCTCAGCCTTGCAAACATTCACCTCAAGGCCAAAATTCGGGTCAACTTCTCTAATGATATCAAGTACTCTAGCCACTTCCTCTATCCGGCCAACAAAAGTACCATCATCAAGATACCAAGCATATAGAAGAGGCTTGCAATTGTCTCTGATCCGATGAAGAAGTGGGTGCAAGACAATGGAAAAAAGAAGCGGCCCCAAAGGGTCTTCTTGTTGCACACTAGTAGCCGACCAAATAAAACAATCACCAACATACAAACGGGCAGCTTGAGCATACAAGAAATCATCCCATAAAGAGATAGAAGTACATCTTTTTCTTACTTCCCTAAACAAAACAGTTTTGTCAACTATGTTGAAGGCATTAGAAAAATCCACTTTCAACATAGCTAGAGAACCATCAGAGTGACGCTCGCTTAAAACCATGTTAACACTATGTAGAATAGCATCTGCACCACTTGAGATATCAACTCCAAACTGAAAATCTCCAAGATATTCTCTCATATCTTTACTCACTCCCTTCATGGATACTTTGGACACCCACCATCTCCATATAGTACCGGCCTACTACAATGGGATGAACCCCATTGTCAAGCTTCAGTAATGGCGTAAGAGACGTTGAACCAACAAACTCTGCCAAACTCAACGGACACTTACCTCCCAACCACAAATTAACTACTGATGAAAACGCTCTCAAAAGACTTGTGGCAACCGCAGAGCTCTCACCACACAAAGCATCTAAAAGGTGTTGTGCTCTTAAACCATCTCTACCACAAGAGTTTCCTTTGGGAAAAGTCTTAATGCATTTAAAAATCATATCAACATCAACAACGAGGGGTGGTTCATGAAAAGTAGATTAAGGCTTAGGAGGAGGTTTGAAGGGATATTTAGCCTTCAACACCTTCAAAGTCTCATCATTATAAGGAGCTGCTGCAGAGAAGCACAAAACTTTTACAACTTCCGTAAAATGCCCATCTGAAATCTTACGAAGAACTACTTGATATTAGGGTTCCTCTCCCACCCTTCTTCATTATTTGAGCTTCCATCAACTCTAACAACATGTTTATGTTATGAATTGTCTAGCAAAGCATGCACAAGCCTAGAAACGCCATTAACTTCTCCCCAAGTAGACAAAGCCTGTAAAATCCGCTGATGTTGAATAAACTTCCTACCTCCTAATCTTCTATCTCGCCTACTCAAAGGCCTGAACCCCTGCAACATACAACGAGGAAGCAAAAACAACCTAACTCAAGCAGCCACACAACTTGGCTCAAAGACCACCTTTAGAAGAGCCCCTAATAACGCTTGAGAAAAGCTTAAACGACAAATATGAGAATGTTTTTCGCATTAGTGACAGGAACGCGCATAACCCTCTCCAATAGACCAGCATCAAGCACCAAGCCCCATCACTGCAATCTGCTCAGTAACAACCAACTCCAAGATATCCGCCATCGACCTCGAAATACCCACAATGTAACCACTATCCTCACCAAAAGCAGAAACAGTGTAACGACACTAACGACTCAAAGCATGAAGACACATACATCGGCCACACAACCACATCTTGAGGATAGTCAAAACCTCCACAAATCTGCACAATAGGAAAAAACTAGTTGTTGGCACGGAGAGTCGACGGTATCAGAGGCGGAGGAGCATGGCAGCGACAGCAGTGGCGGCAACCGAGATCGTCACGCTCAGCAAAACAAATATTGAACTTTTGATTTTTATACTATATTTTATTTTGGGATTTTTCGAAAGAAACTTACTATATTTATGGAAAATTTTCCGATTCTCATATTTTCAGATAATATTTATTTAAGCACGGATTCTTAATTTCATTTTATTTTTTTCTTTTTAGAACGCTTGTAGATATTTTTCAGAAAAAAATAAATATTTATTTGCATAAAAAAAACATATTATGGATAGTATACCGCTAAAATATGTGAATAAATATTGTACATTTCCTTAACCATCAAAATAATTTTCATCCAAAATATTAGATAAAAAAAATATTATATTTAACATATAATTAAAATTGATGATCAAAAATAGAATGATAATCTACTTGAAAATTAAAAATAGTATATAAGATATGTAATATGTGTAATAATAATTCAGATTTGTATTCAAAATAACATTTCTAAAGTTGCTATGAAAAAAGTTTTATGTTAAATGAACCCATATATTTTATTTGTAAAATTACTTAATTTCACACTTCGGGTACATAATCAATTAGGTCATTTAAAAGAAATAATTTTATTTAGTTTCGGTTTCCCCAAATACAAAATTAATTAAATTTATTTCACTTTCGCACCAATTTCGGTTCCACCACACTTGAAGTGGGAATCAATTGAAGTCGCTTTCGATTTCGATTTCGCACCCCTAAGTGCGAAATTAATTGAACATTAAATCCACAATTCGGGTGTGGAATTAGAATTATGATTAATAAAAATATATGTGTTCGTTTAAGATCGACGTAAAAAAAATACTAATTATTATGAAGTCTAGGTTTTTCTTTTACATTCATTCATTTAAAAGGATAATGGGTTGGTGATTAAAACTTGGATACATAGTTATACTTAAAAATAATAGTTGATTGATTTAAATTTGAGTATTTAGTGGACAACTAGTTTAATACCCGTGCTTTGCACGGGATTTGTAAAAATTTGATCTAAAAAATTTGAATTATAAATAAAGTATTGTTAGTTATACAAAAAAATATAATTTTAAATAATATATCATTTAAAAAAAGAAATAAATATATCTAAAAAGTAAAAATTGAGAATTTTGAATAAACAATAACAAAACTATATAAAAGAAACAAATTATATAATAAGTATCTATGTAAAGACTAAAGAGCTGTAAATAATATGTTAATCACTACAACTAAAGAATGAATATTAAATAAAAATATATATAATTAAGGAATATTATACAGTATAATTAATACATATGGATTTTTCTATAATATATTCAAATATCTAATTCAATAGTTTATTTTTGGTTGTTTTTTAAAATAAAGATTTGTTTGAAGATAAAATAAGCAAGTCAAAATTGGAAACAATCTTCCATAATTAAAATTACCAAATATGTGGGTTAAGGTGAGAACGACACGTGGCAAAATCTGACATTGCGTAATATGGTGTCGCCAAGTGGCAAAAGCTGAGGTGGCTTAGTGTAAGGACGACAAGTGACCTTATTCACTTCTGTTTTAGTATTATATATAGTAGATTAAGTAATATTACGTACACCTATTAGTTTTAAGATTAATTATTAGCATTTCTTTAAAAAAAAAAAGATTAATTATTAGCATTAAATACAGATATTAAAAGTCACTTATTAGATGTACGGAAGAAACCGGACCTCTTTATAGCGAAATAAATTAAAAATGCCTTGTGTCAACATCTAGGTATATATTCTTGTTAGATCCTTTCAAATGTATCAACAATAAATTTATACTCCGTATCGTAAATCATAATAATATTTAAGCTCAACCTCTTACGTTGTTGTATTTGATAATAATTAGCGGACCATGTTTTACAATTCTTAATATTTTCATTAAAGGGTCGTTTGGTTGTAATTATGAGAACGGAAAGAAAATATATTATACTAATTGTACGTTAGTTCAATTATTAAATTACTCAATACTAGAAATGTAGAAAACTTAGAAAACATATCGTTAGTTATGATAAAATGGTCACTCTTATTAACTAGGAAATTATTGTAAGAACTTTTCATCAATTTCCATGAGTCAAAACAACTTTGATTTGTAGAATTATATAATTGGATCCCATACTATATGATCAAACACTCTTAAATGTTTTATTATCATTTATTTTATTTTATTTTTATGAGATTTTTCATTGTTCGTTTTTAATTTCATATGAATTATATCATACACACATCACACATGTTATACAAAATGTTTCAATGTCAGCCACTTACATTGACGGTGATTATCGTTGAACCGAAGAAAAGGGGCATTTTTTTTGGTAGGAGAGGAGTGACACATTTTCACTTAACATAATTTTATTTCGATCATGCATGTCTAATGGGTCACATTTTTATCCACGACAATTTTAGAGAATTGGACACCAACTCTTCCTTTTTCCTTTCTTGATGGCTTTCTTTTCATGACTCGGTTGTTTTTCTCGTCGTCTCTCTTTTATCCTTCTTTTCCTCTTCCTGTTGCAGAGACCAAAGATTCACAATGGCGAAAGAATAGGGAACAATGAATTACATTCATACAAAATAATATGTTTCTCAAGTGAGCTACAGATCGATTTTATAATTTCCATTATAATATGTTATGTTCCCTTTCATCCTTTTGAAATTTTGGGATTCCTTTATATGTATAATATTTGTTTTATAACACTATTTTTTAAATAAAAATTGTTTTGCAAAACAAATATCATGATCTATATTCTATAATACAAGTACTTAAATGTGGGGTTTGGATCTTGTACATTATTAATTAATTTAGTTGTAACAAATATCAATTATTCTCAAGAATTTTTCATTTTTTGAATATTCTAACCTTTATAAAATTTTCATAATATGTCGTTCTACCCTTTGTAAGTTAACAATTATTAACAATTTGGATGCACAATTTTTTTAAAAAATTTATTCATCTAAAAATTATGTATACATTTTGGGTGACTATTAATAATAACTTATAAATAATAATTTAAAAAAATCTTCACAATGGTATCTTAGAAATGGTAGAAAAGTGTTTCCAAAAAATTATAAAGTCTGGAAATTACACTATCCGAAAATTCAAAAAATCGTTACATATAATTTGAAAAAAGATTACAATAAAAAGCTGCCAAAATTTATCTAGTTGTAAATAGGGTTTTAGAAAGAACATAAAATCAAAACTCGGATCCTATTTGTCTAAAAAGGGGCCGGGATGGGGAATCGTATGTGTGAAAGTGGACGCAATTGGACGTATAATTCAATCTTTAACGAACTAGATTCTTATGTAAGTTGT
The DNA here is from genome assembly GCA_002319775.1 of Fagopyrum tataricum. NCBI lineage: Eukaryota > Viridiplantae > Streptophyta > Magnoliopsida > Caryophyllales > Polygonaceae > Fagopyrum > Fagopyrum tataricum. The sequence goes on from CM008285.1 coordinate 50,532,626, forward strand.
TAACAAAGAGAATCAACCGATGTCAATATTGAGGCTCAAAGCATGAAAAGAATCTACTAGAGAATGTCTCGATACAGGGCTCTCTATATAATTTGAACTGATTTGTTTTAAATTTATTATTTATCACATAAGTAATATTTTAAATTTTAAAAAAATTGTCTTTCTAAATTGAGATAATTATTATAGGTCCAAAATACAATTTAGTAGACCATATACTTGTATCATTCATTAAGTTATCGACTCTCAATGAGATGTTACTTGTATTGAATTTGGGTAATTAGCTTTGTAGGAGCTATTCGAGACTCGAGGAGGAAAAATGGGAGACAAAGATCTTTCACTTATACAATATAAGGCAACAACTAGAAAGTAGAAACAATAAGAAAGATCCAAATTTTGAACTTCAAATTTGGCAAGGAACCATTTCAAATGGGTTAATATAGCATTCATGTAAGCATATAAGAGGGTTTTCTTACACAATTTATAATGACTCAAATAATAGCAAAATCTAGTCGCCCAAGTTGAAAGAAATACAGCTTCTTTTTATCATCATCCCAGTGAAAGAAATACAACTAAGCAAGCAGAGCAAGCAACCACGTTGAATTGGGGAAATTCTAGGTCGATTAGTTTTCTAGGAGAACGTCGAAAATCGAAAAGAATACAAGGTTCTACCGGTTTAGTGTAAGAAAAAAAGACCTCATCAAGCAAGGACTTTGCATATCAAATTTGGCAAGGTAACCATATCAAATGGGTTTATAAGTTGTATTTCTTTCAACTTGGTTGTTTTTACATAGAACCCTAAAATGCTGTCTTTCTTGAAGTGTTTTTGGGTGACTAGGTGAAAGGATTTGCTGTTAATTGAATCACTCTTGTAAGCATTTCTAGGTTTTATGAAGGAAAAAAAAACAAGGTGAAAGAAATACAACTTAGCAAGAAAAAGACAGTAGCCAACTCAAATAAAGGAAGGACCAGAGAGTAAAAGAAGCAGATAGAGGAACAACATGACCCATGAATAAACAACAAACACAAAGCCAACATCAAAACTAATAAAGAAAGTGTTGATCAAAATTGGTCTTAAAGATAGAATTTGGTGATCACATCAAATTTATCTGCCAAAATAAAAAATAGGGTTCTGAGTTATTGAAAATCTCACTTGGCCATCATGACCTTGACGAACTCCTCGTAGTTGATTTGGCCGTCACCATCAACATCAGCCTCTCGGATCATTTCATCGACCTCCTCATCAGTGAGCTTCTCACCGAGATTGGTCATGACATGACGAAGCTCAGCTGCAGAGATGAAACCATTTTGGTCCTTGTCAAAAACACGGAAGGCCTCCTTCAGCTCCTCTTCGGAGTCGGTGTCTTTCATCTTGCGAGCCATCAAGTTAAGAAACTCTGGGAAATCGATTGTCCCATTTCCATCAGCATCAACCTCGTTGATCATGTCCTGAAGCTCGGCTTCAGTAGGGTTCTGTCCAAGGGAACGCATCACAGTCCCGAGCTCTTTTGTGGTGATACAACCTGCCTCAACAATTTTACCATAAGAGAAGAACAATCAACATAACAACCAAGAAACCAACCATTCCAAATCCCTAAGATTAAGAGATACGAGAATACAACTAAGTACACTCTATTAACTGAAGTAAACCCCTATACTGAAAGATCTTAGTACACACATGACAAAACAGACATCAGCTTGTAGTCTTGTACTCTATTTGTCTTCTTTACATGCATCAGAGGTTCATATCATCAGAAAACACAAACTTATCGGGGAAAAAAAAACTTGTTAACTTCATCCTTGACCATCCAATTCCATTGATCTAAACAACAATCCAGCCCCATAGACTAAAGAAATTTCAAAATCACCGGGTGAAACAAAACGATTCATCAATTCTATACTATTAATCAGCTAGTTTAACAAATCACACCAAAATCAAGCTTTATCAGGTACTAAGAACATTAAACAGCAAAAAATCAACCACACATTTTATCATCTCAATGAAATTCGATTTCGCATGAACCAGATCTGGGAGGGAGAAGACCATTCATCGCCTAAAAAAATTTTAAAAAAACGAAAGCAGACATACAAACATAAACGCCTCCAAATTTCTAGAACACAAACTCCAGATCAAGATTTTAAAAAACAATGAGGAAAAAAAAAAAAAAAAAAGGAGGAACCATACCGTCCCCATCCTTGTCGAATAGGCTGAAAGCCTCCTTAAATTCGGAGATCTGATCGTCTGTCAACTGGTCGGCCATTTTCGCTGGAAGGGAATCAAGGAGAGCTCAAAGGAGGGAGAAGAACTACGAGAGAAAGGGAAAGATGGCAAATGTGAGCTGTTCGTTTGGAAAATCGAAGAGGGGGTTATATGTATATATAACCCCGATTGTCGCACAAAATAATAAATAAAATGAAAATAGAGTTGTACAATGATGTAAATAATAATGTATTAATGTGTTATCATAATGAACCAAGCTCTTAGACAATGTGTATGACTCAAGCTTTCATTTGAAACGTTATAAGTTATTATTATCGGTCAAATAATCTTTAATTCTAACTTTATGGCTACTTTTTTACATTACCAAAAATGAATTGAGGGTTTGTTTGGTTAATATAAATAGATAAATGAAACAACTTCCAGCAAATTACATAACTCTTCTCTTTTAAAAAACAATACTCATTTTCGTAATTATATCCATATTCATCTTCTTCGATATCAAGCACTCACTTTTTTAAAAAAAAAAATCAATTCTTTAAATGAATTATCAAATTTTTTTATTTCCTTTTAACTTCATCTACTAAGTTTGAGCTACATCTTCGTCAATCTCTTCATACCAAAGGGCACTAAATAACTTACAAATAGATACACTTTTATAAGGTATCTGATACTCAGTCCACCAAACTAAGTTATCCCTTTCTCCATCTTGTGTCATATCATGTATGAAAGGGATCATACAATGGAACATAGATTTGTTTACGTACAAAGGTTGAGTTTGGTTGAAGTAAAATATCAAACTTTCAACAAGTTTCATTTACAGTTAGCCTATCAAGTTAACAGAAACTCGAAAAGTTTCATTTACATATAGCCTATCAAGTTAACAGAAACTCGTTCTCTTCAATCACTTCAGCAGCGCTCGGATTTCGCTCTTCAGCATATCGGTTATTTCTTCTCCAACCCCATTGCACTTTGCCACAAACGAGTTCTTCTTGTTGCATTCTGGATTTCAATCTGTAACAACTCACATTTGAATTGTATTCATCAACCTTTGTTAGTTTACAACTTCGATTTTGATTGGTAATTTACAATATTTTCAAGTTTGGACGAGCCTTGGAAGAATGAAAACAGATTTGAAAATTCTTGCAGAACTACACGAATATAAAATCACAATTTCAAGCTACTTATGGTGAGACAAGAAGCATATGAACATTCAGCACTTACAAAATAAAATTGTGATGATTAGTAAACTAAGACAGCCAAATGAGAAAGTTTCAAGCACTTTTTGACGGTAAAATCACAGTTTCAAACTAGTTCAAATACTTGGTTTTCACATATTCCATCACAAAGTCTCTTCAGATATCTAATCATCTTCATCATTGTCGACGTCGAAATCTTTGACCTTAACATCCAAGTCTTCCCCGTACTGAATCGAGCAATCGATCTCTGACAGTATATACTGGATGCTGCTCTGTTTCCTCAAGTCAAGAGGAGTGAAGCTGACCATACTAAACTCATCCACCAACTCGATCAGAGCCTTGTTCAATTTCTGAAACTGTGGGGCCATTCGGGAATTCAGCTCTGACAGTAAGAACTGAGGCTCTGGGTTTAGGTAGTCATCCAAGTCCTTCTTGTTCTTGACAAGGTCCATTTTGGACAGTACACTAACATAAGGTATTTCGAGCTGAATCATTGCAGATAGAGATGACATGCATCCACTGATGAACTTAGTCACATCCGTCATGAACTGTGAATCAAGCAGATATACAGCACAGACATTGAAATTCTTGCGCTTCAGGTGTTCTACAAAGTTCTTGAGGACCGGGACATGTGAAAACAGCTCGATTTGGCCAGGGCAGTCAAAAACCAGATAATCATCATCGAGGTAACCATCAAGCTCTTCATCAAGCCATTCATCTAAGCTGTCTTCAAAGTGCTCCATGCAGTACACTAGGCCTCCATTTGGGCCTAGCCCGAGTTCCTCCATGACATCCTCCAGAGAAACAAGTTGTCTGATGTCCATGGCCACCGGATAGTCAAAATGTTCAGCTGCAGGATCAAGGTTTACAACATGGATTGTTCTTCGCATAGTTTCGCAGTGTTGATATAAGCTAGAACAGTATGTTGATTTCCCACTCCCTGCGGGACCAATGACTAGTTGTGCAAATCCCATGATAAATTTCTAAGGATGGATGTACCAATGCAATGAATCAGCCTGATAAACAGTAAACAAATAAGAGGTTATCACAAAACCCAAAATCTAGGAGACCGAAATAGGACAAAGATCTGAGCTCTAAACTTCTAATGACCAAACAGTAAATAAAAGTGTGTGGTAGTAAGAACTGAAGTGAGTTGTTTTCGTTTCTTCCTATTATCGAGCAGAAAATAGTAAAAAAAAAACACATAGTATGGTAAGGTTTGATCATTAGGGGTGAACTAGAGACGGAAAGGAAATATAAACATGAAGCAGCTGATGAAAAAAAAAAAGGCTTTCTTCTTGTCATCAGAAGCAAGTATCCTGCTCATATCCTTCAACTAATGTTTGAATGCACATGTGGATGCAGATGTGCACTTGCAAGAGAATACAAACATCAGAATGATAATCATAACAAAGCCCGCACAAAAAGATATTTATAAGCTAAAATCAAGAAGGTTTCAAGGATATAGCAACTAGCAAGTAGTAACACCATTTTTACTTTGGATTTGCCACAATACTAACAAAAGATCAGAGATTCATTTTACATCATTTAGTTATCGAAATGAGCAAGGGTGAAGCAAGATCAATTCATACAAACAATCAAGATTGAAAACATTCCAAGACAGAACTATAAAGATACGATAAAAAAAAAGGTAGTAACACCATTTTTATTTTGGATTTGCCACAATCCCCCAAGGATACTAATGGAGAAACAGATAGGGCCTGAACATTGGGAAGAATATTTCCAAAAGCAAATAAAGTAGACAAAATATGAAAGCATACAAAGCACTCAATTAACAATACATTAATCCATTAAGCGAGAAATATGTTTCAGCAAGATAACCGAAATATAGGGTTTCGTCAAATTCAAGCACGCTGAGCCGCAAACTAAACATTTTTTTACCCTTTTTTCGGGCATAGATCCACAGAAAATCGAATTCAGCTTCTATGCAAGCAAGCAACATCTTCAATGAAGACAGTAGGGTAAAACCCTACCAACTGAAAGCTAGACAATTCTGTTAAAGCAGAATTTTAACAAAAACGGTCCAGTCAAGGGATGGATTAGCAGATAAATTCTGTAACAACTGTAAAATGGAGTAGAGTGATTCCTGATAAGCTATGTTTAGCAGAATTTGGGAATCAAATTTTAGGGTTTGCTTTTGGAATTCTCAGCACAAGAACCGACTACCAACTGCTTCTCCCTTCGATTTCTATATACTCTGTCCATTCAATCACTCCAACAGTACGCGAAAACGAAGGAAAATAGAGATGAAGCAAATTGATATTCAAGCGACTCTAACGTTAATTTTGTTTTACAAACAGATTGAACAAAAGGAAATCGACTGGAATAGGATTCATACCTGCGAGAGACGAGAGAAATCAAGTCGCAGACAATTTGGTAGTTTTAGAAGCTCAGTGCCGCCGGTGGGGGAGTAGCAGCAGAGGCAACAAAGGCAGAAGAGAGAGCGCAAGAAGCATCCGACGCTGCAAAGAAGGTGGAAGACTGGAAGAGAAATGTAGTAGGGTTACACTAGTTGTAATTTAACAGTACGCGAGGGGTAAGACTGTAAAGGTGCTAATTGTTTGAATATCGTTTTCTATTATTAGTTTTATAGGAATTTCTTCTAATACCCCTAACTAGGAGCGTAAATGGAACGGGGGATTTCCCGAAATTTACTAATAGTTTATTTATTTGTAGATTGGTTTATTTTCGGGTTTATAAATAAATAAGTTTATACGAATTTATAGTTTATTTTCGGATTTATTTCTTAATGGGTTTATATATATATAAAAGGTTGTTTACTTGTAGTTTATTTTCTGGGTTTATTTTTGTTCAAAATACACTTATGCCCCTAAAAAAATCTAAAATGACGGAGAATACATAGAGATGAACAAAGAATATCGGGTTGAAAAAGCACAAGGCTAAAATCGGGTTTTAAACAAAAATAAACCCATCCCAGCAAAAATAACCTTGCTCATATAAGTTTATTTTTGAGTGGTTTATAAACCCGAATAACTCATAGAGAATTAAACAAATCTCCAAGTAAACACGCACAAAAATTAAACTTAGGGTTTATAAACTAAATGAGCTACAAGTAAACATGCCCTAAGTATTATATATGTCGTGAGAACGGGGATGGAGATTTTAAACGGGGACGGACACGGGATTAGAAATTTTTTATTTTCAGGATGAAGATAGGGGTATTCGCTCCGCTCCCCATCCGAACACGAATCTGCTGGAGATCCCTATGGGTACCCGTAAGGAAAGATCTTCATTAGGTACTCCGTCCATTGGGATACATAAATAAACAAATTATATGGGTAAATTATGCCAATGCTTACCTCTAATTATTTGGTTTTTGATCATATGATTATAACACCCTCACAAAATTTTTGAATACTTCATAAACATTAAATCACGATTATCAAATGCACTACACACTACATGTTGTCCTGTTTATGTGTCTTACTCTCTCAAATACGTGTTTTGATGTGCAGTCTAAATCCTAAGCGTGAATTAAAAGGATAAAATAATATAACACTTTATCTTGATATCATAATCAAAATGTTAGTAAGATAGTTATTTTAGTTTACACTCGTTATACTACGAGTTTCGATCCTACTTGAACGAACGAAACTTAATATATACACAATATATCTATATTTTGGCAAATTAGATAGGTGATGCATTAAACAACCAACTAAGTCACGTCAACATTTCAATTAAAATGTATGTCAATATAATATAAATTGATATTTATTTTGTAATCATGAACTAAAAGTTAGTAAACTATATACACTTTGTACTTTAAGACATAAGAGTATCATACTCATTCCTACTTACACAAAATATATTTTGAAAAATATGAGGACAACATTTCAATTAAAATGTATAATATATGCGTAAATTATGTACATGTTAATGCTAACTTATATTAATTTGGTTTTCGATTATATGAGGATAACACCTTCATAAAATTTCTAAATACGTCATAAATGTCAAATCATGATGAGCAAATGCATGGCAAACTACATGTTGTGCGTTTTTTTACGTGTGTATTAGTCTCATATACATGTTCTGGTGGTGCAACATAAATCCTAAGCCGTAAAATCAAAAAGATATAATTATTTTAGATCGTAATCTAAATGCTAGTAAGATATAATTATTTTAGTTTATACTAATTTGTACTACGAGTCTTGACCCTACTTGAACGAACGAAACCTAATGTATATACATACATGATATACCTTTACTTTGAAAAAATTGTACTTTTAAAAAAAATTGGAGTTCTCTTCTTCTTCTTCTTCTTTTCGTGTTTTTTTTTATTTATATAGTTAAACAAAGTAAATTTTTTTTGGATTTTATGGCCTAACTTCACCATTTATTATCCGTGTTAATGTTTTATCAAATTCCTGAAAGTTAAATGGGGATGATGATGAGGATGAGGACGGAGAGTTTTACACGAAAAATCCATTAAAGTTTAAAATGGTGAATATTAAACGGGGACGGGGTTCCCCGATGGGAATGAATATCCGACGAAAATAAAGACAATTTTCAATATCCGAACGTGTATGGGATGGGGGCGTTATACTGAACAGGGATGGGAATGAATAGGGTTTTTCCCTCGCCCCAAATTCGACCCATTGACACCCCTACCCCCAACACCAATTTTTAGATGCTTTAGGTTAAGTTAAAGTTAACGATATGGTTCAAGTACGGAGAAAAAATACGGGTGTGGGGCAAAAATATGGGTACGGAGCTACGGAGCATTTCCATCGTTGATACACTTGATCTAACGGTTCAGATTAGTCCACATCATTTAATGATTTTAAGGCGGTGACATTTTTGTACTTACATGAAATTCACGCGGCATTTTTCTCCTTTTGAAAATTTATTTTTTAAAAGAGGGATGTAATTTTGTAATTTTCATGAAAAACTTTAACAGTTATTGTTTTAGTTCACGGGTTTAGTTCAATTCGTTCAAACTGTTTATTTTAATTGTTCATATTTTTGTTCAATTAGTTCAAACGGTTTGTTATTATGTTTTAACACTTTTTCGTTCAAAATTTTATACATTTTCGTTCAAATATTTTTTTAAATAATATGTATACGAATTTTGAACTTTTTTATTCAAGTTTTTCCCCCTTTTTCTCTTAGTTCAAAATGTTTGTTTTAATTGTTCATTTTTTTGTTTGATTAGTTCAAACGGTTTATTCCAACAATTCTTATCTCTTAAAAAAAATTGTTTAAATTTTTTTGTTCAGTTAGTTCAAATGTACTAGTGGTTACAATTTTCTAGTTTCTTTTGTTAGTTTATTTTTTTTTTGTAAGCTCTACATAATGATGAACTAATAATATCAAATGTGTGAACTAATTAAACACTCTATTAGTTTTTTCCCCTCCTAACGGAGGCTTTTTTCGTTCAAAGTTTTTCTAAATTTCGTTCAAACTATATTATACTAACGGTTCATATATTTTTTGAACTTATAGTATAAAATATTTGAACGAGTTAATAGTGTATACTTTTGAACGAATTGAACTAACCACAGAAAATATGTGAACTAATCACAAAAAAAATACGTGAATTAAGTACGTAAAATATGCAAATTGATAGTGTATACTTTTGAACGAATTGAACTAAAATATGAATTAAGATGATGACTGTTTAGTTTTTTCACGAAATTTACAAAAATATGACGTGTCACTCTTTTTAAAAAAAACAAATTTTCAATGAGACAAAATTGTCCCCGTACCTTCTACAAATTGCAAAATTATCACGCACCTCTTACAAAATTGTCCCTGTTAAATCAGGTTCTTGACTCATATTTGATGAATTTGGTGGTGTTTTGACAGGTTCCTCCAAACTCAATGAAAATAATTTTGTTTCTGGCATACCAAATACTTCACCGGATGGTTATAACTTTTGTTGTCTCGAAAAGTCTCAATTTTGTTTCAGATCTTGTTGAAAAATATTTGGTTTTGTATTTTTACAGTTTAGTTCCAGAGAACACTAACACTTTTATCGTAAACTATTGTGCATAACATTTCTTCGTAAGCATTAGGAACAAGAAATCAGTGTTCCATAATACACAGATTGCAAACCCTACAGACAACACTGTATAATTGTATATACACTTTTGTCATGAACAATTCCCTTCAAAGTAACATTATGAAAATCTTAAAGATAGTTTACACAAGCTGAAAACCAAGTCCTACATAGGAGCAATCGAGTCATTTACGCGCACATATACATAAACGAATATTATCAGGTCTGAACTTAGAAGAGTTATACCTTATAGCTAAGAATCACACAGAAAATGGACGCTTCCATCTTTAATAACCAGGAAACGACGAAATTTATGATGACAGCAAGAAACGAGCATAGACAGACATAGACATGAAAGAGATTGATATTTAGATTGGCCTGATCATTAAGTTTCTGTTTCTTGCATTTCCTCTTCGGTTTTCCATACGACGTCCTCTAGGGAAGATGACAGGTGTTTGTAGATCTGTAAACCGAACAGAGAGGAGTTGATATTTAGATTTTGGAAGAGAAAACATGTTTGATGTCTTATACCATGAAAACAATGATCAATTCAACACCATAGTTGAAGAAAATATAAACGAATGAAAGAGACGAGTGATGAAACTAGAACTTCTTGTGTTTCTGTTATTTTGTTCAATCTGAAACTGAGTACATAAAGCTAGTCATTAGAGACACATGATAACTGAGCTATGCAAGTAAGGACAGACTGAAGATCAAATAAAGAAGCAAACCATCTAAGAAGATAACCAACACCAAACAATTTTCCAAGAGTTATATACTGTAGAGGGTGAAAAGATACCTTATGGAACTCTAGAGTGTCTCCCTTGGCTTTACGGACCTCAACCAGATGAAGAGATGGTGCTACTTGAAATACCTAAAAGGGTCAATTGAAGATTTTTAGCAACTAAACAAGATGTAAAGATGACTTGGAGCCTTGGAGGGTATCATTTATATCATCCACATACCTCGGTAGCTATATTTAAGTTTCCTTTTCTTCCTGCCTTTACATTTTCAAGCCTCATCTACAACAAGTGTACCGTGAACAAATTAGTAAAATTGACATATATCCTGGAAAAATACTGAAGGTTTGGATTTGTAACCTTGTAGTTTTTCGTACGGACATCAAAACCTAAAGGCTTAGCAGCTTCCTCAATCTTCTTGATTATTTCATGGGGAGGGCATTTAGAAGTGAATCGCGTTTCTTTCTTGAAACCCTGCTGGAAAGTAACATAGCTCCAATTAGCATGCAGTGAACAATGGGATGAAAATGCAAGTATGCAATTCTTTTTATAACATCCTATACCTAAACAAGCTCTTTTCTTGTAAGCGAGTGATAAACTGAACTAAGAGAAGAACAAAAGAAACCATATCCTCTGAGAATACAAAGCCAAATAAAATTAAAGTCTGGCTCCAGAGAAATTCCATCGGAAGCACGTGCAAAACTAAGCCCAAAGCAAACAAAAAGCTACAACCATGTTCTAGAAAGGTTCAAATCTTATTAAAAGAAAACTGAAAACAATCCAGAGAGACCAAAGAAGTGCAACAAACATTGAATGATCATCGAACTTGGTTTAGTTAATCAACTTATATAACATCAATCGTGAAATGATTACATTTACACCTTCATCCTTCCTGTTAAATCATATATTTCTTGCATTACGAAAAAATCAATGAGCTCAAAATTTCATTTTTAACAGTAGTTTTACTCAACCTGCTCCTGGTCAAATAGATTTCCCAAGTTCAATCCTTTCGACATAGCAATCAGCTCAAATGCATTCATCGAAGTAGGGTGTTCTTCCTTCTTTTCTGTGACATGATGTTCCTAAAGAAGTGCCAGCCATAGCACACAGAATTTAGAATAAGTCATTAAATCAGACGAACATCAATGATTCATAGCAGTAACACTGTGAAACAATGATTTGAGATACCTCCCAATCCTGAAAGACAGCCTCTACATCATCCAAAGATGTGTCATCTTTATCATCAAATTCAGGAGGCTTGTAGCCTTTCTTAAACCATTCATCTTCCAGAATCTCAGAAACTGTTATACGCTGCATAAGCACATTGGATTCGTTAGCCACACAAATCAACGGTGATAACAGGAAGACTAAGATTCTTATTCAAAGTAGTAAAGACAGTGCCATCTAAAAAAAAAGGTTTTCCTATGACATAGCATAAAGCTTTCATAGCTATGGTAATTGGTAAATTGCAGATGAAAAGGCGAGATGATTGTTACGAATTTAAGAGCAATAAATAGGAGGGAGAAGTCACAAATTTCTTACAGTCATGGGATTGGGATCCAAGATTCTAGTTATCAATCTCCTAGCACTGAAGGACAGCCATGGGGGACAAATAAATTCAGCATCTGAGATCTGCATTCAGTAACTAAATCAAATGGAGCTCGAATCTTTAGTACATTAAGTGAATGAGAAACACAAACAAAAGCTCACTTTTTTATATAGGTTCATAAGATTAGAATCATCAAAAGGCAAGTAACCTGCAACCAATACGAATAAGATGACCCCACAAGACCACAGATCTGCAGTTGCGCCATCATATCCTCTATCGTTAAGGACCTAAACAGAGCAAAAGTATTCAAACAGATAAGAATAAAATTAAACAAATAAGACCCAAATTGACAAAGAAAAACGCAGGAAGCAAAAATGTTTGGATAAGCAGATGTTTTGGGACCTCAGGGGCAACATAATTTGGAGTTCCACAAGTCGTATGAAGAAGACCATCATCCTGTTAAAGCACGAGTTATTATGTTAGCAAATCAACATAATTTTGAAATTTTCAGCAAAATCAAATAATAAGGTAACTAGTACAAATAGAAAGTAAGAACTCTTTCTTTCCATTTGAGACAAGTTTTTTGCTTAAGAGTTTCAATAAAAATTGTACAGATATAATGGACTTATATAGGATGGCTGTTTTATATGATAAAGATATAAAATTACCCGAACTTGTTGGGAGAGTGCACTCAACCCGAAATCAGAAACTTTGAGGTTTCCGCTGGAGTCCAGAAGAAGATTTTCAGGCTGTTAACCAGCAAAATAAGTAAAAGAAGAATCAGTGATATGAATCTTGGTGTTTGAATATAGTAAATATATTTGAACAAAAGTATTATAGATGATTAGGAGTTATTAAGAAGCTTGAATACCTTAAGATCTCTATGATACACACCCCTGCTATGGCAATAGTCAACAGCATTTATTAGTTGTTGGAAATACTTTCTTGCTTCATCCTCTTTCATTCGCCCTTCTTGCACCTACAAAAATAGAGCAACCAAAATAGTTTTAGTATTGATGGAAACAAGCCAACAACCAACATAAGATAACATTTAATCCTTCCTTTCAGCTCCACGACATAGTTTAAATCACAACTAAGGGAAATTTTAACATAATTGTGATTGGAAGGCATTATTGAATAACTTACGATCTTGTCAAACAACTCCCCTCCAGTTACATATTCCAAGATGATGTATATTTTTGTCTTACTCCCCATCACCTGAACAAAATTAGTTTGAGTAAAAAAAACTTGAATCCACTCAACGGGAAATAAATCCAGATAGTTTTCCCCCATGGGAGTTATTCTAATATATATAAAAAAACATAGAGACCTCAAACAAGCGAACAACATTTGGATGCTTTATCCTCTTCATTGTTGCAACCTCCCGCCTTATCTGAAAAGCAGTTGGAGTTTTAAGAAAAATAATGCCAAGATTTTGGTTTAAGAAAAAGAGTGACTTTGATGCTTTACTCAGATCAGATACTAAAAAGGGAGAGCTAATCAAACAATTGTATTAGGAAACCAGAAATACCTGTTCAGCTAGTTTATGCTTTAGAACCTTTTCTTTGTCAAGGATTTTTATAGCCACTGGATCTCCAGTTTCAGAATTTCTTGCAAATTTTACTTTGGCAAATGTTCCTTCTCCAATTGTCCTTCCCAACTCATATTTGCCCACTACACGCTTGACTCTAGATGGATTCATTTCAAGTCTCCTTATGTTTTTGAGTTCTACATAACATGTAGAATTAAAGCTGAGTAAGTATCCAACATATAACATGAGACTTGCACAAAAGAGACAAACGCTAAGGTTTACAAATAGGATGTAAAGTCAGTAGGAGAAAATTTGCCTAAGCCTGCTAGAAGCTTTCAAAAAGCAGAACTTTGAGGCTTTAAATCCCTCATAATTTCATATGATCAGTCTATTTTAACTTCTTAAGAAAATACAGTACATTCAAATGTTGAAGCTAAGGTTACTGAACTAACAATGACATTAATCTGCTTGACCAGGAGGTACCAAAAGGACTCGTTTGACTTTCCATTAAACAATGTTTAGAATAAGAAAAGTAATCATTGTCAATTGCAGTAGCCAAAACAATATAACTTGTGCATAATGCTAATGTTGATCTGCAGCTGCCATTTCCAATTCAAAAAACATGTTGTTTTCCACTTATTTTCCTTATCTTTTACCCCCGACTCACTATAGTCCAGGTTCACTCTTCACATCAAATTATTTCTCAATGCCAAGTTCCCCCTTGTCAGCACTGATCAGAATTGATCCATTACATCAGTAGATTAAACAAGGTCGGTTTAAACTAAAAGAGCCAACAAATTCCGAATTATGGATGACAAAATGCTAATTTTTATACGAATTAGTATATCCTAGCTCCACAAATGATCATTATCAACTCTGCTGTATGAAAAAATAACAATTCAGCTATTCATTCAGATATGGCCATGGATTGGAGAACCAACAAGACAAACCCCAAATTATTAACAGAAAGCAACCCAATATACGAAAGCAACCCTAGATCACAAACAAGGAAGCAAAATTCACCAATGACAAGACATCAATAGAAGATGAGGAGATCTAGAAAGCGACATAATTAAAATCCAGATTGGAAACATATACAGGGTGTATAACTCTTCAAAGTAATCAGCAAATAAACAATCTAGAACTGCAAACCAGAAAGAGAGAAATATGGTGAAGTAAATCTAAGTTCAAACGTCTACTCTAGCTCCAAGCTTCTAAACTCCACACAGACATTTGCACAAACACACAGTACGCAAAACGAAATCACAAAAAAAATGGAAGAAAGATAATGGAGAAGCAGTGAAACACAACAAACGAATGATAGCTCTTTAATTTGGGGGAAAGTATGCTGGTACCTTGAACAACCAACAAATCCAAAACCCAAACAACAGCTCACTGAGATTCTACGAGGAAAAAATGTTAAGACCCAAAATTCCAATCCAATCTTTAGACTAAATTTTGTTAACATGAACAGAAGATATTCTATGTATATCTGCCAAATCCTGCCTCCCCTAATATATTTGCAGAAATAGGGAAAATGGGATGTCTCTGTCAATAAATTAAAAAGGAGAAGTGATTGAATTGGGAGATCGATAATACGATAGTGGGTAGGGTAGGCATGGAAATTCCTGGTGGAGGAGAGAGGTGAATGGGGCCAAGCAGAGCAGGCTTTGCATGTGTAGGATGTGGAGTTACCTTTCCTTGTAGTAAGGATAGAGATTGTGGTTGGCGATGTACTGGAATTCTGATCATCCTTTTGCAGCCATCCAATACACTGTACTTCGTAGTTTGTCCCCACCATGTTTACATCCTCTGTTTCTTCGACATATGTGCTCAATTTGCACACGGTTTTAATTAAACCGCAATCATATCTTCAAAAATCACTAATCTTATTTACATTTTGGAAATTCTCATTTTCTAATGATGTTTATGTAATTTAGTCTTTTTAAATAATGTATAATAATTTTGGTTTTCAAATAATATCTTGTGGTTTATAGTTTTTTGCTATATGCTCAAAAACCATGTTGAGAAAATAATAATAAAACCAAAGTCAAGAAAAAATAATATTTTTTACATTTATTTTTTTATAAATTATTTTTTATTAACAAAATTAATGATTTAATGAGGACATCGGTACGATTTTAGTCTACATTTTATAATTTGATACTTAGATCATTTTAAAAAAAAATTGTATCTAAATTTTTATAAAAATGCTAATCACCCAAACAAAAGGAAGAGTCTTTGGCGCACTTGAAGTGCACCTTCCGTTTTCACTATGGGTGCGTCGTTCCTTTCTATTTCCTCCAAAATTCAAGCATTGCTCCCATGATTATAATTTTAGCCGTTTGATTCGGTTTCGGACGTATCATAAATGTGTCCCCCGGACTCAAAGGAAATGCGTCTCTGGGCTCATTGGGAACGCGTCTCATATGCCAAAACTCGTCAAAATCTTAATGTTGGAGCAGCGGTTACACATTTCCGGAACCACGCCGGGCCCACTCTCATTCTGTTCAAGAGACTGACCCGCTCTCCGTTGCGTCACGCACCCATCTTTCGATCAATTCCCTTTATTTTTAAAATTTTTTGTTTAACTGAACATCATCGCTCCTAAAAAAAAACATAATAAATGAATAAAAAGATTCTAATACAAAATTTAAAAACAGTTGGTAATTTTTTTATTCATGTTGTAGAAATACACATTATACACCAATTGTTTGGTGTGCGTGTATTTGTATACTTATCCATAGAATGTTGCATATCAGAAAATTATGAACCACATATAAGAATACTATTCAAAACTCAAAAAAATCATACACAAAAAGAAAATGAACCATACGACACCATTCGAAATATCTCATTAGATTTTTCTTATGGATTTCTCTGATGGATTTTCATTTTTCTATTTATAAGTTATTTTTTTATCTAAAACTTACTATATAAAAAAAATATTTTATTTGATAAAATAAAAAAAATATTTAAAACAAAGTTATTAAGTTCCATTAAATTACATCTTATCCTCATATTCCACTACCTTTGTTCCTATATTTACAATATTATTGGTGTTGGTGAGATTAGATTATCACATATAAAAATGACTAATTTTCAAATAATTTTTTGGACGCGTTCAGCGGATGGAGGAACTATTCTGCATATTATATTTCTACAATAATTTCGATAGTTTTAATAATTAAATTGGGTTGAACAAAACATATAGGGTATTGATTGGATTGAGGTTGAAATTAAAGTTGAAGTGAAAGTTGAAAATAAAGATGAAGTGCGGGAAATAAATTGGCATGGTGTTCGGTGAAAGATAATTATTAAAAAAATGAAGTATATTATTATGGGTAAACTAATAAAAATGGGTATGAAATAATATAGATATAAAAAAAACACGTATAACGCAATTAACCGAGCAACAAAGGAAATTATTGGGAGGGCAAAATTGTTGTGAGTGTTGCCTCTTACGGTTGAAAAAAACTCTTCATTTCATCCCCATTAGTCCCTTTATCCTCGCATTCACTCTCCTACAAATTTAAAATTAACAACATGAAGAATGAAAAAGTTGCTTCATTCCCATTTTAAGTCCTTTCATCTTCACACCGAAGGGGCCATAATCTCTTAGAATAATCTCATGTAATTATAATCCCCAACCCCAATAATATTCTTCTACCAAACGAGCCTTTCTCTCTTTATTCATCCCCCGACCAAAACTTTCCAAATCATTACGTTTTGTAAACATAAAAAAAAAACTAATTGAATATAGTAAATTTATTCTTCTATCTTACAACAAAATTTGGGAATTCCTTCAGGAAATGTTCACGAGAATCACGAGCCTTTACGATGTTGGTTTATCATCTCCACGGAATAAGATGAAGTTATGTTGTAAATATGCACACAAAATACAAACATATATCGTAATTCGTACGTGATACGTAATTATGAAGCATGGACCACTAAGGGTTATTCGAGTCAAGTATCAACATGGTTAAAGTTGAATCCTGAAACGGATCTAAATTTTAACAAAAGTTTAAAAGTATTCATATTCGACTCGTTTATAAATCGAACTAGCTTGAGTCGAGTTATTTCGAGTCGAGTCCAAGTAACTTGTTCCATATAACCCCTTATGAATCATTTGTGTTGTTAGGTTGGCAAATCAAATCAACCGACAAATTAAAATAATTTGAAAAGAATGGGGTAGAGAGGACTTTTTTTTATGCTGATACAAAAAAGTAGATGCTCTATATTTTTATTAATTTAAAAAAATAAATAATGAAAGGGCAGAAGGGTAAATAAAAAAATAGAGGAGCTATAAAACCCACCAATCACCAGTTAGGGTTTTCTTGCAACCAAAATCCGTTGCACGAAACCCTATCCGAATTCGCACATCCGCCAGCAGCCATCGAGTTCTTAATCGCCGCCGATCCTAGAAGCACTTTTAGCCGCCGAATCCTTGGTCGTTGAGCTTAGGATTGTTATCACGGACGAAAATGGGTGCACCAAGGATTCTTCGTAAGGGTAGGGGATTTCAGAGAGTATGGGCGGTGGAGTTTTGTTGTGGTTGATGGAGTTCGAAGGCGGTGGGTTTTATGGCTTGACGGTGATCATCGAGAAGGGGGAGTTTGGCTTCATCGTCGTCTTTGGAAAGATATTCTATGTCGGTTTGATTTGTTTGAGAAATTGAAGATGCATTGTTACGTGGTAAGAAATTGGAATAGAAGTCCAACATGCTCTTATTATGAAGGAGCTTATGGATGCATTTCCTAAACGTTTCCCCCTAATTTATGCTTCCTAACTCGTTCATATTGTAACGAGTCAATATAAACGTACTTTAACTCTCGGTTAAGATTTAGGATCTACTTATATGGCAAATTGTGATATTGTGTAAATCGAGGCTTGTGTACAAAATCGATGGGACTTGTATAAAAAATCGATAAAGCTTATGTAAATCGAGACGACGATTTGTGTAAAAAATCGAGAGGGTTTGTAAAATCAAGGCTTGTGTAAATCGATAGGGCTTGTGTAAAAAATCGATAGGGCTTGTGTACAAAATCGATATGACTTGTGTTTGTGTAAAAGATCGATAGGGCTTGTGTAAAAATCGGTATGACTTGTGTAAATCGATCGATACGGCTTGTGTAAATTGAGACGACATTTATGCGGCCGAGAGAGTGAGTCCCATGATCACTTGATCTTTGGTTGTACCGGAATAGGATTCCAATTGATGTCCTGGTCCGGATGATTTGATCTCACGTCTACAGCTTACTACATGAGGCCTTCCCATCTAGGGTTGATAATAGATTTGAGATTTAGTTTGCTTATGTTTTTTACACATGAGTTGTATTATGCTCGTAGTACTTTTTACCCTTGATGGACACTTTGTACCGGACTAGGGGTCCATTTGCTGATGGCTTTGCCGAAGGTGATGATACCTTGATCCGATGGTTAGGCACACACCTGGTTTATGAGTGTTCTTCTTTGTTGATGGCTTTGCCGAAGGTGGAAGGGCATTATGAACGTTGCCACGAGATATATCTTGTTTTTATTTAGTTTGAGGTAGATGGTACATTCAGGAGGTTTGCATACTTACCCGGAGTACTTGGGCTCAGTGTTTTGGGTTTCTTGGATTTGTTACGATGTACTCTTTTGTTATGCAGGCTTAACTATGACTTTTCTAGTCCTAGTTAAACCCTATATTTTTCATCTATGAATTTACCATTTACACGGTCGAGAAGACATTTGTGTAAATATATAGAGATTGTGTAAATTGAGACAACTTGTGTAAATCGAAAGAGGGCTTGAGTATTAACAATTTTTTGTAAAAACTCACGTTATATTTGTGTAACACTAGTTTGTGTAAGTAGACAATATATATAACGTTAAAAAAAATAACAAGAGATTACTAAATTCAACTAGTCTAGCCGGTTCCAAAGTTCGAAACCCACCAACTTTAGTTCCGACGATGAACTGATAAGTTGAGATAAACCGTTAATTTTTTAAAATTATTATCTACTAAAATCTTAATGATTCCGAGAAAAAACTTTTGTATTGTATTGCAATATTCGGTAACAAACTTATAATTTATTATATTATAAAATCAACACAATAACTTTTATAAATTTGTATAGAAAAGACTGAAATGTTTAACTAACTTACTTGAGTTTTTGAAATTAAAAATCTATTTTCAAATTTTACCTTCTAATTTTGATCACTTAATTAAAAAAAAAAAATCCCATTTCTTTAGAACTTTGTTGACTGTCAATAAGTTTTTGAAAATTTTTTGAGCTATTTAAATTATATGTTTTTTTAATTATATGTTTGTACCAAAAAAAGTTGAACTTTAAATGATTATCCTACATAGTTTTTTTTATTGAAATTTTGTTTGTACATTAGTCTATTGTTTATATATTATGCTAGTTATCTCCGGCCACAAGAGAGAACCGTATGTACTTTGTCCTTGTACATACATACACCTACTCATGTTATTCCATTCATAAAATTGTCGAAATCTCTACATAAAATAATACTTGCTAAATGGATTTGATAAGGTACATTACTAATTTAATATTAATTAATAAAATTATAATTATTTATTTTACAACTTGCCCAAGATTTCATTATTTATTGCTTTATTTAAGATTCTTGTATTAATTATGAAGCATGTGGTGTGCATGAGCTACAAGACGTTGAATTCCTAGGAAGTGAGTCATTGCTGACGTAAGATTGGTCTTTGGGCATGGTTTGTTTTATTATACGTGCATGAACCATGCACGTGGGCCTTTGTATGGATACTTGAATAATCGAAAATAATTCATAAACCCATATACAAACAACGAGGCTTAATGAGCTGGAAGTACTCCTCCAAGTGTAGTATATTATGGGCCTTGATTCAACCTCTCATATCAATGGGCCTCTGGGCCCAATAGTTTAGTACCGGCAAATGAAATTGATACGATGAACTAGATAAGAATAGTTTCATGAAAGGGCTAATAAAACGATATAATAAGTAGAACCAAATAAAATCGGGCCGGTCCAACCGTCTGGATAAATGGATGGATATGGACACCACCCAAGGCTCGATCGGGAGTTCAGTCCGGCTTGGAAAAAATAGACAAGAGGCCGGAGAGCCCGGTCTAATGCACCTTAATTAAATAAATAAAATATATATTAAATGTAGAGATAAATGGTAGGATTTTTTTATTTTTTTTTGAAATGGAAAGCGGTTAGATAAATGGTAGGATTTGAACATGATATTTCAGTTCAAGATATTTCATTATATATTTTTTTTGATGCAAGGTAAGCAAAATAGGTGTGTCAAATTCTAGACACTGACCGACCTACAACATCCTTACGGATTAGTACAACCACATCGTTTGGGAGATCTTCCTGATCTTCAATGGCAGAAAGTCCGTGTTTTGTGAGCTTAACCGCTACCGTGTTGATTTTCCTGAAGATGTGTATGGTGCTTGATTGAGAAAAGCCTGATATGTTGGTGGAAATGTCTGAAATGATCATGTTTGTCTCTCAATGAGGTTTCCAAGTGTGGTTGATCGAATTGATCAGCATCAAGTTGTCCCCCTCAATCTCAATAATCGAAATCCTTAACTGTTTGGCCTTTTGTTGGCCTTTTGTAGGCCTTCCCGCAAAGCGAAAGCTTCTGCCTCAAGAACTGAATCCGCACTACATCTCCCTTTTTTGTGAGCCAAAGGATGGCCATGGTTATCATGAATGATGAAGCCAGAGGCAAATTGGTTGGTATTGTTTGATGATGCATCAAAGTTAAATTTAACAAAGTTTACTTTTGGTTTTAGCCAACTGATATGCTTGGTCTTCCTTCTTGGTTTTATATGTTGTTGGCTTTCGATCGACTGTTTAATGTTGGTTTGGTCCCAATCATCAATTTGTTTTAGGGCGATTCGTTTCAGATTTTGTGTTGGTCTTTTATTGTTGAATATTGTTTGATTTTTGTTTAGCCAAATATTCCATCAAATCATTATCAATTGTCTAAACTCTTGAGGTAAGATTTTGTCCTTCAATACTAGGAGTGTATCATAGGTAGAGTGACTATCTATATCAATATCCTTGAGGATGGTTGATATTTTGGTATTGTCCAAGGTCCGGTGAGTACATTGGCACTCAAAAAAAAGGTGTATGACACTTTTTACATTGTAATTGCGATATACGCAATGCATAACTACCGGAATTTTTTTTATCAAGGTTTTCTCTGGTTAGGAGGCCATTTAGAGTCATTTTCCACAAGAAATTTTGAACTTTCGGCATGATGCTCATGTTCCATATCCATGTTTTGGCTTCCGATACCCCAACTTTTCGCCATTGAATCATGTTTATTGCAGACTTAGTTGAGTACCAACCGTTGTCATTTGTTGACCAGTAGATTCTATCTCTGATGTCGTTTGTTGGCAGGTTATACATCTTTATTTTATTAATGATGTTTGTTGGAAGAATGCCTCCAAGTTGATCAAGAAGTTGTTCGTTCCACTTTTTATCCAAGATAAAAGGACCTACCCTTTCCATTGGTTTAATTAAGGTTTTATCAAACACTATAAAGCCTAATGGTTCCTCCATTAACCATCTATCTTCCCAAAACTTTACTGTATTTCCATCCCCGATCCGCCATCGTAGACCTTTATTAAATTCTTCTTTTAGTTTGGTCAACATTTTCCTTTGCCAAGATGTATTTTTTCCACAATCATAATTCCATAGGCTTTGCCCCCGAAGGTATTTTTCTTTTATAATTTTGACTCATATATTGTCAAGATCTGCCATAAGTTTTCATAAGAGTTTCATTTGTAGTGCCTTATTTATATCCTCAACCTTCCTTATACCTGTGCCGCCTAGAGCTTTTGATTTGCAGATTATGTCCCAACTAATAATAGGGTGGTAGTTTGATCCTTTATTCCAAAAGAAAATTCTATTGATTTTCTCTATTTCATTATGAATGCTTGTAGGTAGCATAAATGTCTGCATAAAGTAGCTCGGTTTGGCGTTGATGTTTGCTTTAATTAAGGTTGTTCGTCCCTCTTGGGAGAGATGATGCTTTCCATTTCGTAAGTTGTTGCCTTGATTTTTGGATGACTGAGTTGAAAATTTCTTTGTTGACCCTTACATTTATAATGGTGCACCCTAAGTATTGTTCTATGTTTGTGGATAAAGAGATGCCATGATGAGCTTGGATTCTCCTTTTGTTCGTAAAATCTACATGATTAGAAGTTTAAAAGACGGATTTATGGTAGTTAATTACTTGTCCAGAAATTTCGCAGTAATCATTTAAAACCGACAAGATTTTGTCGTTTTCTTCCGTTGTTTCCTTAGTGAAAATGATGATATCATCCGCAAAATCATCCGCATAGGCTATAAAAGGGATTATCGACCTGTTTTTGTTATAGGAAAGCCAATTGATCGTGGATTTTCTCTGCATATTTTGCATATGTTTCTTGCTAAGATTTCAACACCTAGTTAAAAAGGAGCGGGATAATGGATCTCCTTGACAAAGACCTCTTTGCAAACAAAATATGGTTGTTGGTGAGTCATTGATTAGCAATGAATATGAGACAGTTTTTACACATTCGTTGATCCAATTTCTAAATTTCTCACAAAACCCAAATTGTTGTAATACCAGATTTAGGAACTTCCATTCTAATTTATCATATGCTTTTTTCATGGCCAATTTAATGACCATATATCCCTCTTTTCCTTTTTTTTGATCTAAACCCGTGAAATATTTTGTGAGCTATAAGGACATTATCATGGATTCCCTATTTTTATTAAAAGTGTTTTATAAGGGATGAATTAGTTTTGGAAAAATGGAGCTTAATCGTATTGCTAAAATTTTGACTATGATTTTATAGACCGTGGAGCAAAGGTTAATTGGTCTGTAGTTGACAGTTGTTGTAGGGTTATCTAGCTACCATTGGGAGGAGGGCAATGAAGGTGTGATTTAATTGTTTGAGAATTTTGCTAGTTCTATAACAAACTTTTCACCGCTCTTGTGACGGCTGGGCAAATAATGTGCCAGTACCTCTTGTAGAAACCAACATTAATTCCATCAGGCCCAGACGATTTTTCACTACCGATGTCAAAACAATGTGTTTTTAATTATATACCGGTAGAGAAAGGTTTACCTAGCTCTATGTTCTCGTCATTAGTGATTTCCGGTTGTACGACCTCCAACAGTTTTTGAAGTTTACGATTGTCGATATTAGAGGCATGAAACCGCGTTATATAATCACTCAAGAATTCCTCATGTATGTCGCTCTTCTTGGATAGTATGGTCCCATCATATCTTGTTATATTTGCTATCATCTTCTTATTTCTTCTGCCAATGGCTTTTCTATGGTGGAATTTCGTGTTTTTGTTCCCTAGGCGCAAGTTTGTTGTTTTGGCTCGTTGCACCCAATATTTATGTTTATATTCTTGTATGCATTCTCTTTTTTTTTCATAATCTCGTTATCTTATCATTCAGTTATTGATCAAAAGCTGAGAATAGCTGTCTTTGGAGGGTTTCTATTTGTTCATCAACAAATTTTAGTTGGGAGTTAATATTACCGAATTTCACTGGACTCCATTGTTTCAAATTTTGTTTTAGGAGGTTGGTTTTTTTTTAACAAGGTTGAACATGTGTGTTCCTGGAAAGTGGGTTCTCCATGATTGTTTAATTAGGTTTTCGCAGCCATTGCATCCACATCGACTCGAATCGGAACGGCTTGTTTCTATATGTTGTGACTTGGTTTTGCAAATTAACCGATATCATACAATGGTCCGAAGTATTAAATACATGATTTTGAGTATGTATACTCGGGTATTCTTGTAGTATGTCTAAAGTTGACATTGAACTATCAAGCTTTTCGTACGTGTTATCGTCCCCTTCCTTCCTTTTTTCCCACATATACTAATTCCATTGTTTGGGAGGTCGATTATTCCACATTGCTCAGCTATATCATGTAATCTCTTAAATTTATTATTGGAAATAGGGGCTCCTTCCTTTTTATCCGAAGGATCCCATAGATCGTTATAGTCTCCTATGACCGGTGTTGGTCTATCTGATGATTTGAACTCGGAGACAAAATTTGACAAAAACTCGTTTTTCTTTTGTTCATTGGGAGGTGCGTAGATCCCGAAGATCCGTGTTTTAAAATCCGAATTTATGTTAATGTTGTTTAGAATGATGTATCTACTATGTGTTCTAATAATCTCTATTTTTTCATTTCAAAGTTGATACTTTTTCCATAACATGCAAAGACCTCCCGAGAAGCCTACTGCTGGTACGAAAACGATATTATCAAATCCTGCATTTTTCCATAATGACTCATCCGACCCGGTACTAATTTTTGTTTCTGCTAGGATTAGAACTTTTACCCCCTCGTTTTTGCAAATTATGTTTAGTTTAATCCATTTTTTTTCTCTTACACATCCCCCTACAATTCCAAAATGCTAATTTCATTTGTACTTATATCGTGTTTTTGGTGATAGTCTTCCCGTTATTCCTAACTTATTTTGGTAAAGTGTATTGATACTTGTTATTATTATACCATAGGTTATGTATTGAGGTGTTTCTATCGTTGTTACATAGTTTGATGGTTCGGTATTCACTTGCTTTGTGATCAACCGTGTGCAGTTTATACCGAATTGGTTATTATGGTTGAAATCAAAGTTTCCTTTTCTACCGCATACCCAATTGTTATAACATTTTAAGTCTTTTGATCTGTTACAAAGAGCGCAACATTTGTCATAGGAAGATATATGACATAGTCTAAATGCAAAAAACCCGAAAAGGGTGAATTCTGAATGGAAAAGTTGTTGCTCAAGTGGATGAAACCACCTTAGTTCTATACAAGCTCCTACTATGGAGCCCTTAGCCATCTGTTTATATTTCAGGTTGTTCATTGAGTTATTGTTCTATATCTTGATACTAAAATAATCTGTTGTTCTAGTCTGTGAGTTGATTCCTGAGTTCTGCCTGTCACTTTCCTTGTTGTTCCTTCCAATTTCAGCTCTGCACCACACAAAGAAGAAGTCCAACGACAATTTATATCTCCACCTATGCACAACTATCATGTAGCATTCGAATTCAGAGTATATAAAAGTGCAACACGGAGGCCATGGGATTATGCTAACAACTTTTTGTATATTATTTACTAAAGTTGTCATCAAATTAGATATTGTCGACAGGGGTAACATATTAACATGCAGGGAATAGACAACAGAGATTCTACCTAAATAATGTAGCTATGTTGTAGCTGGTTCAAGTCATTGTGTTGATTTAATATTCTATACATGAATTCATAATGATGGTAAATAGTATCATGTCTCAAAAGAGGCCACATCCACAAACAATTGTCCATTCGTTTTCAATATGATGTAATGACATGCAACAGGGTAAGCTTTTGGTCAAAATAAACTTATAGGTTATATGTTTGAAATTAGGCTTACTTAGATATAGACAACAACTTTTGTCAAGAGTTTGTTCTTTTACATCTACTTTACTCAGATTGTGATGGAGAATCACCACTAATTCTACCCATCTATTTTTTCCGGTTATCAAAAAGCAGAGGTATTGTTTCATGATTTTGGATTGATTATGGGGTTTGAAAATACATTTTGTGCACCACATATATGTGTTTTCAGGATTCCAAACAAAGAGTTTATAAATCAAATGGGAGATAATGAAGAGTAAATACCACCTGATTACTCGATTGTTGGTTCTTGTTGTTGTATTTTCCCAAGTTCTGAATCGATGATCTATGGAGGTTTTCCATATGTTTGAGTCTAAATATACTTATTGAAGGTTAGTTCGTATGTCATCCATGAGGATGACCTTGGTTCGAGTACGATAGAGCAGTACTCCGGTGTCGGGAAAGAACAAATGTAAACACCTCGACTCCTAGAGATCTCGTCCCTCTCACATCTAGCCGGGTAATGATCCTGGCTTTCTCCTCCTTTTTTGTCTTCGGACCCTTTTTGGCAGAACCCCGACATCGAAGCTCTTCTTTCTTCATTTGTTGTTGACCGATCTTCTTTTTGATGGATTTTCATCTGGTCTTCTTTTTCCCCATCTCAGATTAGCTTTCTTCTTTTTGGGAGTTCCAACTCTTCTCCTACTCGTAGCAATCATGGTAGATCTCGTATCATTCAAGAAGTTCATTGAATCTTTATTCTGCATCCCGATTGATCGATCTGAGAGGTATATGTGCGGGTTTGGGGGCTAGGGTTTTCGCACTGTTGTGTGAAAGACGAGTCTGTCTCCATCGCGAGTGGAGGCGCGTACTTTTGGGGGCCATTTTTTTTCTCAATATACTTCACTATAAGATTCAAGTGTTCACAACTATTGAACTAATTTATTTTTGTTATAATATTATAATTTTAATATTTAATATAAACATTTTTTCTTTAAAAAAATTCAAAACCCGACTGAAACCCAACTCGAACGGTACATACAATTGAAAAGTATAAATAATTTTTTAAGCATCTGAATAAATTACTAGTGTATTTATCCATTAAAGAAATCCTAGTATTATACATATTGATAAGCTAATAGTAAACATGTCATATACATTTAGTATTATTTTAAAAAATATACTTTTTCATTTTTTTACAGTGCATAAAGATAACTTTCTTAAAAAGATTGGCCATTTTTGTAAAAATTAAAGGAGTAAACGAGTGGGTCAAATTAACAATTCGTTACCATTGAAATGGTGACTTTAATGATTAACTCAGTCAATATAAATATTGCTTTCTTCCTTTATGTATTATCATTTGGTTGGTGCGTTGAATTTGAATGTACATGAAATAAACCCCAATATAAAAATAAATACGTCGATTTTTATTTTATTTTATATTTTTATCATCTTCCTAATTCCGTAAATAAAAAAAAGTTGAAATTGATTCTACACCCAGAGTGCGGAACGGAAATTGAGTTTCCTTGATTCCACATTATGGTGCAAAAGCTAAATTAAATCTAATGAATTCGCACACAGATCCGAAAACGAAATTATTTTTAATTAATTTCGCATTTGGGGTCCAAAACCGAAACTTAAAAAATATATGAATTTTTTTTTTCTCTTAGTATCAATTGATTGCGGGACAGAAATTGAATTTCATTGATGCCTCTTGATACCCCTCAAAATTTAGACTTTTTCTCTTAATATCCACAAAATTTTAAGTTTTCTTTTGGAACCCTCGTGATCTAATTTGTTTCCTCCTTAAACCATTTCTTAACACATTTCATTAAAATTTTAATTATAAAATAAAATTCTATAAATAAAATTTAAATTAATTCTGAATAAAAAAACTTACTTTTTATTTTTTGTGTTTGAAATTAAATTAAAATTAATTATGATCACGTTAAATTTTAAACTAATTAACTTTATATATACTTAATAATGGTAAATAAGTTTTTTTTTTAATTTAAAAAATCTAGAAATATCTATTTATTTATTTATTTTGAAAAATATTTTAATTTTTTTAATATTTTATATTCTATATATTTTTTTTAAAATAGCCGCCGTAAAGTTAATGTGATAGCCTCCCAAACACCATTTTAAAAATTTTTCAAGTAAATTTACTTGTATTTTTATATCTTCTAGTTCCAAATTATACTGTATATTGATTATGTTTTGTTCTTTTTTTTCAGGATTCTATTTTTGATTCTAAATTTACGGTTTGAAGATAGCTTCTAATTCCAAATTTATTGTTTCATTGTATCGTATATGTTTAAGGTAAAAAAGTGATCAATTAGACAATTTTTATATGTATTTTGTTTCAGTTTCGATTCTGACTCAAACATCGTTTCAGACTTGGTTCAGATATTACTCTCTCTTTTTTTTTATAAAAAAAAAATTTAGGTTCAGAGTATGGTTCCAATTTTACAGTTTGAAGACATCTTCCAGTTCCAAAAATTAATTCATTTGTCCCATTTCTTCTTCCACCCTCGCTCCGATCAAGACATCATTGATTGACAGTAAAATTATCAAGCCTCCCTCATCATACTCAAAGCCCTAGAAGTTCAATTCGAGAAATAAAATGAGCAAATTAATCATATTGCTATCTAAATTTGATATGATCGTAGATGAAGAGAAAGATTCTGGTTAGATTCTTCGGCGCACTGTGCCCTATGGACCGAGAAAGCATTAGGTTGATCTTGATCGAGTTGTAAACGTCGGCAAGACACAAATGTGGCTTCTTTGATTGCAGCGAGTAGCGAGACACGAAGATGGAGGCGGTGCTGGAGAGCTTGATGGAATCAGAGTTCTACCATAAGCCGTCGAGATCGCATCTTTGATGGTATGATTAAAGATTGCATCTTTGATGGGTTCTTTGATTTCAGAAGCACTTGACCAACTCGCAGGGTAATTAGTACTGAAATTAATCTCCGATCATACGACTGTTTTGTAACTTTACATCACTTTTCGTTAGTGGATCAATATGGTTAAGATATTGAACTGTAATTGCACATGTGAGCTTCCATCTTCTTGAAATAAAATCGATTCCTCCATCAGACGAAGGCGGCCGTGGGAAGCTCGATACATGTGTGAAAAGTGAAGCTACGTTCCCTTCTTAATATTGGAGGAGTGGTTGACGGAAATGATTTTCTATTAAGTGTCCGTTTGGTTGGAGGTGATGAAATGAAAACGGAATGAAATCGATTAAGAGAAATGAATGAAAATGAAAATGATTAGATTAGTTTTACGTGTAAAAAGACTTCTAAACAAACATAGTTTTTAATTAATTCGAAATTATTTCATTATCAGAAATAATTCTTATCGATACCAAACGAGCCTTCCTCATCTTCAATTTCATTCCATCGATTCTTATATTTGCAGGGAATGAAAAAACGATTAAATCTCCATTTGCACCGAACTTATCCATAATGTCATGTTTGTGTCTATGCGCATGTGATATTTATTTATATGAATTTTCTATGATAACTACTAATCTTGGCACACTAAAGAGTTTTTATAGTGGAAATATTTCAAAATAAAGGTTTTATAATTAAAGCCCAATTAGTTTTAAACATTCGATAACAACATAATATTATGATTTCATTTATTGATTAAAACCTTAAAATAAATAACTTATTTAGTAAAATCCTTTCGTATAAAAAATGTATTAGAAAGACAATTTGCATCAAGAAACATATGAATATCGGATGACTTTTGTAAAATTAATCAAAAGGTACATATACACATAGATTAATTTTCAACATCAATCACCCCATTAACAGAAAAATGATTAATTTATATTCAATGAAGAAAGGTACGTATAAACAATGATTAATTTATATTCTTAATGACGCTGTTAATAGTTTTTTGGAATTTCGGGGGAATTTTGTGTATTGAAAATTTTTAAAAATGAAAAATGAAAAAATAATTAAATTTACGTACATAACAAAATAAAATTACCACCAGACTTAACTAGTCCTATTCCAAAACAGAGATGGAAAACAAGAAACATTAAATGACAAAGACAAAACTTGAACCGTGTCAAAATCAATTTTGATGCATCAAGACACTCTAATGATCATTGTGCTTTTGGTTGTATCATATGTGACCATAACACCATACTTGATAGGGTTGTAATATGAAACAAGCTACTCGGGCTCGACTCGCGTTAGGCTCGTCAAAAACTCGGGTTGTGTTCGTTCACTTTTGAAACGAGCCGGATGCGAACACATTTTAAGCTCATACAAAAATTATGCTTAGCTCGGACTCCACTCATTTACAAATAAGCCGAGCTTAAGCATGTCAATGTTCGGCTCGTATTACACCCCTAATATCAATTTTCCATGAGCATGGGAAGGTGTGGAGCAGAAATTTTCCTTAAGACGGAAGCATGCATATGCTTTAAGAGAAGGCCCCAAAAGGCCTTTGGTTTGAGATTTAACACCACTGGAAGTCTATAATTGAAGTAGACTACTTAGCACTTATCAATTCAATCAATCAGATCTAGAAACCAGCATAGAAAGCGGATATGATCATTTCAACATCTCCTTATTGATTACATGCGATATATAACTTATTATAACAACTACGTTGCAAATAGACTCACGTATCTTGGCCACGGCTCAAATCAAGTTGACGGAACTATAGCGTAAGAGGGTGAAGACCTCATTCAAACGGATGTTATAGGACGGGTATATAAAAAATCATAAAATAAGTAAAGAAGTTTGGAGCAATGAGTATGACATACTTAAAATTTAGAGATTTCGGGCGAATTTTGTGTATAACCCTTTGAAAATTTTTAAGTAATTTTTTCATAAAATAGTTAGATTATTGTACATTAACTCACTCTATGTATCGTATAACTTGTATATCAAAAGTTCAAAAGTTTATGGAGAACGAATACGGCATTCTTAAAACTTAGAGAATTCGGCCATATTTCGTATAATGTAGGCTGAGAACTTCAACAAGAAAACCTAAAAGTTAGTTTTAAACCCAGAAACGGAAAAGGAATAAAAACGGATCTAACCAATTAATACATGTATCCTTATTCATGAAGTTTTTAAAGAGGGGACTCAAAGAAAATATTTAAAAAAGAATTCATGAACAAGGATATAAATATATGCATTTCAATCCCGTTTTCGTTTCCGGAGTTACAACCAAACGGATGCATGTTTGGGCTAAATGCGATATAACTTGTTATAACTAACTATAATTTGATAAGTCCATAATGGTTAATAAAATGAAGTACACCTCAAGATACCACTAACTCAATAGTTCAATATTGCACATGTTTTGGGTGCTCACCTTTCCTTAAAGTTTTCATAGTTGAATCATATTCTATTTCATTATAACATTCCACCATGGTTGTATTTAAAAAGACAACAACAAAGCTTTGTGGCAAACCGAAGAAGAAACCTTCAACCTTCATACCAAACTCAAACACATGATGAATCTTTGTCTACTTTGCTTCTTTCTCCTTTCTCTTTTGTTCATAACAAGCCCAACATCCACATTTGCTCTTAGAAAGGTGTACACAACATATATCATTTTAATTTTGAAATATATATTTGTGTGTGTGTGTGTTTCATATATAATTGTAAATTTCTCTTCTTTTTTACAGGCATATGTAGTTTACATGGGAGCTCACTCTCATGGATCTGAGGTTTCTGAGTTAGATTTGCTCCAAGTGCAGGAATCCCACTTCGATCTTTTGGGTTCTTTTATTGGAAGGTAAAAACTTATATCATGTGTTCCCACATCGATGATACACAATATCGTGAATCTAGCATCTATGTTAGTGGAATAAAACCTTGGGTTTGCTTGTCTTGCAGGGATGTTGCAAAGGAAGCAATCTTCTATTCTTACACAAGGCACATCAATGGCTTTGCTGCAATGCTTGATGATGAAGAAGCATTTGCCCTATCAGGTAAGAGCAAGGCAGATAAAATAAAATAAAATAATTCAAACAAAATCTTGTGTGTTTTTAGGCCGTTATAATAGCAGTTCTGAAAAATATTGGTCTACGTTCAATTTCTAAATAGTTTTAAAATATATACGTATTGTATATTAGCATGTTAAAGGTAGACTCTTTTGGTTCGAATAGCAACCTAAATATAGTTAGTTATCTTCTTCAATAGAGTCGGGAGTGGGAAAATGTGTCTCACATTAGACAATATAAAATACGTGAACCTGACATATAAGTAATAAACTACTTTTTCTATTGTCAATTGATTTTAGAATGAAACCTCAAATGTCCGTGAATGAGTTGTGATTAGTGAAAAATATGTTATCCGTCCGTTGGACTAAGCTGGTCTTAAGACTTTGTGTCAAGTGTCAACTAGTACAGGATAGTTGCACTTGAGGAGAGTGTTGGGTGTAGAAATGTGTCCCACATCAACAATATGAAACGCGTGAACCTAACATATAAGTACTAAGACTACTACTCTTATTGCCAAATTTAATTCCAGTTCGGCTCGGGTTCATTCATGCTTGCTAAACGAGCCGAATAAAAGCATAACGGTAGGTCATTAAAAATGTTAATTAGACTAAGACTCAATTTGTTTATAAACGAGGTCAATTAACATGCATGTTAAAGCTAACCCGACTATTTCCACTCGAATAATGGACGTAAAAATGAATACATGAGTTAATATATAATAGGGTTATGAATCGATCAACTACTCGAGTTTGTTCACTTTTAAAATGAGTAAAATAGTCACAAAGTTGTATGCTCCATAAAACTCTATCCTTGGCTTGAACGATTGCCTCAATCTTAAATGACCCGAACACGAAGATTTTTAAACCCGGCTCAAAAAATCACCCTATTCCAATCTTATAATTTTCAGTAATGTTTTAGCGTTTCTTCTTTTTACGTGTTTTATTGTCGTTCGAGTTATCTTTTTATTTTTCAGTACTGTAGTTAATGTATTTAATTTGCTTAATTTGTACGTTGATTTTTGTTGCATGGCTTCTTATTGAGTTTATAAACAAATTAAAAGTTTTTTATTATTATAATAACTAAACAAATTAAATTTGGTATACAAATACAAACGGTAACTTATATATAATACGTAGTAAAACTTTGTTGTCATAATTAAATAAATAGTAACTCATACAAGATTTAAAAAGGAAATTAACCAAAGACTTAATATAATTTGTTTAATATATGGTAACTCATAAACTAGACTAGTGTATTACCCGCACTGTATGTGGGTTGAGTTTTGAAAGACGTGATAATAAATATCTCTTTTAACATGTATAACATTAGTTTGACACATTTTAAATCCTTAAAAAATACGAAATATTATAAAAAATGATATTTTATATTAATATCAAGGTACGGGTATTAAAATCGGTAATTAAATATTTGGATTAAGCTCTGAATATTCAAGCGGATAACTTTTGTTGACTAAAAGAACTGATGTACACATATCATGATCTATATTAATTGTCGGTAATTTTCATTAATAAAAATTACATAGTATATTATTATGTAAAATACTAATTAATGTCAATTATAAATGAGAATAGTTTCATTTTAAAATAATTTTATAGTTATTAAGTTAAAATGAGATCAATATTATGAAATATTCAATAAAGTAAAAAATTGTTTGTGGAGTAACTATAAACGTATAAAAATATATCACATAACAAATATCAATTTTTTTTTGAATAATTAAAGATCATATAAATAAACAAATTTCAAAGGGAAAAGAAAATATAAAGATCCAAATTTATATTGAAATTAATTTTTCAAAATTCTTATTTAAAATTTTTTGGAAAGCTGCGAACATTTTTTCTAACAAAAAAAATCTTATAAGAATTTATGATTTTTTTTTTAGCAGATTCCTATAGTAAATGAATAATTTAGGGTTATATATTTAAAAAATAATTAGTAATCAATTCTTTATATTTTTTTATGATTTAAAAATATGACTATCATAATGTATTTCATATAATTTAACAATTTAAAAGTAAGATCTTATACTTGTGAACCAATTTTAGTAATCAAATAATAAATTTTTTTCTAAATTATGACATTATTTATGGATTTTTTATATTAAGATGATTTACTGATATTAGATCGAAATCATCAATGTTAATAAATTCGGAATTATTGAGTTTAATTTTGAAAATAATTACTGAATTAATATTCGTAACTAATGAAAATTGGATTGTTCCGATTTTAAAAATTATTTCTTTAAATTACGTAATTAAAAAAATTTACTTATAAATACTTTAAAAATTTTACATAATTAGTTATAAGAAAATATTTAGATAATAATAAAAATAGCTAACAAATAAAATCTGGTGCTGACAATAATTTATATTAACAACTTAAATAACTTTTAAAAAATATTTTGATGGGTCTAGATAATAATTTGTATTAACAACTTAAAATAATTAACTTTTTAAAATATTTTTTTATGTTGCGTTAAATCTAGTGCTGACACGTGGCAAAGAAGGGCTCTCCTTTAATACTTATATATATAAGATAACAAATAAAATTTTAGATCTATATATGTTAATAATAATAAAAAAAATAATTTTTATTAAAAATATCCGATTATGTAAACCCATTTTTTTAATAATCTGGATAAATAATTTTTAAAAAATATTTTGTTAGACTTAGATAATAATTTATATTAACAACTTAAATAATTAACTTTTTAAAACATTTTTTTTATGTTGCGTTAAATCTGATGCTGATATGTGACAAAGAAGAATTCTCTTTTAATACATATAAGATAAGATAAGATAAGATAAAATGTTTAAAATTTATATGTAATATTGGATTAGATCTCGGTGCAACAAAAATTCGATAATCTTGTTCTGAATATAAACTTTTTTTAAAATTCGGTTGATATTTAGAGTTGACTCATATAGCAACATAACGATGATACAATAAAATAAAAACTTGTTAAGTGTTATTCCTAGTCAGTGGCAGGATAACTTATGTCACTAGGAGAGGATATTTTATTCATCAAAGGAGACTTATGATTGTATTTTTATATGTAAAGTAATGTAATAGGGAATAGGATGATTAAACTAGTTCATTTCTTATGCCCTACGCAGTTATTTTAGTTTATAAACTATATATTATTTATTATGTAGTAATTTGTATTTTTTTCATTGAAAGTGCGGGTTGTTTGTATTATGAATTTATGATGGAAGATGTTCAATAACTTATTTGAAATTATCTAGTTGGATAATACGGAGTATTATATAAATGAAAAAATTCCTCAAAATATAGGTTAAATGATTATATTAATGTTTTACAGTGACTTAAAATTGTCACAATTAAAGTAATATTTTCAAGGATAAAAATTAAATGACTTATATTAAGAATTTAAAGAAAAAAGATTTTAAAAAAGTCCGATTTTTTCCCCTATGTTGATCAATTATTAAACATGTAATCATAACATATCTGGTCTACTTTAATATGTATAGAGAATAATCGGGTGAGAACATTTCTTATAGTAAAAAATAAAAACATCTAATTAAAATACGTTCAATTTGAATAATCAACGTTTTTTGATTCGTCGGATTTTCGGATGTCCACACATGGTTCTTAAGTACAATCGTTCGATTTATTTGTAAAGAATTGTATGATCCATGTGATCATGGATCCTAATTGCTTAAAACATAAAATAAGGTGTACGACACTGTGACTTTGCATACCTAATTGAACATTTGCGTCATTTTTTTATCATTCTTCTAA
This sequence comes from Fagopyrum tataricum, assembly GCA_002319775.1. Taxonomy (NCBI): domain Eukaryota; kingdom Viridiplantae; phylum Streptophyta; class Magnoliopsida; order Caryophyllales; family Polygonaceae; genus Fagopyrum; species Fagopyrum tataricum. The sequence continues at coordinate 50,568,082 of CM008285.1, forward strand.
GTGAATAAACAAACAACCAATATTACATGAATTAAGTGGATTACCAATATAACAAGTCATGTTAGACAATTATACTTCTTTGTAATTGAATTTTGTTTTAAAAATACTGTCTAAAATTAACAAAATTCTGAATCATCAAAAAGTTATCTTTGATAGTCTACCCGAGAGATCCGGCTGGATCAATCGAGTTTTTTCATAATTTATAAAAGTAAGGAAGGTCCAACGTGAACTCATGAAGTGACTAGTGAGACTTTTTTTTTTTTTTTTTTGAATGGAAAGCGGTTAGATTGGACTAACTCCTATAAGTTGTTCAACCTAAAGCATCTTTGCGGATGAGAACACGAAGTTAGGGGTCTTCAGGAAAATTGGTGTTAGGGGGTCGAGTTTCCAAGATGGGTCAATCAGTCAACAACACAGTTTATTTCTCTGAAAATATGTCTAATACGGACCTCGTCAAAGAAACGAAGATCTAGTCTGGAGTCGGATATAATCATCCCGACCTCCCACGGACAACTCCACAAACCTTGGAGTGCCTTGATAACACACAAGTTATCACCTTCGATTTCGATCTTTTTAATCTGTATTCTAATCGCCTCTTGTAACCCGGTTTCGAGGGCAAAGACTTAAGCTTTTAAAACCAAATTGATTTTTTTTTGCGTCTAGGCTAACAACATCACCATTGTGATTCCGGATTACATATCCAATAGATGTTATTCCTGAATCGAGTTTTGAACCATCAAAGTTAAGTTTAAAGAAGCCGGGTTTGGTTTATCCCATTTGATATTGTGTTTTTTTTCTTATGTTTGAGTTAAAGTTTTTTGGTTTTTGTTTTATGTTGTAATCGTCCTCATCAATTATGTTTGTTTTCCAGTTTTGAATTTGGTTTTTAATGAAAGTGATAACTTTATTATCAGTGCCCATAGGTTCAATGTTAAAGATAATTTTGTTCCTAAAGAACCAAATATTCCACCATACAGTTGCCAGGCATGTTAATTTGTTTGTTCCTATTTCGTTTTTAATATCTTGTAAGATGACATGAGTGTTTGTTTTGTTTTGGAGGTTAATTTTGTTAAGTTCAGTGAGAATTGTTCTATTGATTTTTACGACAATTTGTTTAGTGTGAGGACATTCAAATAGCAGGTGGTATAAGTCCTCAAGGTGATGGTTGCAAAGTTCACAGTGTCTTGTGACGGAAATTCTTCTTTCATCAAGTTTAGTTTTTGTCGGAAGTCCGTTAATAGAAATTTTCCAAATAAAGTTTTTAATTATAGGTTGAGTATCCAATTTCCAAATCCATTAACAAAAATAGTTTGGTTGTATATTTGATTCCTCTTCAATCATATCGAAAGCCGATTTTGTAGAAAACCATCCATTTTTATTGCATCTCCAATATAGTCTATCTTGGATATTGTTTTTGAGAATGATTATTTCCTTAATCATTCTCCTAATATTTGGGTTTATGATATTTTGTAGCTCGTTATCAATGTTATTATCCCAATTTTTTGAGTGATTTATGAAGTGACAGACTTTAATACTTGTATCAATTTGGTTGGTATTTTGGACCAATTTTATTAGAGGTGTCGCAAATACCCAACTATCGTGCCAAAAGTTGATGGTTTTTCCATTTTCGATTTGCCAAATGATACCTTTTTTGAACTCGGTTTTAAGTTTCATAAGATTATTCCATTGCCATGAAGCTCCACATTTCAATTGATAATGGAGGATGTTTTTATTTTTTTAAGTATTTTTCGTTTATAATTTTAACCCAAATATTGTTTGGATCTGCAAGAATTTTCCACAAGAGTTTCATTTGTAATGCTTTGTTTGTGATTACAGATTTTCTTAATCCTAGGCCGCCATTTTTTTTTGATTTATAGATTGTGTCCCATCTAATGACAGGTCTATGTTGTTAACCTTTATTCCAAAAGAATTTTTTTAAAGTTTTATCGAACTCCTCCAAGTTAGGGCTTTGGAGCTTTGGACCATAAAGTTTTGCACGATAAAAGTTGGTTTAGTTGCGAGGTTATGTTTTACAAGAGTGTTCCTACGTTCTCATAAAAAAGAGTTGCTTTCAATTTTAGAAGTTGTTAAAAGAGAGTTACTCTACATTTTAGAAGTTGTTTACCAAACGATTCGGAGAGGACTATATCATTGGAGACGAAATGTAATGTAATTTGTCACCGAAATGAAATGTGCAGAACATCCAGAAGTCGTATCCGTATTCATTAACAAGGGGACGAAGCTGCAAACAACAAGGTCTTGGAGCTTTCTTGGTCTTGAAGATAATAATGGACTCATCTCTCATGAATCCATTTGGAAGAAAGCCAGATTGGGAGAGGACTCTATCATTGCAAATCTTGATACTGGTAATCATACTTGCTCCTTTAACTCGAAATTTCAATCAAATTAGAATCCCGACCACGGAATTTACTTTTTATTAGCCCAATTTTGAAATTTTGTTAGGAGTATGGCCAGAATCTGAAAGTTTTAGTGACGAAGGCATAGGAGAAGTTCCAGCAAGATGGAAAGGAGTTTGTGAAAATGTCACTAGTCTTCATGGAGTTCGTTGTAATAGGTTACGCAAATAATCGGGTTTGAGTTGATTTGATTTTCGAGTTGAGGTTGAATCTAACTCAAAATTGATTCATAAATTGCAGAAAGCTAATCGGAGCAAGGTACTTCAACAAGGGCTATCTGAGCTATCTCAAAGATCATAATATCACCTACACGCCGGTGTCCCCAGTCTTCACCCCGCGCGACAACGACGGCCACGGTACCCACACTCTATCCACCGCCGCTGGCAACTTCGTCCCAAATGCTAGCATATTCGGCTTCGGCAATGGCACCGCCAAGGGAGGATCTCCTCGCGCTCGTGTCGCCGCCTACAAGGTCTGTTGGCCGACCGACGACGACAGTAACTGCTTCGATGCCGACATCCTGGCCGCATTTGACGCTGCAATTGCCGACGGTGTTGACATCATCTCCGTTTCCCTTGCTGGCGATCTCTCGCAACCCTTCGAAGACGCCACCGCGGTCGGCGCTTTTCACGCCGCTATGAACGGGGTTCATGTGGTCTGCTCCGCGGGGAACAGAGGAGGCAATTTCGATGTCAAGAATATCTCACCATGGCAGTTCACCGTCGGTGCTAGCACGATCGACCGCGATTTTGTGAGTTTTCTGCATCTCGGGAATCACACGCGACTTAGGGTTAGTTTTCCAGCTCTTTCTCCCCCCTCTTTGATTTTGCTTTTATGATAATTCTTCAAACTTATTCTCACAGTCCTAGTTTATGTTGAATATCTACCAGCATTGGTTGATAACAGGACTCATTGCACCATTGAAGTTCATGCATTCCCCCAATCTCGCAATTCTAGTTTAGGCCCCTTTCTGTTCAATTTTCTTGCTTGTTAATATGTAAAGATTGAAGAAAAAAGCATATGAGAAACGTGTTTCAAATTGATCATTGATGCATAAATATGTTACCACTGTAATTTGGGTGAAATTATACAGCTAGATTTTGAGTTTTGTTCATTTAAGGTACTTTTTGTGCATTGGAAACTAACATTTTAGTTTGATCAATGAGAAGGGAAAAAGCTTGGCACCAAAATCATTGCCCCATGGGAAGTTTTATCCGATTATAAGTGCTGGAGATGCTAAACTCGCTAATGCATCTTTTCATGATGCGTAAGAACATATGAACTTATACTTTCTGTTCTTTGATAGCATCATCCATCACAGTGTGACAATAGATGTCATTCATATATTATGCTGCTGAATTATGTCATCTTACGATTCTCAGGCTACTTTGTAAACGCGACACACTTGATCACAACAAGGTGAAAGGAAAAATTTTGGTTTGCTTGGCAACAGACATCGACAATAAGAACATAAACAAGGGAAACCATGTAGCTTTAGCTGGTGCTGTTGGTATGGTTCTCGCTAACAAGGAGGATATGATGGATTTAATTGATATCGAACCTCATGTCCTTCCTACATCACATATTTCTTACGCTGATGGAATAATTGTCTTCTCTTACATCAATTCCACTGAGTAAGCTATGAATTGTGATAATCCTGTCAAGAAAATCATGATTGAGTCTTTCTTTAATATGATAATTGTCTGGTTTTGGTAGGTTTCCGGTGGCCTACATTGCTCCTACTAGGACACAGTTGGATATAAAATCAGTTCCTACTGTGGCATCATTTTCTTCGGGAGGACCTAATACTATCATCCCCGAAATCCTCAAGGTTCTGTCATATTTCTTCTTATTATGTGTCAACTTTGTTTCTACACCATCTGTGATGTGTACAATGACTATGTTAAAATTTTCCAGCCCGACATTATAGCTCCTGGGGTTAACATCATAGCAGCTTATACAGAAGCAAACGGGCCAACAGACGAATTGTTTGACAAGCGTAGAGTTAAATTCAATGCTATGTCTGGCACTTCAATGTCTTGCCCTCATGTTGCTGGTGTTATTGGTCTTCTTAGAACCCTTTATCCTCATTGGAGTCCTGCTGCAGTAAAATCTGCTATCATGACTACAGGTTCATGTTATAGACATTGTTAAATATATAACTAAGTTCTTTTTTTTTTTTTAACAGTTTTACTGCAAACTTGCAGCTGCCACAACAAACAACATTATGAAGCCAATCTTCAGTGAATTTCACTTTGAAGCCAGTCCTCTCAACTATGGATCCGGACATGTCCAACCAAACCTAGCTATGGACCCGGGCTTAGTCTATGACCTAAAACCCGAAGACTACCTGCACTTCCTCTGCTCTATCGGTTACAATAGTAGTTCTATAACTTTGATATCAGGAAAGCCTTATTCTTGTCACAATAACTTAACTGCCACCTACTTCAACTATCCTTCGATCACAGTCCCTCACCTCAATGAATCTATGACCATCTCTCGGGTCCTTAAAAACGTTGGACCTCCGGCCACATACAAAGTAAGCATCGAAAGCCCACCCGGAACCAAGGCTGTTGTGAAACCTGATGTTTTGACCTTCAGTAGAATTGGTGAGGAACAAACATTCTACCTCACTTTGAAGAAGCTAAAGAGGGCTTCTGAGAATTACGTGGATGGGCAAATAACGTGGACGGATGGTACGCATAATGTAAGGAGTCCGATTGTGATATTTCAGGTGTAAGCTATTGTATGTATACACACTTTGGAATGTGCTGCAATTGTACTGTATGTTAATTTTATCTTATGATATGATGCTTTGGAAAATGTTGTCTTCATAAAGTCACGTTACTCGTATTGTCTAATATGGAGCTAGATATTGTCTAATAAGATAGATATACATTATGTAATAAAGATGCACGTTGGTATTGTGAGACATGTTTATCGGAGTATCTCAAATGTGAAAATTTAAGTTATTTTTATAAATTAGTATTTTGACATATCGCATGACACTTTTTCCTTTTATCGATGACTTTTCTTATTAAAGTATCTACATGTATTTGGTACGCTTGCAAGAATCGGATTGAAATAGGGTTCATTTGGTACTCGTGAAGGAATCAAGAATCGGAATAAGTGAGAAATAATCTAATCCGATTCATGAAACATGGTGTTTGAAACATGATATTTGATCAAGACAATACTCATCATCCAACCTTTTGTGGAAGGTAACTCTGAGCCATTTCAATCGAGTTTATACTTCAATACTAATAAGCCAGGACTTGGGCCAGGCTTTTAATTTTAAATTTTTTTTTTCCCGTTTTCCCGAACTTGGGCCGAGTTCGGAATTCGAGTCTAAGGTCTTGTCCATACCTATCAGCGTCAGACTTCGGGCCGAGTGGGACCCTTTTTTTTAAATATAAAAGAGAGGAAATACTACTATTAAATATTTTTAAAAAATCAAGGTTGAATTAGATATCTAACCCCATGTAATAATAAGTTGTAGTTTTTGTCCCCCTCTCATAATTTTGTGAGGCTTTATTACTTCCGCTAACTTTTCTTTCCTAATTCCCCCTATTTAACTAGAAAGAGGACAATTCCTTAGTAAAATTATTGGACGTGACAAAAAATAAATTAAATTAGAAAGGTGGACTTCCCATCCAATTTTTCTCAAAAAAAGTATTACAAAAAGCAAAGTAGTCCAATGGTTGTAAATTAAATGACTTTCGGGTCGGACGGGCCTTTACCCTTGTCGGTCCTACCGGAAGGTACAACTTCTTAAAGTGCCCCATTTGACACATTTCGAACCTTTACAAACATTCAAAGCTCCATCTTCACCTTTGAAACAAAATCCCTTACTATCCTACATATTCAGGGATTTCAGATTCTTAGTAATAAGTAGAACATGTTTGACCTCGTTCAATATAAATAATCTTCTTAGATGTGTCCTGATTTTAATCGAGCCAATTTCAACCGCCTTGCAGACAGAACTGTTGGCCATGGAAATACTGTCACCATCTACCTGCTTGTAAGCTTCGAACACTCTATGTTAGGACATGTGATAGAAATCTCCGGAATCAAGAACCCATATATCAGCCTGATACGTGTGTCCACCAACAACCAAAGTTATATCCTCGTCTGATTTAAAATCATCTTCTCGTCTTATTTAAAATCATCTTCTACAACAGTTGTAGAACCTGAATCCTGCGGTTTCTTCTTCTTAGGATATTCGTTCTTCCAATGATATTTCTCCTTATAATAGTTGTAGACGTCATTAGGCGTAAGACATTTTGAAGAAGATGACTTATGGTCCTTCTTCCCTGATTTTCCTTGTCCCTTGCCTCCACTTGTATATAAACCAGATGTCTGACCATCCCTACCTACACTACTTTTGTTCACCTTGTGGCATAGTTCCCTTGTATGAAGGGGAAACCTGACGTCTTCCAAAGTAATAGTATCTTTTCCAACAACAAATGACTGAACAAAGTTTTCATATGATAGTGGCAAAGATACCAACATAACCAACACAACATCCTCATCCTCAATCTTAACATCCAACATTATGCAAATCTAGAAGAATTGTGTTCAAATTGATCAAAGTGCATGATCATGAAGTTGCGTACCTTCTTGAATTCGCAGGCTAAACAAATGTTGCTTCAGAAGCAACTTGTTGGTGAGAGCCTTCGTCATGTAGAAGCTCTCCAACTTCCACCACAGTTTGGTTGCGGTATCTTGATCCAAAATCTCGCATAAGACATCATTTGTGAGACACATCATGATGATTGAATGCGCCTTATCCTCTTGAGTGACCATCTCAACAACATCACCATTTTTCTTCCTTGACAACGGCCCCATAAGCCATGTTGTTTTAATAACGTTCGCATCTTGATTTTCCACAAACTAAAATTGTTCCTCCCTGTTAACTTGTCGATCGTCATGTTGAAAGAAGACATCTTTCTCCTAGATAACATAAAATCAAAGAACCCAAAGCTTTGATACCAATTTGTTGTGCGGAATCATTGAGAAAGAGCATAATTCAACAAATATGAATGACAATACACAAATTTATAGTGATTCACCCAATAAAAGCTACCTCCACTTTTCAGAGAGATTTTATTGAGAAGTTTCAAAATACAGATGAGAGTATAAACAAATGATAACTAGGTTATCCAGATTTTTCCGGTTAACAAATGAACGGATTATCAGATGATAGGAGACTAAGAGAACCCTACAATATATATAGGAATAAAATTCTAGGTTTATACTTGAACATGTTTATACTTGGACATGTTTATACTTGATATATTTATACTTGGAAGTCAAATATAAGACTAGACCAAATAGAAAAAGTCCAAACAGGCAAAAAAAAAATTCAAACAAAAGATAAACCTAATTCAAGATATATCTATAGATGACAAATAAATAATGAATAAATTCCGAATTTCTATAAAAGAAGAACAACAAAAACACTGAGTTTGAATTGTGATTTAGGGCCTGTTCAGTGAAGCGAGTTTTTTTTCGGTAGTTTAAGCTTTTTGGATAGTTTAAGCTTTTTCGGTATATTTTTTGATAGAGTATTGAGTAGCTTTGTAAAATATGAAAATCTAATGAAAAAGCTAAAAAGTGTTTGATATGTGGAGATTTATGGGTTTTTGTGGTGAAATTACCAAAAAGGACATGTTTTATAAATATAATAAATACTTTTCAATTTAAATAAGGTTAAAATTGTCTAATTTTTTAGAAAATTAGCTTTTCAAAAACCTCTTCAAAAAGCTTTCAGAAAAGCTAAAGCGAATAAATAAGTTCCCTTAACAAGCATCATATAGTTTTCTAAAAACGCAAAGCTTCATAAAAAACTAACGAGAAAGCTACGCCGAACAGGCCTTAGACTCTTCAATTGGAACTATAACACGTACCGTTGATTTGATCTATTGACTATTAGAAATTCTTACTCAGTAGTGAGTACGGTAAGTAAAATTCTCACATAAACTTCTTATGAAGTATGAACGCATATATTGTGGACTCCTTCAATGACTATATACAATACGTGAGATGCTTTTTCCACTGTTTGCAATTATAAAATTGTTCCATTTAAAACATCTTTAAAGTGTGGGAATTTTTGTATAATTCACACGCTTTTAAAAGTTCCATGGACCATTTCTCTGATTTTATTGTATTTTGTAAGAGTACGCTGGTACTTAACCCATCATTAGATTCATTGCATCGTCGTCAGATAAATTCGCATGTCTCGGTCATTGCTCGGATATGGGTGGCGGGAGCATTCCGTGGGACGTTGAAGACCTCATTCGAAAGGATGCTCTAGGACGGTCAACTTTAGATGTTGACCCTTCTTGTACTCTTACCTTTGTATCAAAAAAAAAAGATTCATTGCATCGTTTAGGCGGTGCAAATGGATTTATAGGAAATTCAGATATTCGATTCGATATACAATTGTGTCAAAATCCGATATAAATGGACCGTAGAGTGAGATCGTATATGTATGAGCACATATGCACGTTAGGCCTAAGTCTGTGAACTTATTATCTCCAACACAAAGTCTGATACAAACAAACCGTAGAGCGCACATACTTGTTAGGCCCAAGTCCAACAGATAAATACAACGGTTTTCGTCCTAAAATCAATTGTCAATAGGAGGAGTAACCAATCGACCTTATTATCTCCAACACAAAGTCTGATACAAACGAACCGTAGAGCATGCATGAATCTGTGCACACGAGCGCACATGCACGTTAGACCCAAGTTCAACACATAAATACAACGGTTTTCATCCTAAAATCAATTGTCAATAGGAGGAGGAGTAACCCATCGATCTTATATTATAGGATTGGAATGTCAACACTTTAGATGTGTAAACTTAAATTCCAACAAATCGATGAAATCCAGTTTAAGAGTCTTCGGATATATATTAGCCAGATCTTCAAAATATCCGATTTTCAATTTCAACCTTAACTATAGGGTATTTTTTACAGGATAGATTGGATATCCAATTCAATATCCGGTTATTCCGAATAATAATACCCATATAATTAAGTCGGATATACTTGATCCAGATGGTCATATATGAATCCAACGTTTTTTTTAAAACCCAATCTATATCCAGACTAGTGGTCCAATAAAACCTTCTGGATCAGATTCGAATAATCCATTAACGGATATTTTCGGCATTGGATTTTTCGAAATCGGATCATCGAGCAGCCAGTTTGAATATGTTCATTCACCCTGAACATCGACCGTCAATTACATAACGTTCCTTTGAAATTCTCTATAATCAACCACGCGTTTGATGGTTAAACAATAGAGTACATAATACAAACTATTGGTTATAGATTTATTAAAAAGCATATTTTTTTGTATACATTATTGTTTAGTCATAACATGAATCATATGTTGAAAATAATATGGCTTATTTTTTTAACTAAAACGAAATTCTTTTGAAGTTTCGGGGAAATTTACCTTCAAAGGCAACAAGGTTACAAAGGTCAAAGGTCACAGGATTTGATTTATTTTAGTTTGTTTTCAAATTTTTAATTGATTAACTTCATATTTTATTGTTTTTGATGGAGAGGCTTCGGTCCAGGTTCAGTGTAAGCATTTTAGTGTTGAACATGGTACGAGATCGTCCAACGTCTCTATCCGCCTGTACATCTAACCTGATCTATAATTTATTTATTTATTTATTTATATTTTTTACTTCAATTATAAGTTATATTTTTATACGTTTTCTACTATTTTTAGTTCATATTATTTCTACCATTATGGTTATGACTTATTACGAAACTTCTCATCTGTGAGCGTGTTTAAATGAAAATAATATTTTACAGTGACAAATTAGAAATGACGCGAGTCATTATACTACACAATGTCAATGAAAAACATACCTAAAAGAAAAAGAAAAATTGTGCATTATGGATAAATAGTACATATTTATGATATTTATATATTTTTTAGAATATCCTTTATTTGTTAATTATTTATTTTGACCCTTATCTATTTACCATATGTTATATTTACAATTTTTAGGGTAATATTTGTAATATCATAAAAAATGCATTTTTTTCCCCGAAATTAGACACATTTTTTTAAAAAATTGGGGTTATTTTTATTTTGTTTATATAGGTACATAAGTAAGAATTCACATATACACGAGAGTATATATATAAAAGATCATGAGAACATCTTGATAAAAAAAATAAAATCTTGGTTTCGTCACTTGTTCGGACGTGATTTTTAGGTATACGATGATACACTCTTCACACACGATCGTGTGCTTTGGTTTAAAAAAAAAAAGATATATATACACTGTATACAATATGAGAAACGAGGATGAACTTTTTCACTAACAACATACCAATATGAACACGATCAAAACTTGCACCAAATCATTTCTTTTGTTCTACCTTTATACTAAACTAAAGAACACATGATTCCTGGTCGTCGATCATTCGCCATGCAGACTATTTATACCACAAGTTTCCCAACGGGAAACACCATTGCAAGCAAACCACCAAACATTTAATTCAACAATCAATAAACAAACATACAAAGTACAAAGCTTTTGCGGCAAATCAAAGCAGCTAAGTTAAGCCTTTCATCATGAGGCTTTGTCTCCTTTCCTTCATCAACCTTCTGCTCATAACATGTCCAACACTTGCTTTTGCTGTCAAAAGGGTATACACAAATTAAATGAATTCTCCTAGCTACCATTTTTGCAGTGATTTTCTTTTTGATTTTTGTTGATTTTGATGTTTGATGTTTGTTTTAGGCGTATGTTGTTTACTTGGGAGCTCATTCTCATGTTTACGAAGCCGAGTTCGATCTGCTACGAGTGCAAGATTCTCATTTTGATCTTCTAGGTTCCTTTCTTGGAAGGTAAAATTTGACTTTAATGATTCTCTTACATCTTAACCACTCGAAAACTAGAGAATCTCTAGATTGTGATTCAAGAAAATTTCATTACCTTTCATTTTTATGATCATTCAGTTAATTAATTAGTAAACATCTTCTTTTTTTTTAAATCACATAATTAGTAAAAGTATAAATAAATAAAAATACATTTTTAATCATTTAATATTTTTGTTAAGAAGTACGTCTAATTAATGTAAAATGCAGAAATGCTGCAAAGGAAGCTATCTTCTACTCTTACACTAGGCACGTCAACGGCTTTGCTGCCATGCTCGAGGATGAAGAAGCATCTGCCCTAGCCGGTAAGAAACACAAACAATTGGTGAAGATAATATTTTTTTTCAAAGTATTATACAAACGAGCAATAGAGTAGGGTTATGTTATGTAAATACGAGCATACGTGAGTGTTAAATTCAAGTACGTCCAACATATAAACCTGATGAAAATTTATGCTAAAATTAGTAAAAAGATGAATAATTAACCAACCTTATATAATAGACTCGGAATGTCCTCAACTATTGAGGGAAAACTTATTATCTCCAATATCTCTTAAGAAAACCACTTTATTATGACTCAAACGTTTAGTCATATCGTTAGACTACGAGTTCAATGTCCTCCTCCATCGTAATAACTTGCGTCTCATATAAATTAAACAAGCAAACCCATTGACGTTTCCTAAGTTATATACGTGTAGAGCATCCAGAAGTGATTTCGGTATTCTTGGACAAGAAAAGTAGGCCGCAAACAACAAGATCATGGAGCTTTCTTGGTGTCGAATACAATGGACTCGTTTCTCATGAATCTATTTGGAACAAGTCTAGATTCGGAGAGGATTCTATTGTCGCTAATTTTGATACAGGTATTTTATATATATTTATATATATATATATATATATATATATATATATATATATATATATATATATATATATATATATATCTTAAAAAGACAAAGATGATATATGTATGTCATAATAATATGAGTTATCTGTCTAGTTAGTTAACTATCTTTATTAAAAGATGAAAAATAAAAAAAATACATAAAAGAAAATTATATAACTACTCCAAATAGCACATATTAAAATTATGCTTTTTTATTTATAAGTTGTGCATTTTCTAGCTAAAAAAAAACGTATTAAACTTCAAATATGTAATTTAGGAGTATGGCCAGAATCCGAGAGTTTCAATGACGAAGGAATGGGACCAATACCAGCAAGATGGAAAGGAAAATGTGAAAATGATGGAGTTCGTTGTAACAGGTACATCTTTATTATGTAAAAATGGTGAAAATTTACTTGCTATATGTAAAAAAACAACAATTCAACATATTTGCATTAAATTTCATAACATTATTATAGAAAGCGTTTTACATACATCGCAGGAAATTGATTGGAGCCAGATACTTCAACAAGGGATATCTCTCCCATCTTCAGGCCAACATCACCCCAACCGCCACCGACGCCTCGCACTTCACCCCGCGCGACGCTGACGGCCATGGCACCCACACTCTCTCCACTGCCGCCGGAAACATTGTCAGAAACGCCAACGTATTGGGCTTCGGAAACGGCACCGCTAAGGGAGGCTCTCCACGCGCCCGCGTCGCGGCCTACAAGGTCTGCTGGCCGGAACTCGAGGACGGAGGTTGTTCGGAGGCCGACATCCTCGCAGCCTTCGACGCCGCAATTTCCGATGGCGTCGACGTCATCTCCGTCTCCCTCGTTAGTAACCCCTGGCCGATTACCGAAGACGCTAGGTCGATTGGCGCTTTTCACGCCACAATGAAGGGTATTCCCGTGGTATACGCTGCCGGGAATGATGGAGTTAATGGTCCTTCCACCGTTTGTAATGTCTCCCCCTGGCAGATTACTGTCGGCGCTAGCACCACCGATCGAGACTTCGTTAACTGGCTCCAGCTTGGGAATCACCGCCGTATTAAGGTCAGTTTCTTCTAACTGCAGTTTTTCTGCTTGAGATTTTGATTGAATTTTGGAGTCGGGAGTCCAAACACAGACAAGGAAGTTGTGAATTCACTGATCATATAGTTTGAACTTTGAAATGGATATAGTTGGCACATGTGTACTTAGATGCTACTTCATTTGGTCTTGATTAGCAAGTAAACGATTTTAAACTATGTGGAATCTTGATCGTTTGTAGGAAAAGTACTCTTGAGAAGGTCACAATCATTCAAGTTTTCTATCTTCACTTTGCCAAAGGAAAAGAGAGTTATTTGTTCATGGAACACTAACAGTTTAAAATTTAATTCTGTAAAGGGAAAAAGCATGGCACCAAAATCACTGCCACATGGGAAGCTTTACCCGATTATAGGTGCTGGAGATGCTAAACTTGCTAATGCATCTGCTGATGACGCGTAAGAACTTGTATACTTAGACTGTTTGTTCTTTGATATCTTGAGTTGCTACCATCCTCTTCATGTACAAGAAGTGAAAACGTAATAATCAATCTCGTCCTCCAATTGTCGCTCAGGTTGCTTTGTAATATTGGTACACTTGATAGCAAGAAGGCCAAAGGGAAGATTTTGGTTTGCCTGGCAGGTGGAGATGATTCCGTAAACATAAATAAGGGAGAACAAGTGGCTTTAGCCGGTGGTGTTGCTATGGTTCTTGCCAATGATCAATATCTCGGGGATCTAATTGATCCCTTACTTCATGTCCTCCCCACAACACATCTTACATACTCTGATGCGACAGTTGTCTTCTCTTACATCAATTCCACCAAGTAAGTTTATAAACTCAATTGATTCCAAATTCTAAATTGATAAACGTGATTGATTCTTATAGAATGGTTATCTTATTTTGGCAGGTCCCCAATAGCCCATATTACTCCTGCAGTGACCGAGTTGAATACAAAGCCAGCTCCTGTAATGGCATATTTTTCTTCAAGAGGGCCTAATTGTATTATCCCTGAGATTCTCAAGGTTCTTCAAAAACATATATTTTGCTTCTCTTTTATCTATTGTGGTCTATTGTGACAGTGTTGATCAATTGTGTAAAATTGTCCATGCAGCCCGACATTACAGCTCCAGGGGTAAACATTATTGCAGCTTACCCAGAAATCCAAGGAGCTACAGAAGAACTATTTGACAATCGAAAAGTTAAGTTTAATGTAATGTCCGGCACTTCAATTTCTTGCCCTCATGTTGCCGGAGTTGTTGGTCTACTTAGGACACTTTATCCTCATTGGAGTCCTGCTGCAATTAGATCTGCTATCATGACTACAGGTTAATCATCTTTCGATTCTGACTAGCAAATTATAATATATTTTTTGTCATTCTTCTTTGATATCCATTGTTGCTTTTTTCAAATCTTCTATATATATGCAGTTGCCACAATGGATAATGTCATGAAACCAATTCTTGATGTTGCTTCAAACCTTGAAGCTAATCCTTTCAGTTATGGAGCTGGGCATATCCAACCGAACTTGGCAATGGATCCGGGTTTGGTCTATGACCTAAAAACCGAAGACTACCTGAACTTTCTGTGCTCTACCGGTTACAATAGTAGCTCTATAGCCTTGTTTTCAGGAAAGCCCTATGTTTGCCACATGAACTTCACAGCCATTAATCTTAACTACCCTTCAATTACGGTCCCTAACCTTAATCAATCCATTACCGTCTCTCGAACACTAAAGAATGTTGGGTCCCCGGCTACATACAAAGCAAGCATCCGAAGCCCAACAGGGGTCAAAGTTGTTGTCAAACCAAACGTCTTGACTTTTGACAAAATTGGATAAGAGCAGACCTTTTACCTCACCTTCAAGAAGCTCAATAAAGGTTCCAATGATTATGCATTCGGGCAATTGACATGGTCGGATGGTACACATAATGTAAGGAGTCCAATCGTGGTCAAGGCTGTGTAAGCTCTCCTACATACACTCTAGAAACTCATTCTTGAAAGGTTGTCCTTTTTCCTTTAAAAAAATAGTATTAAAGTCGTTATTTGATGGTTTGGTCATCCATAGAGTTGTAAGTTCTTCCCGAAGATGTGCGGATTGTACGTAGTTAGAGCACATCATCAGAAATTAAGCAATACATAGTTGTAACGAGAGTTTCCTTTTGACATTTTAAATAAAGAGACTGTTAGTTTGACGTTTCTTTGGTGTGTTAAAGTCTAACGGTCGACGAACCTAACGATACTATGTTAAAGTCTATCACTGAACGTAGAGCGGGACCATTTATTTTTAAATTAAAACAAACTAAATGTATCAAAAAGAAGAAACATTAGCCAAATGACCGTAGAGCGGGAATCATTTGTTTTTAAATTAAAACAACCTAAATGTATAAAAAAAAGAAAAGAAACATTCACCAAATTGCAATAGCGATCCATATTCAGACAATTCATTCAACTATATATATAAATCTTCACACTAATTTCACTTATAATCATTAAATAAAAGATAATTGTCTAGATGTTATGATGTACGTTTATTTCATATCTAAATATATTAATAAAACTAGACGCATTTTGTTTACTTCCCACCACGTAAGATTTTTTTCGAGTTGTTTATAGATTTGTCACATTATATTTACCGATTTGTCATTGATTCTCTTATAATTTTTTTTTCATATTAAAATTACTAAACAATCAACGTGTCACACCGGTTTTCATTAGATATATACCCGTAACACGTCATCTTATTAATTTAAAATAGATTATTATTAAAAAAAATTCAGTTACTACAAATACTAAATTTGAAATAAATTTTCTAACATAATTTGTTTTTATTATAAAAATTATTTGGTTCTTCTATAATATATATTATAGATATTTTTATACGATATTTTTTTTCTAGAGATTAAAATATCAATTTTTATGTTTAAAAGTCCATTTAGTCTATAATTAAATTTTATTTAAATTAATATTGATACACAATACTAAATTTAAAATAAATTTTCTAACGCATTTAACTACTATATATATATATATATATATATATATATATATATATATATATATATATATATAAAGTAAACAGAACAATAAATATAGTGGTGATAAATAAATGTGTCGAAGAAGAAAAAAATCTATCAAATTGTGATGTATGAAAATAGACAAGACTAAAGACCTCTTAAATCATAAATTTATTGTTTCTAAAAAAATGAAAATATAGTGAAATAGGATATAAATAATTAATTTTATCGTAAATTATATAAAAGTCGGTTATACGGGCCGATATGTTACCAATTGGGCCATCTAACAACAAGAGAACAGGCCCAAAATCATATGGTATAGAAATGAACAGAAATAGTAGAACATTGAGATTCAGATCACAAAACAGGCAATCACGCGAAATTAACCAATCAATATACTACCTCTCTCAATTTCTCTCTCCATTCTTCGAAAAACCGAAAACACCTTTGCCATCAACCCTAAGCAAAGATCTCTTCTTAACTACTCAAACTCCTTCACATTGATTTTCACTCTCCTTCTCCTACCCACCGACGATTCTGGATCTGCACTGGTGGTACACCTTCTTCCCCTACTCAACTCTTTTCACTTTTTCTTCTAGTTCTTACGATTTGGATTGGATCTGGTTTTTGGTATGTTAATTGATGTTTGGCAATTAGTTTTTTTGTTACGTAAGGTGTAAATTTGGTGTGTATATAAGCTGCTTTTAGGTTTGCGAGCTCTTTTTATTTGTCGGTGTGTTGAAATTGTTCGTTTGTTTTTTCTTAGAATGTTAGTTTCCAGTGCATTTACTTTTAATTTTTTGATATACACAGCTTTGCTCATGGTTTTATGTTGTTAGAGTTTGAGAAGTCGATATATGCATGCTAAAGCTTCAATCTGCTTAAACTTGTTTAACTGTCGTTAAATTTGTTATAGTAATTATGTTCTTGGTGCATGGATCCGAAATCAACAGTTCATTGTTAAATTTTCTTTCTAGTTTGTGGATTCCTGTTCTGTTGTATTTATCTTGCTTATGGTGCTTGGATCTGAGTTCTGGCTCCTTGTTAAAAAGTAATAACAAATTTGACTGAGACGTTTTGACAGTTTGGAATGCTGCGTATAATTGTTTATTACCTTAAAATTAACTGTAGTAATTATATATTTGGGGCATGGATCTGAAGTTTTAACAATCAATCGGTGAATTGTATTCAAGTCTGTACTTAATATGCTGTTGATGCTTATATCTGAGTTCTTAACTCGTTATAAAGTAATAAAAGGTTGGTCTGCCGAGTTTAATATTGTGGACTGCCTCTTTCTGTAGATCTGATGCTTGGAAGAATAGAACAGTAGATTGACATTTGGAAATTGATCATATTTGAAGATCCTTGTTTTGTTTGTGAACTTGGTTCAATGGCTTCTTCTGAGAAGAGGATGCCACTTATCTGTTGGGCATTTTCTTGCTTGTTCCTCTTTGCAAACGTCTGCCATGGGTTTTACTTGCCTGGCACATACATGCAGACGTACTCAACTGGGGAAGATATTTTTGCCAAAGTTAATTCTCTGACGTCTATAGAAACTGAGCTTCCCTACAGCTACTACAGTCTCCCGTATTGTAAACCACAGGGTGGGGTCAAGAAGAGTGCTGAGAATCTTGGTGAACTTCTGATGGGAGATCAGATTGACAACTCACCATACCGGTTCAAGATGAATAAAAACGAGACTGTTTTCCTGTGCGTTAGAGGTCCTTTAACTGCAGATGAAGTCAAGCTTCTGAAGCAAAGAACTCATGATCTCTATCAAGTAAATATGATCTTAGATAACCTTCCTGTTATGAGGTTCTCAAACCAAAATGGTGTGAAAATCCAGTGGACTGGGTTCCCAGTTGGATACACACCTCAGAACAGCAATGATGATTACATCATTAATCATCTCAAATTTAGGGTTTTGATTCATGAGTATGAAGGAAGTGGTGTGGAGATCATAGGTACAGGGGAAGAAGGTATGGGTGTGATTGACAAGACTGACAACAAGAAGGCATCTGGATTTGAGATTGTGGGGTTTGAGGTTGTTCCTTGCAGTGTTAAGCACAATCCTGATGAAATGTCTAAACTTCACATGTATGACAACACTGAAACTATTACCTGCCCTGGAGATCTTGAGAAATCACAGGTAATAAGGGAAAATGAGAAAATTGCATTTACCTATGAGGTTGAGTTTGTGAAAAGTGATATTAGATGGCCTTCTCGGTGGGATGCTTACTTGAAGATGGAAGGAGCCAGAGTTCACTGGTTCTCCATCCTTAATTCTCTCATGGTTATCTTCTTCTTGGCAGGCATTGTGTTTGTAATATTTTTGCGAACTGTTAGGAGAGATTTGACAAGATATGAGGAACTTGACAAAGAAGCTCAAGCACAAATGAATGAAGAGCTCTCAGGTTGGAAGCTTGTTGTTGGTGATGTTTTTAGGGAACCCGAATGTGCTAAATTGCTTTGTGTGATGGTTGGTGATGGTGTCCAGATTACGGGAATGGCTGTTGTAACCATTGTTTTTGCTGCTCTTGGATTCATGTCTCCGGCCTCTAGAGGAATGCTCTTAACAGGCATGATTCTGCTTTATCTTTTCTTGGGTATTGCTGCTGGCTATATTGCGGTTCGTCTGTGGAGAACCGTCAAGGGTACTACAGAAGGGTGGAGGTCAGTTGCCTGGTCTGCTGCCTGTTTCTTCCCTGGAATTGTATTTCTTATCTTGACGTCTTTGAACTTCCTTCTTTGGGGTAGCAAGAGCACGGGAGCTATACCCATCTCCTTGTACTTTATCCTCCTTTCCCTCTGGTTCTGTATTTCAGTACCTCTTACCCTCCTGGGAGGTCTTCTAGGAACCCGTGCAGAGCCAATTCAATTCCCAGTTCGTACAAATCAGATCCCAAGAGAGATTCCTGCCCGAAAATATCCTTCATGGTTGCTTGTTCTTGGAGCCGGGACCCTTCCCTTCGGAACCTTGTTCATTGAACTCTTCTTCATCCTGTCTAGCATCTGGCTTGGAAGATTCTATTATGTCTTTGGCTTTTTGCTCGTTGTCCTCATTTTGCTGGTAGTTGTCTGTGCTGAAGTCTCTGTTGTTCTCACGTACATGCATCTGTGTGTTGAAGACTGGAGATGGTGGTGGAAGGCTTTCTTCGCCTCAGGATCGGTTGCAATCTATGTGTTCCTATACTCTATCAACTACTTGGTCTTTGAATTGCAGAGTTTGAGCGGGCCTGTCTCTGCCATGGTTTACATGGGGTATTCTCTGATTATAGCCGTTGCAGTTATGTTGGCTACCGGCACCATTGGCTTCCTTATCTCCTTCTACTTTGTCCATTATCTATTCTCATCAGTCAAGATCGATTGAAGTCTACTTTGTCCTTATCATGACAAGGCAATGCACTTCATTCAAATTTTTAAGAAACGTCATACTCATCGCATTAATGAAGCTCTCAGGTCAGTTGCCAATTGCATTAAAAGACCATTACACTGTTATCTTTCATGAGGTTAGCTGCAATTATATCTTTTTGCATTTGTCCTTGTTTTTTCACTGTTATTTTGTTGTTAAACTGGAGAAACATTTTGAGTTGACCTTGAGTAATGCATGCCCAAGAATCAACAAAGCTGTTATCCAGGAGGATGTAATTGATGGGATTCAGATTGTATTGTGTTTATTTTATTTTATTAAACCAAGTGATTAGACTAATCCCTCTGTCCTTATATTTCTTGACGATGAAGTCTTGTTCAATACTCTTGAGAGAAATGTAGATGTTTTTGCTATGTTCTCGTTTTTTTTTCCAGTTCTTATTTACTGCATGAACGATATTGTTCTTACTTGAGAGAAGAATAATGAGAAACATTGGTGATGATTTCTCATGGATATCAATATGTTCTTCTTGCTCTTGCTTAGAAGCTTTGAACGATTGGGACCATTTTGAACCGTAGTTGCTTACTACTTACTGTACGAATGTGTTTGACATTGTATTTATAAACCGTCTTCATTGATAAACAGATCTTCTCCCCCTCACTATTCACTTTTTGGGCTTATGGTTTTTTTTCCTCGAGTGTCAAACACACTTGTTAGTGAAATAATCTATCCGAACTGAACCGAACCAAATGACGAGATCATATGAGTATATGAAAATTTGAAGGTAATTTTGTGTGACAAACTATGTGCGTAAGCTGCACTTTGAGTAGTTTACATTCATTTGGTTGGGACATGGAAATGAAACGAAATCGGAATGTTAAATAAACATACACATCAATAGATCTTAACATTGATCTTAATGCCACATAGGAAAGAGGGGAGATCTTAACATTGATCTTAATGCCACATAGGAAAGAGGGGGCAAAATGGCACAAGATTCAAAATATTTTTCATCTACTGCAAGATGAAGAGAAGATGGCAAAATGGCACAAGATTCAAAATATTTTCATCTACTGCAAGATGAAGAGAAGATGAAGTTGTAGCCAATAAATATGAGCCATGTGGATTCATGTATATATAACTACTTAAATTGAATTTTAATGCTCAATATATAAATTAAAATACATATAAAATAATTTTATAATTTATAAAAAAAATATTATTATTTGATAGACACCCATTTTGCCTATATATTTTCTACTTTAAAAAATTATATTTTATATTAAACTTATTGATGACACATATTTTATAACTTATTTTGATGTAATAATTTATTTGTAAAGTATAATTTTAAAATTTTATGATTTTTATGAACAATACTAACAGAAAAGAAAAGAAAAGAAAAAAAAAGTACACATGGAATATGATATGTTAAGAATTCTATTGATGTGGATGAAAATTTTATTTGTGTTCTTAGGTTGAGGTGGAAGAGAGAGAGATTAAAAAGTAAAAAAAATTGACTAAGATTAATCTTAACCATTCTCCGATGTGGATGTTCTTAGTGCAGAGATCCGTTTGGTAGACAATGCAGGATAATTTGAGTAATTCCGTATAATTCCATAATCCAATCCGAAAAAAATCGGTTAGAATAATCCCTGACTTTTGATATTTTCGTGACAATTCAAGCCTTACTATACCAACCCTTATTATGTAGCAAAGCTTCTTCTTTTGGCATGTATAAAACGATGATGTTAGTCGCTTGAAAAATTGAGAGCTACATGAAACATATTACAACGTTATTAAAAGTGTTGACTGAAAATTCAAAGACGTAGAGACATACAATGATTTCTCCCTCTCAATTTCCTTTCTCTCTATTCTATCCATTTCTCTATTCACCCTAACATCTTAATAGTCAGGTTTACAACAATCGTAACACCTAACACAACTTCTCGTCGGCGGTTCAATCTCATAGGTTTGTACTTCCTTGGCAATGAAGGTTCCGGAGTCGGTGATGATTTGCTCAGCATTACACACGATACGTTGAACAGTCTTGAACAGTAACTGAAGTGATCGGCTTCAACTCATCAGCTTGTATACAATAAATAGCCGAAAGGAGAAGCATGAACGGTTTTAGCTTGCTATGCCCAATCTAAAGAGAATCAAGGCACATAGTGATCATACACGTTTCTAAGTTTACTTGCTGCGCCCTTCTGGAGGCAAAGCGTAAGCCATAGTCACTGATGTCTTCGGAACATCAGAGTGCACAAAGAAGCTTGCTGCAACTATTAGGTAGCAAAGAATGAGCATCAACCCTTTTATATAAGTGGATGTTCCTTCTTGGACCATGAAGGCAACAACCAAAACTGTCATGAAAAGAGCAGCTGTTTCGAATAGCTGAAAGTTTAAGTCCATCGGACAGCCCATGATCCAGCCAACGATGACACAAAATGGAATCTGGAGATATATATTTATTGTTAGGGCTATTATATGAGCCAAGCTCAACCCGAAAAAACTTAGCTCAGAATCGTTTAAGTTACTAAACGCGCTGAGTATGAGCCCATTCTAAGCTTGATTAAATTTTAGGATCAGTTTCGAACTCAACTCGATTCTAATTAAGCCGAACATGAGCATATTAAAGCTTGTTCGGCTCAAATTATTGATGACGAATGAGTCAATTCTTGGTAGGGATGTTAAATGAACCGAACTCGAATCGTAGAAAGCTTGGCTTGAGGTTTGTTCACTTGCTAAACGAGCCGACACATTTTTAATCTCCGGCAGGATTTTTATATAAGCCGAGCTCGGCTCGAGCTCGTTCACTTAATGAGCCGAGTATGAACGCATTTTCAAGCTTAATTAAAGTTTAGGCTTGACTCGAGCTCGAAAGTCAGTTCGAAACTTAGTGGACCATAAATTACCAAAATTCAGCTTGTTCTTGCTCGAAAAACATCCCTAGACGTACAAAACACAGTTTGTTTACTCACCACAAACATGGCCATTTGCGTAGATGAGCCGATTGCTACTCCGAGAGAAATATCCTGTAATGATACGCTAGTTAGTTGACAGGACTAGGCATTAAAGGGTTTTGATATGAATTTATTCTTTGAATTGGAACTCAAGAAGTCTCACAAGCTTGTCTTTCATGGCAAACATGACAGCACTAGCATGCTCTGCTGCGTTTCCGACTATAGGAAGCAGTATGACGCTGATGAATGATACCGGAATTCTCATAGAAACCGACGCTCCCTGTGAACAACAACAAAATCCGAGTTCTTATGCACAATAGTTGAATGATTTGCTACAATGCAATTCAGTCGTTTGTAGGAATTAACAGCAATTGATGGATAAACGAATGGTTTTACCTCTATTGCTTTGACTAAATGCTCTGAGAGAGCAGCAATCCAGATTGTCAAGATAAGAAGCCATATCATCGATTCCCACTTGGAAATCTCGGGGGCTTCATTGTCATCCGAGCCGCTCGAGTCTATACTTTTTCCCTAACATTTGAAGGAGAGTAATGTCATGATGGTTTATCCAACAGAAAGTTGCATCTAGACAAATGTTGAAGCAAACATGAAAGAAAAGGAAGTTAATGATTACGTAGGCCTGTTTGGTATCCATAATACACTTTTTCATGGAGGTATCATATTTATCTTATATTTGTTCTTCCTCTTTCATAAACTAAAAGCTATCAAATAAAGATATCATATATAATCTCATACACATATCTTAATACCGATATCAATTCTGATTTCTGATATACTAATATCTAAATATGGATACCAACATTGTTCATCTACCTCACAAGTTGTTTGCTGTTGAATGTTTTGGCTCTTTATTTGATAGAATAGGAAGGCAGCATACGCTACGAGCATGACACAGCTACTGAAACGAGAAAGCGCGAGTTCTGATTTCCCTAGTTGAACCTCGGTGCCTGTGGCGTGAATGAGAGCTGGGAACAGGAGTCCCATGACTGCCATTAGAAGTAGTCCAGAATTTACAACAGCAGGTCCCTGCACAAGTTGATAATCCGGTGAGCTAAATTACATGTCCTTATAACACACAGATCTTATGTACTAGACTCGTTATTACTTTATCATAGTTTCTACATTAGTATAGCATGCAATGAAATACAACCACCAGCTAGTGTTTCAAGGTGTTTTTTTTTTAAAAAGTTTTTTTACCTTAGAGAACACTTGAATTTTGTTAGAGTGAACGATTCCACCACTTAAAAATGCACATCCAAGGACTAGCAACAAGTTCGATAAGATCGAGCCAAGTAACGTTTGCTTGACAACGTGTACCATTCCGTTCCTCAGTGCGTGTATGGATATAATCAATTCCGTAGCGTTGCCAAAGGTTGCATTCAAGAGCCCTCCAACTGCATGTGTTTATCATCCTTGAGAATGATTCAAAATGTAGAAGATGAACTTCCCAATCCCATGTGAAGTTGTAAAGTAATTCTCAAGTTTGATTGAATTACCTGTAGATCCAGTGTAGAAAGACAGTTGCCTATACAAAAAAATGAAGATTCATTAGCATATGCTATTTTTAGGGTTGTAATATACTAACAAATGAGCCGAGTATGAGCACATTGTAAAGCTCGAGTTGAACTCGAGCTGAACCTGTTCTTCTATCCAACCGAGTACGTAGCTTGTTTAGGCATGTATTTTACGAAAACACCCCTAAGATTTTGTAAAGTGAGCAAAACGTGATCGAACTCGGATGAAAAAAAACGAGCTCAACTCGGTGGAAAGGCTACGAGCCGAGTATTAGTAATACTAAACTCGATTCAAAATTTAGGTTCAATCTCGATTCGATTCTAAGCGAGTTGAACATAGACCCATCAAAGTTCGGCTTGTAGAACAACCCTAGCTATTCCACTTAATAATCATAAATGATCTACTAAAATGACTTTGCACAATCAAGCAACGAAGGCTTACTTACTCTGTGGCATACCCTAACCGCTCAGCCAAAGGTATGATTCCCAGTAAGCTAAAGAAGAACACCCAGCCCTGCAATCATCATTCAAATGTCCAAACTATCATCTAGTTGAAGAAAACAAGAAAGTAGATAAGCTTTGTTGTTTGTTACTTACATGATGACCGGTCATCTTGTCGACGAATATAGCGAAAGGGCCAAAAGGTATGATGAGGAGATGAATCTTGTTAGAAAGAAGAACAACATTTATACTTCTTATAACAGTATTCCTCAGATTTGTACTCCAAGCTTCTGAATCACCATATGTTAGGGTTCGTCTCTTAGAAGTATCAATGGATACTGCTGTGATTCTGAAAGTTGTGTTTCTTATTAAGGCTGCATCCTCGGATATCACTACTTGCTCCAATGGCTTCATTGTTAACGTTGCTATGTTTGTCTATCAGCAAATCCGCAAAATGAGTCGCCTAACAAAAGTTGTGTGTCGAGGTTATAACGTATGTACGTTGGTATGCACACTAACCCGCTGAGAACGTGACGTACAAGCAAAGTGTAGGCATTGAAGGTTTAAGTATAGATTGAAAAAGTTGGAATTCAACTAATCAAGCAAATTTTTACATGGATTAATGTAAGAAATTAGGTTATTTTTAATGAATTGAAAAGGAAAACAATAATCAACAAACCTGGTTGCAAAATCATGTTGTTGATCTGGTGGATAGATCAATATGGAAATTTGATAGAGTGATTGAAAGAGAGTGAAACATGGAAAATCAATGAATAAACTGGAAAAGGAACAAAAAGAAAAAAAATAAAAACAGAAAGGGAAGTTCCGACATTTCTGTAGACTTACAAAAATGGAAGAACCGTTCTATTGTACTGAACAAGTGGAGCTAAGAGATTCACACAAAGCCACATAAATTGGAAACTTTTCTTATTTGAGTAATTTGTTAAATTAACCCACTTTAAAAAAATATTTACAAAACTCACCTTCAGTTATAAACCAGCATGAATTAAGATGATAACACACGATATGACACTTAAGCACACTTAATATAGGAGTTTGGGATCTGATGCATTAGTGTGAGTATCTAAACACACTTAGGAACACTTGGAGTTCTGATGAGATCAGGTGCATTAGTGTTGGTTTTGTATCGGTCTGCAATCAACATACTTAACTGAGGAACAGATAGGCTTAAGTTAGGAGTTCTGATAAGATCCAGTGCATTAGTGCTGATATCTGTCTGGAATCGAATGACAAATATTTTTTTTCCACAGCCTATATAATACACATGACATGATCAAACACTGTATACATATACTAGTATTCCACCCCCTACCTTTCGAATGTGGATACATTGTTCTTGGGCGTATTCAATTTCCTTCTGCAAAATTAATAACAAGATTTGACCTAAATTACCCAATCTAAACAACTCCTCCTAGACAATACCAAGCCCTTAAGCTATCAAACCTTGGCTTGTGTACCATTTAAAAAAAGCTGAAAACACCTCTATGCATGCGAGAAACTATCTCACTTGCTCTGATTGACCTTTTCTGTCTTTCGGGTACTCAAAAACAAGGCCTTCTGCCACACTTCTAGCCCGTGAATGCCCAAAGAGCTTGCCTACAATTGCAAGCGCAAAGTCGGTTGCAGAAGCTAGCCCCTTGCTTGTGATTAGCTTCCCGTCAATCACAACTTTCGCTTCATTCACTTTCAAGCTCTTTCCCTTCAACATATCTATTATAGAAGAATGAGCACTTACCTTCTTATCCTGCATTTCCCCAAAAATCCAAAGCATTGGTTTGATATTTAAATCTTCCTCATTGAGGAATCACAACTAAGTAATTGTTGAATTGATACCTTGAGTAGCCTTAGCTTTTGCAGAAGTGCGACCGAGGTGTTTGTTGCTCCATATACTCTCCCAGAAGCTACTTGTTCTTTAAGAAGCTTCTTCAAATCCTTTGACGCTCTAAGCCGCTCTAATCCTCCCACTTCTCCCTGGGAAACATCCACTTAGTTAGTATGGTTAAGAAATCAAAAAATGAGCAAGAATATAATCAGTACTACTCTTTGCATTATTTTTTTATTGTTACACTACATCCAACAATCACGTGCACAATCCAAAAGTTCTATTTTCTTGTAAAGAAAATGTAAATCCTCACAACTCATAGAATGATTCTCTTTCAACCACTTCCCACAAAACTTTCCTAGGCTATATCATTCATCTAAATGATTCAAATTAGGCTCTATTTGACTTTGTTTTGTTGTAAATCAATCAAAGAAACTCCCATCCATTTATTGTTTAAGGGAATGACAATAATAAAAATGATTCTATGTGAATTGCTCTCACCGGAAGAATAATCAAGTCATATGTTGACTGAGAAGCTTTGTCAATCAACTGATCAGCAACAATTTTGGTGCCCTGGGATGCTGATACTTGCAGAGATTCTTCAACTGATGCAACCACAACATTAGCATTGGCTCTCCTAAGGATATCAACTATTGTCACTACTTCAATCACTTCCGAACCATTGGCCACTGGGATAAGAACCTACATGATGTTACAGAAGAAAAAAAATTATATAATAAAGGAAAAACCCTCTCAATATTACCACTGTTTATGCCTAGTTTTGTGCAAGCAAAAACTTGGCATAAACAGGATGAGTTCCTTCGGCTGCCACTGGGATAAGAACCTACGTGATGTCACAGAAGGAAAAAAAAGAAAGAAATGTGAACTAAGCTACATAAGTACTTACACTAGGAATGTGGTCAAAGGGCCATTCCTCTTCATTTATCTCCTCTTTGCCAGGATGAGTTCCATCGGCTGCCAAAACCTGAAAACGCCAATACAACCAAGGTAAAATTACTTTCATTTCACCAAACTTCTGACGGAAAGAGAATAACAAAGCCACAGTGCCTTGAAGAAAAGCTGATAGAACAACTAAAATCAGATGTAGACAACCTAAAATCCTCCTAGGTAACAAATATTATTCTTATGCCATAAACACTATCAAAAGCTCATAGTTCTCACTACTTACATGGAAGAGAGAAACACAACAAGAAGGAAACCAACTTACCAACAAATCTCTAACCTCGTCAGCAACAGTCTCACTGAATAATTGTTTTACTGATGTTAAAGCAAATTCAAAAGCAGTACCAGGGCCACGGCTAGTTGTAAGTTCTCCAGATACTAGGATGTTGGACTTGACAGCCCAAAATGTTGGAAGCAGGTCCATGAAAGCAGGATGCCCGGTGACCTGGAAATCAAAGAAACATAAACAAGTATATACTGAGTGGCATGTTGGTAGTTAGATTTGGAACTCAAGATAAGCCTGAAGAGTATGAGATGGATACTCGTTTTCTTTTTAGCAAGCCCCACGGTAGGAGAGTAACAGCTGGAGCAGCACAAATAGCACTATATAGCCTTTTCTCCTCAGCTTGTTTACTTGTAATCTCCTTCAGAACTTCGCAATCTCTCAGACGAGCTGAACCTGGCATGCCCCCCTTGAGTTTCATCGATAGAAAAGACACAATAACTGAATCAGACTGATTGCTTGATGGTCAAAACTACTCTGATCGATATGGATTTAGACAGTCTAATCTCTTTAGGGGCTTTCTACGCTGAATTGTGACTCCCTTACATTACAGATAAATTCAACTATGAACTCTGGGTTATAATGAAAAAGGATGTCATTTTGCCCACAGTTCACCCTCTCCGTTGATGTATTACTTACTGATCATTTTGCCCACAGGTCATCCTCTCCGTTGATGTATTAACTATTTACTCATCATTAGCATGTTTGTTTCTACAGGTTTCATACTTTCAAAATCGAACGTCTACACATATAAAGGAACTAACCGGTAAAGCAACAAGATCGAAAGTCTCACAGGAGCAACAACCAATGTAAGTGTCGGCAACCAGTCTAATTCCACCAAACGTCTCAACTTCAAGCTGTTCAGGCTCGACGGAGGCAACAGTGACTTCGGCACCTGCTCGGCGGAAGACATCCGTCATTATCACAGCCTCCATTTCCTCTGTGCCATAACCAATTGGAATCAGAACCTGCCAATTCGAACACTGAAACACTTTGACAAAATCCCAATTTCAACGATAAACAACAACAGTATCAGAGAGAAATTCCGAGTGGATAGAAATCAGACCTTTCGATGAGGAAGAACAGTAGAAGAGGTTGAATCCACTGCATTAGGATGCCGTGAATTCGAAAATCGTTTAGACGTTGCGATAAATTGTGAGCATCGTAGCAGGGACGGGATAGGTAGAGAGCCAGGCGGACATGCTGGGGCTGTGGAGTTGAGCGAACAGAGTGTGGGGCGGCAGAGCATCGCCGGAAGCAGAGGAACTGCGATGGATGGAGGAGTGAGAATTATCAGGCCGAGAAGCAGCGGTGGTCGGGGTTACGGAGCTGCTGCTATAAGGTTTGGTGGTGGCCGGAGAGGAGCAACGGCCCAATGGATAGAAACTTAGAAACTAGTGCAATTTCTTTTAGATAAAAGTGACTCATTTTAGATACTTTCACCAATTAAGATGTATTTTTTTTTAAAAAAAAAATGAGCCTATATAAAAAATTATAATTTAAATTTAAATTTATTAATCTCGCACAAGGTGCGGGTATTTCAATATAATCTCGCACAAGGTGCGGGTATTACACTAGTTTCTTTTAGATTATTCAATTTCCGTAGAAAGTGCAATCTATGTAAACTACAATCTATGTAAACTAGTATATATATATATATATATATATATATATATATTGATATAAGGTAAGCAATTCGAAGCATTAGACGACACACCGTTTAATGGATCAAAAGACCGAAATAAATAGGTAGACGGACAAACCGTCGTGAAGAACCATAATAGAAGAACACAAAGAAAGCACAAAAGTACAACAAGTGGGCCGAAAGCAACGAAATCTTCAAGGGTAAAGAGAGCGACTCAATCATTAGATCACGAAGAGTATAAAGTTTGTCGTTGAAGGAAGTACACAGAGCAAGAGTCCGGGAACAACTGTGGACACCTCAGATTTGGACTTGAAGTAGAGCCTTAAGGAGTCGATCACAAATCCACAATCCCTCCAAAACAAACAAGTTGAATGTCACCAATAAAACTTGATCAAACGCTCGGAAGAGTTCACTACAAAATACGGAACACTTGACAAGTACAAGTGAGCAACTTTGAGAATGAGGTTAGGAGAGTTTAACCTCCTTTTTTTTCAAAGTCAATTCGTAGGAAGTTAGAAAACTATCCCAACACACGGATGTTAGTTCCATGAACATAGTTCATGTTTTT
Source organism: Fagopyrum tataricum (assembly GCA_002319775.1). Taxonomy (NCBI): domain Eukaryota; kingdom Viridiplantae; phylum Streptophyta; class Magnoliopsida; order Caryophyllales; family Polygonaceae; genus Fagopyrum; species Fagopyrum tataricum. Next base: position 50,597,953 of record CM008285.1, read on the forward strand.
CAACTCTATTATTAGAGTCGATAGATCTCAAATCTAGATCTGAAAATTTGTTGAAAGGATATTTTATTCGCAAGTGAATCCAGGAGAAGAGAGACATCAAAACATTCTGTTCATTTATTCTCAAACCGAAACGGAATTTTTTGAAGGGGGTGTGTTATATACATGAGCTTAGTTTCCAAACATTTTTTTTGGACGCCGGCTAATGATACCCGGACTTAATTTGCAAATTTTTTGAAGGCCTCGAAAAAACCACTTAAATGACTCCCTCAATTCGTAGATTTCTCTTGTTCTCGTACAAAATATAAGCGACTTAAGGCCTGTTCGTTAGGGTGAGTATATGGGGCGAAGTAGATGATTGGGATGAGATTTATAGAACAAAATATTTTAACCGCATAGATAGATTTTAGTCCAGTTGGTATAAAGGTGGGAGACAGTCTCTCATCCAGAGTTCGAGACCTAAGTTGCGCCACATTTTCTTAATATCGGATTAGGAGTTTTGTTTATAGCTTTTTTTGTTATGGTATACAAAAATTGCTTAGGGACGATTAATTAAGGCCATGAATTTCAACCTTTGGAAAAAAAATGACAGCAAGCTTTTGGTTTCAGCCTTGGGGGGGAAAAAATGACAGCAGCTTTTGGTCCCGTTTTGTACTTTATTAGTCGTTTACGTTATTATCAAATGAATTACTTAAGCATGTACTATATTAAGTGTTAAAAATAATGAAGAAACTGAAAAAAAGCATCATATATCAAAATATGTGTTCAGGATTGGCATTCCAGAAGGGATCAGTTACAACCCATCAAAGAAAAATGGGAAAGTTTACCAGCATACCATCCTAAACTGCCACAACAACCTGATTGTTCATTGCTTCACAGAGGAAAACTCTCCAGAGAGAGCAACTTCACTAAATCAATACACCAGTGATCAACAAGAGTCAGTACAACATAAGTTCATGTATCATAATGAGCATCCAGTTGAAAATAAGCTTGTTACTTGACCACAAGAAGTTATTCTTATTGGTTTGTTTCATCATCACAAGTTTTGTAGAGCACAAAAGGTTCAATAAATACGATTGTTTTAGCAATGACTTCCAAATTCCAATTCTATTAAACTTGATGAAATACACTATTCTAACATAGTTGAGCAAACCGAATGAAACGGAGGTCAACTCTAAACTACACTACAGAATACAGACAGTTCAGCTGAGCAAACTATTTGACTTTAAACTTGATGAAATACACTACAGACAGTTCAAGTTTCATGTACATGTCTTCTTGATGAAAGAACTTCTATACCCCTCAGTATTTTTAAAAGGAAAATCATTTTACCATCATGAGCCAAAATCAAACTGAATGAAACAAAGGTCATTAGAATATAGCAAGTCTTTTTGCTTGGTTAATTCACAGCTTCATCACTAACTTGTGCAATAGTCCTGCAATCTTAAATCAAGAGGCTCCTACATACCATCAATTTTATTGGAGTATTAGTAAAATATTAGTAGCACCGCAACTAATAAATACTTATAGGAAGACAACTTCACTGCTTTCTGAACAAACACACGCAGCTGTGCACAGAACCCATAAGTCCAAATTTGGCTTTCTGAATAAAAGTTTTCTGAACATTGCTTTTCTGCCCTTACTAGTTCCTACAAAAGGCAGCCACAGGCCCACAACTCACAGCTAATAATCAATCAGGAAGAACATTTCCAAATGCTAAACACATGAAGAGTTTGAGAATGATCGAACATGTATTATCACTTGAACACAAATGCATTACAATGACTAAATCACGCTGCTTCAGAGAGCTCGAAACTGGACATTAACACACAACAAAAAGAGGCAAAGAAAAAGCAATACACTAGCTCAATATTATGGAACCCTAGAATGTGCTTCTTGTCATTATTGAATTTATAAGTAAAATGCAAGCATTTCTCGTCTAAACTGGAGATCCGTGTTCACTTCATCATTCGATCTCGTCTACATCTGGACCTGCAACTGCCAAGAGCATCACGTATAAGACATAAATAACTGAACATGATGATATTATACATAGAAGAGGTTGGCATTTGGAAGTTTTATGGTCGATAGGCAAAATTTGATCCGTTGTTGAAATTCAAGGTGGATAGTTGCTTCAATAAGGATTGCTTCCTTTAAGGGATAGAGCCGTTGTATGTTTCGATTTAGTTGGGATACTCACACGGTCAATATACGATTTCTAAGCAAAATCGTAGATGAAAGAGTCTTTGTTGTTAGTTGTTACATCTTTCTTTTTCCGTTGATTGTCATATTATGAATTGTCTTTTAAATGTTAATTGTATTCAGAAGTAGGGAGTAGAGAAACCATAAGATTGGATTCCAGTATTCCACAGTGACACGCTGATGCAACTATATCTTAAATTTCATGTGCAGATTTAAACGGTGCAGACTGAGATAATAGGGCTTACCAGATGTAATAAATGCTCACAGAAGCTCTACCACAAGGGCGGATGCGCCACCTCCACCATTACAAACACCACCCACTCCGAATTTTCCATTTTTCTGCTTAAGTACCTGAATTAACATGATGAAACTGGTATAAGAATCAACCAACCGATGACAAGTGATATCCAATGAAGAAAATTTGGTAACATGTGAAGGGTTCAATATATATTACCCCCAAAAGTGTGACTAGGATACGTGCACCGCTGCAACCAAGAGGATGCCCCAAAGAAACAGCTCCTCCATGGACGTTAACTTTCTCCTGTAGACAGTTGAGATGAGTAAAATAGAGTTTAAGAGAGCATATAGAGGATTATAATTTCAGGATGAAAAATGAATTAGCAACACATGGCAAAAAAATGATAAATTTTCAGGAAACAAACACTAACCTCGCTAAGTCCTAGTAATTTCATGTTAGCAAGAGACACAACCTGCACCATAAGTATTTCATTCGTATGAGTAACAAGAAATCATGTCAGTTCTCATAATCAATCTTGTAACGTTAATTGTGATCTTACGGCAAAAGCTTCATTGATTTCGTAAAAATCGATTTTTGAAGCATCCAAACCAGCATTTGAAATAGCTTTTGGTATTGCAAGGGAAGGAGCTGTAGTAAAGAACTCTGGCGACTGTAAAATAAAAAAACTGTCAGTATATACTAAGGAAACGAACTAACTAAATTTGGATGCATGTAGGACTCCAAGATCTAGATATGCAGTTTCATGGACATCACAAAGATCCATAAGATTACCTGAGCAGCATCAGCATATCCACTGATCTTTGCAATCACCTTTAGACCAAGTTCAAGTGCCTTCTCTCCACTAACCAAAACTAAAGCAGCAGCACCGTCGCTGCCAATTGAATAATACACCTTATTAACCATTGTTACATCATTTTACACGAGTAACACATTTTGAAAGAAAAGGTCACTGAACGGGCAACATCTAAAATAATCACAAAGTTGAGCAAGTCACAAAAGGAACACCAAGGGTGCATGTGTTTGAAAATTACTACACAAAGGACAGATGAGGCCATATACTGAGTATTATATGATCATGACCTAAAGGTAAACAAAATTAAAGAATCAAGCAAGGCAGCAATAAAAACTTATTTCTATAAGAAAAATCATAGTGTGGACTTCAGGCTAAGTAAGTTAATCAGGAAGAGATGCCAACAACCAACCTGATGCTTGAAGCATTTCCAGCAGTTACAGTACCACCTTCTGGCTTGAAACTTGGTCGCAGCTTCCTCAATTTGGCAGGATCAAACTAAAACAGATGGGTAAACATGATTAAGTCCTTAGACAGAAACATCTAAAAGATTAGATAATCTGGTAGCCTATTTTGTATATCTTGTATATTTATAATGTTCAGAAATTAACTTCAAATTGTAAGTCCCACAAGTAGGGTTTACGAAACGAAAATTAACCTGAAAAAAATTACAGCTATTTAGATGGAAGGTGACAGATCACAGTAATGTATCAAGAACACGGCCATACCTTGCCCAAACCTTCATCTTTATCAATGACAGTTGATGGTTTTCCTCTTCCCCCAGACACCTCAACCTAAAAAATACCACATGTTACCTAAGAAAAGAAGAAAAAATATATTTAATGAATTAGAGTGGCAGGAGCTGTCTTACTGGCACAATCTCCCATGAAAATGCACCAGCCTCTTGAGCAGCAATACCTCGTTCAAAGCTTTGACAAGCATAGTTATCCTGCAAGATAAGCAACATCAACAATTATATCCTGAGATTCTATCACCACAAGATAATGCTGCATCTCATATATGCACATCTACTTTTGACGGGAATAGGGATTTTTGGGGGGTGAATCGGGAATTTATCACCCAATCAGGTGGTATATGTACTCTACAGCAATGATCCACCAGCCCTAAATAAATGGAAATAGTAGATTATGCGAGCAAACTTGTTGAAGATTTACCTGTTCCTCTCTTGTTATGGTATGTTTATCGGCACATGTTTCAGCACAAACTCCCATCCCAACATCATTGTAAACATCCCACAACCCATCTTTCATCATTCCATCAACAAGAGTATCATGTCCAAGTCGTGATCCTTTCCTGAGATTTCAAACAATCTATGTCATGGATGAAGCATCTCAAAATGCAACAGATTTCAACATCAAGATCTAAATGAAGTCCAAGCTGTCAGAGAAAATAAAATGTGACAAATGTAGAAGATATATAAACAAGCTTGTGGACTGCATCTAACTACTCTTTGTTTTCTGTTATTTGTGCCTTGGTGGTAAAAAATCAAAAACACCTTAAATGTTGTAATGTGACAAAGGTATATGAAAATAAGGATCACAAACAAGATTTTGTGAATCATACATATATAGTACCCCAATACCATGATAATTGACATACAGCTTGATCAAACTTCCTATAAATTAGGCAGCAACATCACGGAAGATTAAATTTCAGATTCTCAATCAGCTGCAATCAGGAAAGTCTCTAACCTTGCTTCTGCAATGTACTTGGGAACATTAGACATGCTCTCCATGCCTCCAGCAACAACCACATCGTTGATACCCAGCTGGATGCTCTGTGCTGCAAGCATTGTTGCTACAACAACCACACATGTACATAACATCAGCAATTTGCTCATGGAAATATTATTCTTTGTCACCAATATTATCAGGACATTACCTTTCATTCCAGAGGCACAAACTTTGTTAACAGTGGTGCAGACTACTGCATCAGGGATTCCTGCTCCTAATGCTGCCTGTCGTGCAGGTGCCTGCCCCAAGTTAGCACTTAGAACATTCCCAAAGATCACTTCTTGGACAAGTGATGGTTCAATATTGGCCCTCTTCAATGCACCTGCAATTAATCCAAACAATTAAGAAAAGGAAAAAAGGACAAATAAACTAGCGACTTAAGACTCTTCCATCTCAATAGAAGCCGAAACTTTCACACTATTCATCTTAGTAATAAAGGCTTTACCCTGAATGGCAATAGATCCGAGCTTTGTTGCTGGCACAGATGAAAGTGCCCCAAGGAAACCACCCATGGGTGTACGTGCAACACCAACAACACAAACATCTACAACCAAAGAAAGGTCCCACAAGAGTCAAAAGGAGAGCAGACATAAAAATAAAAAAAATAAAAAAAACTCATAGAAATGACTGAAGCAAGAAATCTGAAAAGCAAGAAAATCACAGCAGAATTATTGATTGGTTGCGTCAACTGTCAACTGACAGAAATCAATATACATTACTAGTTCTCGGACCAATTATATAGAACATGTTTGCCTTAAGATGGCAGCTGCATCGTGGCTTAAATCGACACATACAGATACATTCTCCTTGACAATATAAAATTTCATCAAACAAGAAAGGCTATCAGCTGAAATACCTCGAGGCTTAATGGAGTCTGCTGATGGAGCCATGATCTACAAAACCCGGATCTCTGTATCATAGCAAATGAGAAACATAAGTGAGACCTCTTGCTCTCTAATTAACTCGGTACAAACAGCACACAATCTTGGAACACTAGCTAAATGTAAGACCGATTGACCGATCATACAGCAGAAAAACTCCGCTTAAGATCCTCCTCACAACAAACGGATGTATATCATCAGCAGTTATGTAGGTTCAATCCAGCAATAAGCAAAAAAACTGATTAAAAAAAAAACAGTACGAGCAGCAAGCTTCTTTTTCTCTATAATAAGTAATTAAACAACCAAACAAAAAACGAATCTGAACTGAAATGCAGACTAAACCTCTAAAACCTAGAAGAGATCAGGAAGTTGCGCAAACAAACAAAATCATGGAAAAGGCTCAGTTCGTACAAACCACTTCAATGAAACTCACGATTTTCCCAGTCGATCTGTTAGTCAACAGACGCAATTGAACAAATTCCACACATTAAAGATCGAGGAGAAACTAGAACTAGCATCGAAGACTCACCTGATTGTTCGAAGGATCAGTCAGACAAAGAGAGACCGGCAATTGAGCGAAGATGGAGAGAGATAGAGAGAAGTTAAGCTGGGAGGTAGTGAGAAGACCAGAAGGTATTTATATTATTGGAGGTCATGAAGAGAATGCGGAGCACGAGAAGGGAGCAGCCATTCCAGACTTTTTTTTAAATACTAAAACTTTCTATTATTTGGGTTTGTTTATATAACTACTTTTTTAATATAGGTATTTTAATAAATATAATTTCTAAAATTTCACTTAAATAGATCACCTTACAAAATTTATTTCTCTAAATTAAATCACCTATAGTTTGAGGTCATATTCTGAATTTCTGCAGTATTTTACCTTTGCCTTGATCAGAATAATCATATTTCTTTTTATTTATTTAATAATATACCAAGTGGGTTGCCACTAAAGATCGGTTTTTCTTCATTAAAAAAAATTGCAGACTAGTCTTTCACGTTCAAGAATCATACGACATCCATGAAATTGGAAAGGAGACGGGAGTGGTTTGAGTAGAGATACGAGAAAGAAAAATATAGAACGTACCTAAGTATGAGATAAAGACGAGATGAATTCTAGTCTTTGTTGTCGGAGACTGAGAGGAACCCTAGTCAGGCCCGTCCAGTAGGGATGGGTGTCATTTGGCCCAATACAATGATTTAGCGACTTAATGTTATAACTCAATATTAGGTATAAATGGTTAAGAGTTCAAATTCTCCTTCTACCTTTTTTTTTTTCATAATTAAATTGTTGCAAAAATTATCCCATAAAATATTAGATATTAATGTATATTTGAAAAAATACGGTGATTTTTTAAAAATAAATATCACTTCATATAGAATTTCTACTCCAGCCGAGAGACCGTCGTAAACAAATGTGACGAGCTTATGGATGTTTTTAATTGAGTTGATGTTACGAACCTGCGTGAAATCAAATAAAATAAAGGAAATGTTTGAGATAATAAATTTAATTTCTCATAAAGATTTTTTTGATATTTTTAATTGAGTTGATTATTGTTAACAATTATCATGCTCTATTTTAATATTTTTAATTTTTATTTTTAGATTTCTTTTCTAATGGTCATGACTTCTAGTGGACTCACATCGTCCATGCTCGAAGGGAATTGAGATGCAAATACTCGATAATAAGTTCAATTTTCCATAAAAATTTAGTCAAATGCTCATCCATCATTAAATCGTTTTGACCCAACAAAATTAATTTTGATACTGTGATCTTCTTCATTATACCTTCCTTGTATACAAATACTCGATTGAAAAGGTCCGAATATGCAAATTTAAAAATATGCTGATACTTCAAATAGCCGGTGGCATTTTGCTGACGGCGGAGATCTCAAGGCTCCAAAGAAGACGAAACATGAAAAGACTTTGGGGGTACTCTTGGTAAATAAAAGCTCCATGGATGTAAAATATTACAAGTAATTTAATAATTAAATAATTCAATTCAGAAAAGACAGCTCCTAACCTCATATATTAAATTTAAAATATTAGACTACGTGTTGTTAGGGTTGTTATTAACTTATTATGACCAAAATAAAACACTTAAAGAAAGAAGACAGGTATATTTTAAGTTCGACTAAATTTCGATTCAACAATACTTGTTTTAGAAATAAACCGAATATGAGCATGTAAAACTCAGATTCAAATAATCAGATTATCGCTCACTAGATGAGTCAAGTTTCACGAGTTTTGTAAACTGAGCTACTCGAATTTAACTCGAAAGTTTTTAGTTCAAGTTATTCATTCTTTTAAACAAGATAAAAATGATTCCATTTTAAAATCTTTTAATATTTAGTTCTAATTGACAAGTATATCATAATTCAACTCGTTAACTCGAATAATAATTTTCGGGTAAGAGGGGTATTTCATAACCTACCAAACTTTTCTCAGGTAGAATGAAATACATCACAACTTCTATACCAAAAACCTAATGGTCAAATGCTTTTTTATTGCAAAATTCGTTTTATGTTTAAAACTAAGGTTAAATCTTACCAAATCAATTGTGAAATGCTAATATTCGTAATGAGGGTACAATCTTTGTTATAAACTTATAATACGTAATAAATTAAAGATTAAAATGCCAAAAATACATAACTGAACTATATAATCCTAACTTAATAGTCAATATTATTCAGTCAAGTCAATAATATGTCACAATCGCCGTGAAAGAACAGGGCTGCTGGTTAGTAAAACGTTTTGCTTCAAACTCATTGCATTCAATTTCTTGAGTTTAGTCTCTGCTTGTCATTTACCAGTTGATAAATTACTCAAAAAGAAAAATTTAAGAGCTCGTTACCTAAAAATAACTCAAAAAACAAATTAAAGTCTTAAATTTTGAACTAATTGATTTAAATTATAAAATTAAAAATCTAACCATTAATATTATTTTTCTTTTTTTAATTTTTAATCTTTTAATGATTTTTTTTGTATCATCTACAATTCTTGACAATATAATTATTTACTGTCAACACAAAATTTATTAAAAAAAATATTTAAATAAAGGTTCAAAAATCAAATATTATATCTCTAATGTCATAACTTCAAATCAGGACTGTTTTATTTATTAGTAGATTGGTTTATAAAGGGAATTATTTTGTCATTATAACTAAATATAAAACAATGAAACAAAACGTTATTCTTTTTTAAAATCCAGCCAAACAACCCCTAATGTCATATATGTGTTTGGAAATTCAATTTTTATCACCTGTGTAATAATATTAGAAATGCAAGTTATCGGTGGAACACATTTTTGCAATTACAAAAATGAAATAAATGTGACCAATATGGCGATAGCTAGTAGTTATTGGACTTATTTGGAAATTTAAGGATCATAAGTCATAGGTAGTCAAAATAATTCAGCTAGTATTGGTCTTTATATTTGTATAAGCTGGAAAATAAAATTAAACATAAAAATCAAACGAGTCAATACAGGCATACGGCTTACCTACCTCATCGGCTCTTTAGTCTTTACGGCTAATCAAACTTTAAAATATTATCGAAGTTTGTGCATTGCTTAATTTTGTTTATATGTTTGAGTCCTGCCAAAGGCATTATCGATAAACTAGAGTGATGCTCACTCTTCAAGCCTGTTATTTGGTAAAATACAGTTCCGAAAAATAAATTATTATTGAATTGACATGCTAAAGGAACTTGGTTCATCTACATCTTATGGAGGTTCGAGGGACAAACAAAACGGCATGTAAAATAAACGTCAAGATCAAGAACCGCCCAATAACTAACACAAAGTCGAATGGAAGAAAAAAGAGAGCAGGGAATGTAATGGGTACATTGAGGAAAAAATCTCTCAACAATCCGACCTGTCAATAACAGACGACCACGACCACGACCTCAGCCGGAAGATCAAAACCTTATACTAAAATAAAGGAAGAACTAAGAACGCAGGAAAGCACAACTTAACTTGTTTATTTAACACCGTTGTGTTGCATATTATTTTACTATCTATTTTAGGTCTCAAATAAAACTACCTTTATTCTCTAAAACCAATAATCAATAAACAATCCGCTAGCCTACGCCTTTTATATATAAGGATGATAAATTCACTTCTACCCAATAAGTATCCTAATTACATAACCCCAAAATGGGTAAAATTCGAAAATTTTGCATTATGAACCTAAACGACTCAATACATCCGAAATATCTAAACTTTTGTATATTAACCCTAAATTTATAAAATTATGAAAATTTATTACAATTTGGATAAATAACACATTATTTAGTTTTGTATCTTTTTTTTTAAAAATCAAATATGAAATTTGTACTTGTGCAAAATTACTTTACAAATGCAATATAAACCTAACAATATTCATAATTTTTAATCTCCTGCGGGCGGATGACCTCGATTCACCGGGCCACCCAACATAGGGCGGATGAACTCGATTTACCGGACCACCCAACATATGGTTGCAATTAATACAATTAAGTACGGTTGCTTCCTCCGCTCATCACCGACATACTCCCTCTGGTTCTCAATACTTGTCATTTGAACTCTAAAATTTTGGTTCATAATATATGGTCTTATAAGTGTTATTAATACTCAAACTTTCTGATAAATATAATTTCAATTACCTTTTCATATACTGTTTGTATTTTAAAGCACTATTTCATTTCGTCCCATATAACACTCTACATTCTATCGTTGTTTTTATACAAATTTTAAAAATTATTATGCATTATTAAATATTATAATTTTTATTCTATCGTTGTTTTTATACAATTTTTAAAAATTATTATGCATTATTAAATATTATAATTTTTATTTTTAGATTTCTTAATGTATTTTGTACCTTATGACATATATTGAAAATCAGAGGGATTAAAATACCTTATGACATCTATTGAGAATTGAGAATCAGAGGAAGTATATAACTTGACATCTATTGAGAATTGAGAATCGGAGGAAGTATATAACTGGATTTGACTATTACTAGACATATATAACTCGTTTTGAGTTGGGCAAAATCGAATCCAGTTATACATGTCGCAACCTAAAATACAGATGTCATCATAAGCAAAATCAATTTTGATATCATCAAACACCTGCAAACTTAGTAAACTTCGAATTCCAACTGCTACTACAGATGCATTGGCTCCTAGGGCTGAACTACCTTCTACCTTTACAAGAGAAGGGGGAGAAAGACAGTCTCATCACCGTTAAAAGATAAGCCTATGACTTAACTCCAAAATATACACAATGTGAAAGCAAAAGGGTTAACTAGTTGATCTACTTACTACTACCTCATCTTTCTTATTGTTTGGATTGATGGCTCAAGAAAAAGTTGGGCCAGAGTGGCTCAAACGGTTTGAAATCAGGTCTGAATTCCTTTAGGCTCTTCTGGCTTGGTTGCATCTCCAAGCCACCTATATCCGGAAGCTTCCTTTTCACCATGTGTGTTAGGTGGTTACTTTCCGGGATTCCGACTTCAGGTATTGCGAATGAGAGGGGTGGTGGTGGTGTCTGGATTGGCGTTTGTAGAGGCGCAAGAGGAGCCATGAGCGAGAAACCACTACCATGGGTATGTACATGGCTATGGCTATGGCTTCCTTGAGCAATGACATGCTGTCCATGAATGCTGTGAACCATGCCATGTCCACGAGTGTCGTGAGTAATGATGCTGTGTCCATGAGCGCCATGCACCATACCGTGTACTACATGAGGGGCGTGGGCCATGTGTCCATGTCCAAGAGTGACATGGGAATGATCATACCAGGCTAAGTTGGTAGAAACTGCATAAATAGCAGCTTCGCCTTTCGGGCTTCCAAGGGGCTTCTTCTCTACAATCGAGACTTGGCTACAGCATTGATCTCTGATAGATGTTTCTTTCAGCATCTGGGTCACAACATCTGTGCCATAATCAACATCTTCTGTTGTGGCCTGACAAAATGTAGAGCAAGCTGAAGGACACTCTGATCTCATTTATGCACTTATATATTCTGGATTAAACCGATTACCTGGAAATCAACCGGATACTCGACATTGGCATAACGAGTGCCACACCCTTCACTAAGGTTAAGCTTCAGCATAATCGTAAATGGTCTCGCTTTAATCATTTCCCTACCAGCAGAAGACAGATAAGCTCATTATTTATTTACATTTAGAGTTTGACAATTATAAACTAATTATTACTGCAAAATCATGTTATGAAAGTTAGTACTCGGTGAAACCTTTTCAAAATGAATGGTTGCTTGCTAAGAATTGCCGTCTTTAGTTCCGGCCTGCCAGGAAAGGAGACCTATAGTGAAATGAGCCAGAATTATAAGCAAGAACCAATGATATTATTTAGATGCACTTACTAAACCTTTTATTCAAAATAACATCTTACTCTTCACTTTCCTTTTGATGTGTTGGAAAATTCCCTCGGTTTTTCTAAATAACATCTTATCTGAAAGAAATGTGCAAAACAAACAACAAAAAACATAAGGAAATACCTCGACAGATTTGATATAAGGCAATGGTGATCTTACTCCATGGACGCTAGCAACTCTCAATGTCCACTTCATGTATCTCTTATCTAGAAATGAAGTTCAGCAAGTTACCAAAACGATTCAGTCAGTAGCCCGTTAAAAGAAAACAATTCAGTCAGACACCATTGATCTCCATTGACATATTAATGAAGTTGAGTAAATTCACCTGATAGTCTCAGAAAGTGCGTCAGAACAATCTGGAAAAAATCAACCCGTACAAATGGCGGAATACGAAGATTTAGGCAACGCATTATCCCTGTCATGACCTGTAGGGAAACATGAGGGATTGAGGGCTCATAACTATCTATAGAAGTGAAAAATCACCAGACAACAAACTCGAGGAAACAGATATTCAAAGTACTTGTTAAGTTAATAGGCAACAGAAGCAAGTCAAGCAACAAAACATAATATTAGCTCGTGCCAAGCAAATAAATGTATAGAATAAGTAAAAGCCTATCAGAATAAGAATTCCCCTTTAACAACATACAATAGTGAGAACAGGACACCAAAAGCTTTGAAAATATATTGATACAAGAAGCTTGATAATGTAAATAACCAATTTGGTTTTGACAAAAATGATTACACTGAATCATTTTGCTTAATGAATGTTGATAGCATTACAATTGACCAAACACCATACATCTAGTTTGTCATTTGCTTAAATTATGTCAATTAAAAGATAATTTAGAAATCTTGCCCTTTCCTCCAATCTGAATAACTGAAACAGGATAGAAGATGATTCATATGCATGATTGGTCAGTCACATAAGGGCAAAAAGTGTTCTGTTAAGCAAATTTAAAAAGAGCAACACAGAAAAGGGTATACTGAAACAAATAAAAACAATTGAGACAATACCTTGTCAACAAGCCCATGAATCACCAAACTTGCTTTCTCATCTTTAGGAGTTTGCTGCAAGGAGAAACAGTCGTATTAGGGAAACTTGTCAAGAAAGCAAGCAAGGCAAAGGGAAGCAGATCAACCAACCAAACACTTTAGTGCGAACATAACAGCTGATGAATTCGGTGTAATAATATTGTCATACTTCTCACAAAGCAAATTGCTGTAATAAAACCCTCAAGTCTTTCGTCTCAAAATAAGCAACAGATCAGTAATTATGGTGGTACGTCAAACTGCTGGTCAAAGGAAAAGCCTAGTTATGGTGATGGTTCAATACCTAGAGGTAGAATTGAAGCAGAAAGCAAAATAATTGCACCTGGAGATTAACTACGACAAGCTTCCCGCCATTACGAAGTGCTTTCAGCGGGAGATCACAAGCAGGAGTTATCTGCAAGCTACAGGTTGCAGAAATATTCATTAAAATGTATGCACGAAAATTAAAAAAATGAAAATATGAATTACATGATCAGTAAATATCCCAAACGACCTTACATTTAGTAAGAACCTACCTTGTACCTAGACATAAAACAAGGTCCGTAACCTGGCAATGTTTCTCTGCCATGGACATCTCCTTTGAAGGCAATTCATCCTACAAAGAGCATGTAATTGAAATCAAGGAACTGTTTTAGATTTTTTATTGTTTACATAACATGGCAGTTCAAAGCCCTCGAAACCGTAAAAAAAACTCACTTCCTTCCTGTTAAGCAATAGCTATTTTTTCCACGCATCACTACATCAGGAACAATTAACAACCTCTTCCAGCATCAAAAAGTAAAAACCAAATCTCTCTTTCCAAAAAACAGAGCATGAAAATTTTCATCAATAACTAAGCAACCCAATAATAAAAAATTATAGCTAACTTTTGAAGCTCCACAAGATAAATTCTTTGTTTAACTGAACAGCGAGTACTACCAGGTGACTAAAAGACTTTCAGAATGAGTTTGATCTCATACATATAGCTGACAGGTGAAAATCCAAAGAGTTTTTTTCGAAAAATAAAAATAAAACTAGCATAGTATCTCCATATTTACTAGCGGAGATGAGAAACATTATAATTACTTTTTATTTGAAACAAGAGGACTAAGGACATGATAAAATACAATAAAACACTCAGAAACCAATCTCTTAAGAGCTTCAAAGCAGTTTTTTAAGGCAGAAGAGTGCAAGACAAAATGTGGGAAGATGATTAACATAGCTAAGATAAAGACGTCAAACTAGATGTAAGCTGTCCCTGAATGAATAGCAAGATGAGCTTTTCTCAATTTTCAACCAGAAAAATAGTCAAGTTCCCTAAATAGCTAGAACACACCAGGAAATGCAGATGACAAGACAGGAGAAACTTGAAACGCTAATTGTTGTCAATTTATGTTCAGTTATTCACTTGTCATTCAAGGGTTCTCAATGTTGTTTGATTAATAAATGGATTTCGAATCTTAGAGATTAACTTCACCCCCTATTCTAACTCTAAGAAACTCCAGATATCTCTGTTCCAAATATTAAACTAGCAAAAGAAGTAAAATTCAGGTGATAATCTAATCATTCTCCTTTTGAGAAATTCATACATACAAAGAATTGAAATTGTAGTTATAATTTTCTCTTGTTGTTGTGTGTTGCTTTAAATAGCTAGAACAGAATTGCAGAGCAATGTCCACCAACCAGGATATGCAGCCTAGCAGCATAATACATGCTAAAAATAGCGGTATTCGGGCAAAGGAAGAAAGTTCTAGTACCTCCCAATCAAGAACACTGTCCCGCAATCTGTCCTTACACTCATTACTAGAGCAGCGACGAGGAGTCTTCTTCAAGCCAATGGTTTCCACTTCAAAATCACGAATATACCTTCAAATAAAATTCAGAAAGTTAAAATTATTTGAAGGAAACTCTTGTTGTTGGATAAATTAAAAGGTTATTTTTATTCAATCAAAACCTAAAGTACAAACAAAAAGAAAACACAAGATTCGGACAATGCTTACTCTTTTCCACAAGTAGGACAACTTTCTCTAAACGAGTTTCCATGCAGCTCGGCAAGCTTCTCCCTTGGTACACCCGATCGAAGATGCAAGCCATCAACATTCTAGCAATGAAAGGTGAATTTTAAACAAAAATGCAGAATATTATTAAAGGGTAATGCTTTCTGTAGATTAAAAAAACATAAATGTTTATAACAGCTTGAGCACTTCATAATAAAATGGTACTCTAACAAACAGCATCAAACTTTACAAACAAGCACTTCGATTCAATCTCATGAACCACAATTAAAAACCGAAAACGTGTTTCTTTTGGTCTAGATAAAAAAAAAGACACGACAAATAGCATGGATTCATTACCACGACTAACCTGGCTCATAACAAACTTCAAAATGCCGACTCTCACTAACTCAACCAGGGCCATATGGGTGAGACTTGGCATTGCACGGTCAAAGGGCAACGAAGCTTCAGGGACACCTTTCCCTTGGCGCTGCAGATGAAAAATACCACTTATGAGTAATGACCGTGTGACAATGACCTAACAGTTGATAGCTATGGATAAGTAAGAGACCAGTAACAACAAGTCAACAACAATCTGATAGATACAGGCAGACACTAGTCACACTACAGACTATTATGATAACAACTTCAGCTTATAAGAGTAAAAGGGGAAAAGAAAAAGAAGAACAGGCTTAAAAATATTATGATTTACCTGAAGAGTCCAAATTCCTTTAGGACCGCGGAAATCAGGTAACCCGCAGGAAGTTGAAATTCCAGCACCTGTAAACACCACAAGATGCTTGCTCTGCACAAAAGGTGAAAACCATCTTTGAGTTTTGATAACCTAAAGTTTCTTTTTTTAATGGAGTCATAGGGATTATAAAGCTGATTACCTCTAGTATCATTCCAGCCAGCTGCTCTACCTGTCAATAACAAAGAAATCAGCTTACATTACTGGAATGTACTAGCAATGACACAATAACCAATATAACATCTAAAGCATAAGCACTCCTGATTCATAATCTATTCATGAATCATTGTTATCCTTCCAAATAAGGATATTTTTTTAAAAAAAATACTACACATTTTTCAGGCACAAGTGCAATAAAAGTTTCCTTTCCAGAACACCCTTGATCAAATCCGACATGAATCCAAGTTCGTTCCATAATCAACAAATAAAGCCAAGAGGACTTAGCAACTTACTGAGTCGTTGCAAAAATGAATATCATCCGTGTTTTGCCAGTAACGACATAAATGCCCACGTAAACTATAAAGTTCCTAAGTTGTAACGACTAAGCTGCTATAATGAAAAGGGATGCACTACCACTTCCCGTTTCCTAACATCCACCTTTATCATGGTATGTCACACTAAACCATACAGTACATGCCCACAGTGGCTTATAACCGACTGAACTTGTTGATACCACTCAACCAAATAATCTAATTTTTGTCTTATTTCCTTTTGAGTCTTGTCTGTTAGATACTACTCATTTGCCGTCCTTGGTTTATTCAATCTCCTCAATTCAAAATTTCAGCTATTCATAGGAAGGGAGAAGCCAATAAATGCATCATCACAAAGAAGGAAACCAAACTGAGGACCCCATAAACACATCAGCTACAAAAGCTCAAGTGTATCAAATATTTTTCCAGCACTGAGCAATTCTACTCTAAATGCAGCATTTTCTTATTTACGTAGACATCCAACATAGCATTAAAAAAAATTGCACCCAAAATATAGACATGTAATGTACCATATTAAATCGGAAATGGAAGAACCAACACCAATCATTTTCACCTAAAATTGGGTGATTCATCCAGAACTTTGGGACATTAGCCTAATCGAACTAATCAAGACACTTATTTTAAAATCCTAGTCAAATCAAAACCAATTGCGGAATGAGGATGAGAAACTTTGGAAACCAAAAAACTTCTCTTCCTTGTAGCTGCATACCCTCTTTTCAAAAAACAAATTTTACTGCATTCTCACTACAATGACAGACCCAATTTGGAAAATCAAAAGAACACCCATCTCTACCTGAAATCCCATACTTACTAATTCGAATAAACCCACAGCAAGCCACCAATCATTCATCAAAGATCAAGTGATAAACCACAATTCCTCCACTACACAAATCGAAAAACAACAGACCTCCCCTTAACAACAAATCCAAAAGCCACAAACCCAGAGTAAAAATAGTGAGAAAAACAACTGGGAAGCGGCAAAGGAGTGAAAAAATGAGGGAAATTGGAAGGAAGAGGTGTAAATCATAAGGGGGTGAGGCATACTTTTTGCTGTAAAATGGCAGGAGTGTCAAAGATCTCAGACATTCCAAGGTTTCCCACATCTTCTTTGAACGAGAGCTTCTCTGCGTAGCCCAGAGACATGGCTCAAGTTTGGTGGGTTTTGCTGCCTTTGGAAAGATTCGTCCCTTCTTTTTCCTTTTTTAAAAAAATGAAAATTGTTGGGATTTTGTCTGCGCACTGAGAGGGGGGAGGGGGGAAGGGGGAAGGGGGAGGGGTTGAGGGGATTTGGGACGGGAGGGACAGCGGTAGGACCAGAACAAGAACTGAGAAAAGGAGGAATGAAGAGAGATGGATTGAGAGAGAAAGAAAGGGTTATACTTTGCGTGAATTATTTATTGTTGCATCTTCCTTCTCGCTTCACAGTTCACACCAGTCATCACTCATCACTTCACTGCATACCTTTTCATTTTTCTGTTTTGGGTGTTTTTGTTTTTAGGTCATGAAGTTCACAACCTGTAATAAAATGGACATTTTAATGTCAAGAAAATATTTTAAACTTAAAATGTCAGGAAAACATATTTTCATCTAACCTACCATTTTCAATGAATCTAAAAAAATAGTGAAACTTAGGTTAGTATCCCTATAAGTTAGTTTTCTTCGGATGTAAAGAAATTTTAATTTTTAGAAGATGTAATTTAACCATCCATCTTATTAACAATCATAAAACTTATTTAAAAAAATGTGTAAAAATACTATCTCTTGCTTATCTATATATATTTACATCAATGTTACTGAGATTTATCATTTCTATAAAATTAGCCATAATTAACTTTAAAAATAAAAATAAAAACATCAACTAACTCAATTAATAAAGATTCAAACTTAATTAAATAGTTAACCAAATCTCCTTAATATAATTATAATTGTTTTCATAATTATTCATGACTTATCATAATCGGTGATTCTAATTACAATACCTAATTCGTGTTAATTACCACCAACAAAGTTATATTATATGATTACATATTTTGTAGATAACGCATTTGGTTCGATATATGTACCACGTTTATTTTGAGCATTTATTATTAATATTATATCTCTAACTAGTATTAATTATTGTTTAAGCGCGTTAACTTATTCATGTTACCATTTCTCTATAGTTAAAAGAAAACTTAACGAATAATCGACTTATTTTAAATAATTAGCTTATTCATGTTAAATTTTAAAATTTGCTAATTAGAGAGATGGGACGAATACAAGCAAAACTTTAAACCACGAGCGGTCGAGGATAAAAGACGACTAAATTATCAAGTTATCATCCGAAATTTTCCAAAACAACTCAATCCAAAGAAAAATGAATAATAGCTAGAAAAGAGTTTGAAACTTTAAACTATATCAAATTTTAAATGTATTTGCTATACGAGCCAGATAAACTGATCAAGCATTGATATGTTGATGTTGATCAGGTTATTTAAAATCTAGTTGAGCCAGCCTAACTTTTAAATCGATCTTACTATTAAGCTCGTATACGGCTTGCAAGGAGGCTTCAACCAAGCTCGGTCTAGTTTTGCTCTCTTTTCTTTTCAAAGTTGAATGCGAACTCATTTTGATTACTATTACAAAATCTTCTATAATTCGGGGCTTTTATTTTTATAAAACATGTTCCTAAACAATTTAGTACGGCTCTTTAAAAGCTCAGGTGTGGCTTGAACTCGATTTGAGCTTCATGGTGTGCTCATAATGGGCTTGATTTATAATATGAACCAACTTAATCCGAACTTTTAATTGAATAGAACCATCGAACTCTAGTAGATTGATTCATTTAAAACCCTTATGATGGAGTGTAATAAAGCTTCTTCTTTTTTATAGAGATTACAAAACATTATATGCAAGTGTTTCATCCTAAAGTATCATTTTGAATGAAAGCCGAAAGTTTTGTACATGTATGGGACGATTATATGAGCCAAGTTATTCGAGTTCGGTTCGGAGAGAAAACGGTTGAAGCTCGTTTACTTCTTAAATGAGCTGAATATAAACACATAAACACATTTTTAATCTCGGCTGAAATTTAGACATGACAACTCATTTATAAATGAGTTAATATGAGCATGTCAATTATCGACTCCTTTAGAATAAAATTATACAGGGTTATTATATTAGCCGAACTATTTGGGCTCAATCCGAAATTTGTTCACTTTCTAAACGACTTAAATATAAACATAGTTAAAATCTCGAATAAAATTTAAACTCGGCTCGTTTATAAATGTGGTGATCCCGAAGATGTTAAAACTCGACTCATTCGTCTCGAATAACGTGCCCTGTTGCACATGAACTACACTAGTAAAATATTTTTTCACTGTACAGGCGTTCAAAGCAAAACATAATTAATACATATATCTTTTCATCATTAACTTTATTTGATCTTATGCAGTACTGGCCTCGAACTTGATACAATATTCATGTAAAATAAGACCAATTTCTACCAAGATTAATGCACAGATTTGAAAATAACTAAGATTTCCCATTTATCTTCTCCCATGAAGGGATCAAAATCCCATAAAGGGATAAAAAGAGCAGTTCATTTAACCAAATGAAAAAAAAAAAAAAAAACATATGTAATATATATGGGATTGAACTTGATCACCGATATCTTCAATCGCTATCTGATTTCGAACCTTGGGGAGCACTTGATCGATCCAACGGCTAAATCAATCTCAATCATATTATCTTCATCATAGATCTCCATTGAGTTTGAGTAATAGCAATCACTCCAATATTTCTGCTGAAAACCACATTTAGTAATTGGAAATAGTAATATTGGCTTCTTTGGATCAAGCTCTATCAAGCTTTCTTCATCAGAAATCGACCCGTCAGAGCATTCTTGTGTTGGATCTGAATCCGGGTCATCTCCAAATGGACTCCATTCGGATTCATCACTTGCTGATGTTTCATCACAAGAAGTACTAAGCAAAGATTCATCACTAGAATATTCATCAATGTATCTTTCCTCTTTTACCAGGGTGAAAGTATCAGTGACCTCGTTAATGATTAAACTAGCCTTCAAATGAGTACTCATCCTCAAGAAGGCGAATGCGAATGTTGAAAGTATGAGAGTTGAACAAGTTAGAAGGTTAAAAGAAGATGAAACTGCGTATAAAGAAGATGAACCAAGGAGAGTAACAGTAAGCCATGGAAATGGCAAAAAATGAGGTTTTGATTGGTCATCCATGTGTGAGATTATATGGCTAGGAAATGTTGAGAATTTGATCAAGAACTTAAACAGCATGTTGAGATGAAATCTGTATATCCTCTTTCTAGATAGATTCTAGAAGGAGAGGAGATTGATCAAAAAAAAGGTTGGGTTTTAGGGTTTTATAGGGTTTAGGGTTTTAGATGGAATGATGAAGTTGATTAGAAAAGAGGAATTAGGGTTGGTTTTTATATTGGATTTGAGGAGTTCGATCTGAAAGCATGCAATTGGGGTTTACTGTTAATAGAAGACGTGATGAAATTGATGAATATTGTCTTGAGATTGGAGAAGCTTTGAAACCTTGGATAAATGGGTTTTGTTACTTTTGTATGTACAAAGTATTTCAAAGTTTCAATGCTTTGAAACCTGAGAAAGCCATGTGCCGATCTCTCAGCTCAACACTTTGCATCTGCCTATCCAAAACCAAAACCAATAAACAATCAAGCCACCAGAAAACACAAGGCAGTAATATTTGATCGAGTGGGAATACCGTACTCGAATAGAACGAGGAATTACCTAATCCGGTTTTAAAATATGATATTTGGTTAAGATTAAAAACTAAGAATTTTGAGTTAAAATAAATAATTTTATAAAAATATTGGTTAATTCCTTCATTTCATAATTAGCTATTTAACTAAAACTATATGTATGAAAAGACAGGTCGAAATGATTTGATTCTGTAAAAAAAGACTTAGAACAATCAAAGAATAAAAAACACTAGAATATTCATTCCAATTTTTTCTTTTTTACATTTTTTTTTTGTAAGAGTGAGGTCGAAGAGTACTACATTTATTGGAAAAACAAGTTACAAACGAGTCAGACGGAGAAAGCACACCTCGCTCAAATCATCAAAAATTAAAGAGGAGGAACACCCCAGAGGGTTGTCCAAAACTTGTAAACCTAGATCCAAAGAGAAAGCAAAATTGGACAATGAATCCGCAACCCGATTGCCCTCTCAAAAAATATGACCAAGCTAAATGACCCAGTAAGGGTGCATACCATCCACCCCCTTATCCACCAATTGAAGAACTAAACATGAATCTTGTTCCACAACCACCTTCTGGAACCCTTTACTCCAAGCAAGCTCCAAGTCATACACCAAACCTCATAACTCTGCAACCGGGGCAGTAGCAATGCCCATGTTAGCTGCAAATCCCCCCAACCAAGCAGCATTGCAATCACGAAGAACCCCTCACATCATAGCCGTTTCCCGTGTTGTCCTTAGAAGCCCCATCAGAATTCAGTTTAACCCAACCATTCGTCGGGGAAACCCACTTGACCAGCGTTTCATGTTCAAACGGAAGAAGAGGTGATGGAACCGCGTGGGCAAAAGCTGCAACCGTTTCAAAGTAACGGTCCCAAATGAACTCAAGAGTATTACTACTCGATGCATTACTTCGGAAGCATCTTTCGTTCCGCCAATGCCAGAACCACCATAAGAATAATATGAACAAGACATCCACATCACCCATGTGATATAAAGAGATGTTCTCAAATAGCCATGCATCCCAATCAACTTCAAAAAAAAATGTTATGCTCAGCCAACGGTCGGGACAAGCCTCATCCAGAATGGTCTCACTTTGGAACAAACCCGAAAAAGATGAAGGAGACTCTCATCACATGAAAGGCAAGCAATACATGTCTAGTCACTTGCAATGCCCCGTCTAACTCTCTCCATAATAGTCATCATCCTACCCCACGCCACCTGCTAGGCAATGACCTTTATTCTCTCCGGAACTCAAAGCTTACAAACATGCATAAGCTCCTCCGAAGACTACTACTCGATCTTTCATCTGCACACATGAAAAACAAATTAATAGAAGAGGTAGAAAAAACTCCCGTTACACTTTTACCCCTTCTAATATTGTCCGGATGATCGACATCAGATGCTAAGGCAACCGATGCCAACTTTAGGAAGCATGTGGTAGAAAATTTGGTACTCAAGTAATTCCATTTCCAACCACAATTCTCGTCCCAGCAGTCCCTGACCGTGAGGCCTAGATTCTCCTCTGATAACGAGGACTGACAATGTTGAGAGAGAAGGTCGTCAAATAACCATGGATCTTTCCAAAAGTGTGCTCTTCTTCCATCAGCAACGCTCCAAGTCAGATTGGGAACAATGACAGTATTATAGGTCTTGACAATCCCTTTCCAAATTCTCGAGCTCCCGCCACATGTTGTCAAGGAACTCGGCCAATAACAACTATTTACTCGGTACTTATGGGAAGAACCCAGGACCAAAGTTGGTATGTGCAATGGAATAATCTCTACCCATCTTACTAATAAGAGACATATTCGCATAAGAGGCACCACGAATACCAAGACACCCACACTCTTGGATTTACAAAGAGCCTTCCAGGTAACCAAGTGAACTTTACGGGCACCTAGAGCGCTTCCCTAGATGAAGTCCTTGTACATTCTTTTAATTTTGTCACACGTAAATGAGGGAAAAAACACAGCTTGCATAGTGTATAGGGGCATTGCAAAAATC
Source organism: Fagopyrum tataricum (assembly GCA_002319775.1). Classification (NCBI taxonomy): domain Eukaryota; kingdom Viridiplantae; phylum Streptophyta; class Magnoliopsida; order Caryophyllales; family Polygonaceae; genus Fagopyrum; species Fagopyrum tataricum. The sequence goes on from CM008285.1 coordinate 50,621,225, forward strand.
ACTGATTTAACGAGGGTGATCCTCCCAGCAGTATTAAGGGTATGAACTTTCCAACCCGCCATTCTAGAAGCAACCCGATCCAACAGGGGATAAAAGGTATGTGCCGATATCCCGTTATGGAGAACAAGAATACCTAAATACAAACCAAGATCCCGGGATGCCACTAATATTACTAAGGGCATACTCCAGTTCAACGTGAACATTTCCTGATAAGAACAACATGGACTTAAAACACTGACCTTATGTGTTCCTCCAAAGACGTACTAAACACCAAAATATCATCAAAATAGACAACAACAAATGTACCCAAGATCGGCGCAAGACATGGTTCGTGAGACGCATGAAGGTGAACAGGGCGTTGGAGAGGCCAAATGGCAGGACAAACCACTCATAGAGGTCATACTTTGTCTTGAACACCGTCTTCCACTCATCACCTTTGGTCATCTAGATTTGGTGGTAACCGCTCAGGAGATCAATCTTGGAGAAGATGGTGGCGCCGTGGAGCTCGTCCAACATGTCGTCAAGACGCGGAATTGGATGACGGTACTTGACAGTGGTTTGGTTGACGCGGAATTGGATGCCAAATAAATAAATCAGTTTGATAGATGCCGAAACAAAATATTCCTAATTTCATAACAATCGTACCGTATGACTTTAGTTGTTCTAATTCATGTCCAAAAGGCATAATTAAAAACCTTAGATTTAAGAAAAGCTAATAATATTAATGATGGATAAATTCTGCGAAAGTTATTTAAAACTAAAAGTAAATAGATAATAAAGAGTATTTTTATAAGATAGGATTTATAACACATATTCGATACGATTTCGGAAAAGCATATATACAAATGTATCTTTTATATTATATAGCGGATTTGTACAAAGTTTTATACATAAATTTTATAGTATTACAATTAAATTCCTCGCTTTTTAGCGCCAAACTTCAATTATATACGAAATAACTATTGTTGTACCTAACATATTGTGTTTGTGACGAAAAGTTTTTAGCAGTCCATCCATCATATATGATGTTATATCCCAAAGATTTGTATCGTGGGTACGCTCATACATTGGTAAGTTACAAACAAAATTGCTTATCGACTACTGAGGAGTTGTCGATCGAATATCACGTTGTTATAATCGAATATAGAGTCGATTTGCGAACGATAATCCCGAGTTGCTTATGTAATAGTATCTTCTTAAATAATAGTTGTATCTTTCAATTCGTAGCCGTTTCCTCCGTGCAAGTGGAAACAAAAAGGTGTGAACTGGAACAAGAGCCAAAGAAGAAGATGTTACTTTGCAGTGTAAATGAAGCAACACCCACATGAAACTGCATGTGGCAGTAGATACAGCCCTTCTCCCTGCATGCTTTCCATAGGACATTCAAACACACCCAACGAGAAAAGAAAGATTTCAACCAAGTTTATTACGTACAACATTATCTAATAAATAATAAATAATAAAAAGAAAAAGAAAGAGATGTGTCATAAAAATTTAGAAAAATCTTAATTTTAGAGAAAAAGTTTTACTGTAAGATAAAAATAATAATATTTGTTATGATTGTTTTCACAATTTTTTTTTCTTTTTTCATTTGTTAGATATTATTTTACAATGAGAATCATATATTCTGCATAAATTTTAACATTTGCTAACTTTTAGAACGTTGAGATACCTTTGATAATCTATATCAAATGAAATGTTAACAAATAATTAGTCTCAGTTATGTAATGTTATAACTATTCTTTTATCTTCGATTATTTTTATATGAAACTTCATTAGACTTATATATTAAATTTTTATGTAAAGATGTATAAAATAACGATATATTTCCCCGAAATTATACAAAGAAGTTTAGATACAAACAAGTGAGGGGATTTTACAAGACTATCAATAATTTATGATTTCACAAGATATAGTTTATAATTTACAACAAAATAGTTATCAACAGATTTTATTGTTTTCAAATTATGTTTATAAGATTAACAATTGATATCTAAAAACAGTATCATGTGTGATAAAAAAAAAATTCTATATTTTATTAACACTTCCAAGATTTTTATTGAGTTTACTCACCTTAAATGTAGCAGGTTGAACCTTTCAAAATCTTTAGCAAATTATGATTAATTATGCAAGTAGGCTTCAGCCTCCAGGGACCATTTCCTTTCTTGGTTTTTGAAGAGATGTGAAAAATAAAATTTTACTCTCTTTACCAAAAAAAATACATGGTATTTTAACTAGATTCTTCAAATTAACTTGAAAACAAAATTGTACTCAATCACTCAGTTGTTTTAAAAAAAATAGTAAATAATATTTTTGATAAAAAAATCTAATTGTTAAAATAATATTAAGAGTATTTCAAATTCACTATATTATTTTTATAAATAAATATTATTATCTAAAATATCAAATGTGACAATAGGAATAGTTTGTACTTCTTTGTCTTTGGTTCTCGAAAAAAGAGAAAAAACGAATTCATATTAGAGCAACTTCATCACACAAAAGTTTTTCAACCATTAACACTCTAAAATTAATGGACCCAAACTCATGTCGAAAATCAAAGTTATAAGTAATCTAAGATGTGTACGAAGGATGAAAATGATCCGAGTATATTTGGTACATATATAAATTGATGAAGGCTCGCTAAAATGATCCGAGAATATTTCAATCATTAAAACTCTAAAATTAAATTTTAGGATAACATATTAGCGGATTTATGTATGACTTCTAATATATGTGCTTATTATATATACATAATGTCATATTATTAGTTTGTTGAACTAGATTAATAATCCAACTTCTCATCCTTTGGACTAGCTAAATGCTAAGATGAAGACTCGTTAGCTAAGAGTGGAGGCATCGCCCAACTTACGTGTACGGGAGACTCAAAAAGAAATTGTTGAAATGATCGATCAGGAAATCATTTAAAAAACTCAGACAATAATCGCAACGCAACTGTTGGCAAGAGAATGTCCGGTCCAATCTCAAACTCATATTAATAAGAATGCCCTTGAATTACATATGACTCATAATAAACCTCTCGATTCTCTTGTTGATGCTCCAACTCTCAAGAAGCAAGAAACTACGGCTCGCAAGCAATACAAAATTGAGATGATTGATCCGTTTATTTAAATGTATCCATACTTGTTTTCCTACAAATACACCTATCATGGTGACATATATATCTCATAACAATTACAAATAATAAAGTGATCTAATATGTAACATTGTTTAGTTAATCTTTCTATTATTAATTAATTTTAAATAAAATGTATCAAACATATATTTTGGTATTCTAGTATATTTGCTTGTACTTACACTTTAGTCATTAGTTTAGAAGTTTTTTGTGTTTTGATAAGTGAGATTAATGTTATTCAATCTTGCACATTTTTTAATCCCAATTCACTTTTTTTTTAATCTCTAGCTATCTAATGAACCAATAATTATCGAAGTTTTCTTATATTATAATATATGTAAAATTTTTAAATAAATATGCTTAATAAGTATAATTATAAGCTATAATTTGATTCCATTATATTAAATAAGCTATAATTTGACTCCATTAAAGAAGGTTCGAAATATCTAAATTAAAAAAGTATTTAATAATGTATTCATCTTTTATTAGAAATACATTTTCAAAAAAAAAATTCATAATGCATGTATTCCCGAAACGTTCATAAAAATTAAATCGAAACATGATATTTGTTGATTAATCAATTAAAAACCTAAAAAGAAAATCTAACACTAACTAACATACACGAAAATTATATTAGGTTTTGACAAAATTAGCAAGAACAACAATTATCCATGGTGCAAGTTGCAAACATTATGCTTTGAAACAACTAACATTACGATTACAAATAAATCATGTCTACTTACTAGGGTTCATCCGATTGATAATTAAGCTTTTAAAAACAAGGGCTTTGATCCTTATCTACTGTTAAATTTTCTATGGTGAATTTAGTAATCCTCACTATATATCGGGCTGTGATTGTTTCCTCAATTGAAACATTTGAACATTGTTTATAAATGCTTCCTATCATGAAACATAGCAACCCCACTTTCAATGTCACATGACATATGACATGATAAAAGTTCAATGAATAACCAATGCTGTAAGGAAAATAAACGATTATCCAGTTCTCTACGATTTTAGAATTATTAACTCATAGTTTTGCATTATTTTTTTTTATTACGATTACAATAATTGAACGAGTATTGTTAGAGTATATTGGGTTTATTTTTTTATATTTGTCTATATGAATAATATGACAGATATAGGGTTTGATAAATCTACAAATATTGGTGGGAGACCACAAATATTATTAATATCATTGATCATTTATATAGAAAATTACAGGCATATAAAAGAATAATAAAAAATTACGTAAAATCAAGAGCAACCTACAATATCTTAATACTATCACTAATTGATAATGTAATTATTCTATTCTAATATGTCCCAACAGTTGAAGCGCGAGTTTTCGAACGCTGGAAACTGAACAAAGATAATTATAGAGGAAATAACATAAATATTTTTTTAAAAGTTATATGATGACGTGGAACAGGGCAAGAAGTCGTTGCATTGAAGGCACTATTTTTCTGGGTTGAGCCGGAGTTTATGTTTGGGTAAAAGTTGATCCCGATTGTGTTTGTTGGACGAGTCAATCTGATTTAGTTACTTTGGATGAATCCGGTGTTGCTCTCGGACGAGCCGACGGTGCTTTCATACAATATTGAGGTTGTTGCGTTTGGATGAGACCGAATTTAGTTCGGAAGAATACCGATGCTTGAAGGTTAGAAATTGGACTAAACCGATGTGGATAGAGATCCGGACAATGTCGGCTTTAAGTTGGTGGAAGGTGGTGATTGACATGGCCATGAAAGTATGACACATGTATAGGTTGGATCGAGTGTTTAGGTAAAAAACTCTGATATCATGATAGATCTAGGATTTGATAAATTCACGAATGTTAGTGCGAAAAGACCACAAATATTATTAATATCATTGACCCTTGATAATGTAATTATTCTTTCTTAATACAATACGTTGATTAATAAACTAAACAAGTTTTCAGTTCACACGGTTGCTCTAGTATATATAAGCACAAATAGCTAAAATATAAAAACTAAAAGATATAATCCTCCCTATACATGAATCACACTTTTTTTCCGGGACGTTGCCTGCGAACCCCTTCACAACAACGGGATATGAGCCCAGGTAACACCAGCAAACTCAGTGGCGAGATGAATAGTCAAAACCAACAATTCAGAGCACGTATATAATACATCAATCTCCACGATCTTAAATATATTTTTTTCTTTACATTTTTTTGTTGCGTTTGTCAAGTTTATTTATTATTAGATAACAAATAATTTATTAATAAAATTTCCCCAATTTGAGGTGTATGTTAGCTATTATTGCCTAAAATAAACACAATTTGTTCACCGAATTCATTTTGGAGATATTTTGTTCACTCTTATATGCTTATTAAGTTATTATGCATCCGTTTCTAACGAGTAGGGTGTGACCAATTATTTTAGAACTTTACTCGAGCTATATATCAGAGTTTTAATTTTTTTTATTTATTTTATCAAGAACTCAAATCACCATAAGTGATATTCAACTTCTTCTTTTTTTTCTTTTTTTTTTAAAAAAAAAGTTTAAATAAGTAATTCACTTGGTCAAACCCAAATATTTTTAGTGTTGGATTGTGTCATAAAATGTCAACTATTTAATCCTAAATTTTCAAATTGGTCAGATCAATGCCTTTGGCAACGGAGCTGCTTACTTCATCTGGCGGGAAATTTGTCAGTTGTCAAACCCAACTCTCTGCAACCACAATAACATGCCTCCACGGCTGCTCAGATCAAAGCCCGTCCACCAAATCCATGGTAGATTCTCTAAATTTGCTTCACTTGCAACCGTGTTCTCTTCACCTTTACCGGTTCATAATATCAGCCCTTCTGATTTGAATTACCACCTACCAGAAAGTCAAACCGCTCAACCATTCGATTTATTTCAATACACCACTAAACCCCAAAGTCCTTCTTTTCGTCAATCGTCCGTTTCTCAACCTGAGGAACCCTTTTGCTTTTCATCTCCTGGTCGTGAACTTAGAGACGTTTTGGCTTATCAGTATGCGGGTTGTTGTCATCCGGAAGAAGCTAAACAGCTTCATTTGAAATTGCTGAAATATGGCCTTTTGGGGGAGTTGTTCTTGTCTAACACTTTGATCAATGTCCTTGTAAGGGTGGGTGACTTGGGTTATGCACAGAAGGTGTTTGACGAAATGACTGATAGGAATGTGGTTACTTGGTCTTCTTTGATTTCTGGGTATGTGAAAGGTGGCATGACTGATTGTGCATGTTCCCTTTTCCGTGGAATGGTTTTCAGGGGAGTTTTGCCTAATTGCTATGTGTTTGGAAGTCTCCTGCGTGCATGCCAGGAGTTGGGATCACAAGGGATTATGTTTGGGATGCAAATTCATGGTTTGGTTTCAAAGACATGGCTTGCGTGTGATGTGGCTGTAAATAATGCCTTGATTTCAATGTACGGGAGTTGTTGTGAGTCATTGGATAATTCTAGGAAAGTGTTTGAACAAATGATGCATACAAATTCAGTTTCATGGAATTCTATAATCTCAGTTTACTCGCAAAGAGGAGGCGCCGTTGCTGCCTTCAAATATTTCTCAGAAATGCAATGTGAGGATGCAGATTTAGGTGTGGAGGCTAATGAATATACCTATGGTAGCTTGATTTCGGTTGCATCTGATTCTCCAGATACCAACTCATTCTTACTTGATCAAATGCTTGCACGAGTTAAAAAGTCTGGATTTCTGAGTGATTTGTATGTAGGAAGTGCTTTGGTCAGTGGGTATGCTAGATATGGATTGATTGACAGTGCTCATAGGATCTTGGAGCAATTAAGCTTGATAAATGCAGTCTCTGTGAATGGATTAATGGTAGGACTAGTGAAGCAGAAAAGAGGGGAAGAAGCAGTGGAGATATTTAGGAAGATGAAAAATCTAGTTAAACTGAACCTTGATTCTTACGTGGTTCTGTTAAGTGCCTTTGCTGAATTCAATGTGCCAGAATATGGAAGGCAATTAGGCAAAGAGCTTCATGCTTATGTAGCTAGAACTGGTTTGATCAATGCGAAGATTGCAATTAGTAACGGCTTGACTAATATGTATGCAAAATGTGGTGCTGTAAATTACGCTTCTGCAGTTTTTAAACTTATGCCAGAGAGGGACTTAGTTTCGTGGAATACTTTAATCTCGGGTCTTGACCAAAATGACCATTGTGTGGAAGCTTTAGAAAACTTTTGTAGGATGAGAACTTCTGGGCTTAGGCCATCAAACTTTGCATTGATTAGTGCTCTGAGTTCAAGTGCAAGGCTTGGTTGGCTTAACCTTGGAGCGCAGATACATTGTGAAGGGCTGAAATCGGCACTTGACCATGATGTCTCGGTTTTGAATGCTCTTCTCACATTATATGCAGAGAGTGGCGACCTGGGTAAATGCCTGAGATTCTTTTCTCTGATGCCCGTGTATGATCAGGTGTCATGGAACACTATGATTGGGGCCTTGGCTGCTTCCGAAACATCAGCTTCAAAATCTGTGGAATATTTCATGGAAATGATGCACTCGGGATGGAGTTTAAACAGAGTGACTTTTGTGAATGTTCTTTCAGCATTATCAGCACTTTCACTTGATTCATTGAGCCAGCAGATACACGGTTTGGTGTTAAAGTACTCCATGATGAATAATACCACCATTGAAAATGCACTGATCTCTTGCTATGGAAAGTGCGGTGACGTGGAGAACTGTGAGAAGATCTTCTCTAGAATGACTGATAGAAGAGATGAAATCACCTGGAATTCCATGATTTATGGGTATGTGAACAATGAACAATTGTCTAAGGCTATGGACCTCGTGTGGCTCATGATGCAAAATGGTAGTAAACTAGACCAATTTACATTTGCTACTATTCTCAGCGCATGTGCGTCTATTGCAACATTGGATCGGGGGATGGAAATTCATGCTTGTCAAGTAAGAGCGTGTCTGGATTCTGATGTTGTAGTAGGGAGTGCACTCGTTGACATGTATGCAAAATGTGGAAGAGTAGATTATGCCTCCACATTCTTTGAGCGGATGAGTACAAAAAATTTGTATTCGTGGAACTCCATGATAGGAGGTTACGCTCGGCATGGACATGTAAACAAGGCTTTGGATCTGTTTAGACAGATGAAGCTAGCTGAGCAACCGCCAGATCATGTTACATTCGTTGCTGTCTTATCTGCATGTAGCCATGCAGGATTGGTTAGTGAAGCGTTCAAGCATTTTGAATCTATGGATAAAGATTACGGGCTTCCCCCTAAGATTGAGCATTTCTCTTGTATGGTTGATGTTCTTGGGCGGTCAGGTGACCTGTTTAAGGTAGAAAAGTTTATTAATGATATGCCTATAAGACCAAATGCACTAATTTGGAGGACGGTTCTTGGGGCTTGTGCTCGGACAAGTGGATACAACAGAGGACTCGGAAGAATCGCTGCTGACAAACTTATGGAACTGGAACCCGAGACTGGAGTGAATTATGTGCTTCTTGCTAACATGTATGCTTCTGGAGGAAAGTGGGAGAATGTGGCAAAAGCGCGGTCTGCAATGAGAGTGGCGTCGGTGAAGAAAGAGACAGGTTGTAGTTGGGTCACTATGAAGGATGGTGTTCATGTATTCATTTCTGGAGACAAATCTCATCCAGAGAAAGAGGCAATCTATGCAAAACTCAAGGAACTGCAGAAAAAGATGAAGGATGCAGGATACGTGCCTCAAACAAGTTTTGCTTTATATGATCTTGATTCTGAGAGCAAAGAAGAACTGATGAGCTATCATAGTGAAAAGCTTGCTATTGCTTTTGTTCTTACCCGGAAATTGACTTCTAAAACCATCAGGATAATGAAGAATCTGAGGATTTGTGGTGATTGCCACAATGCCTTTGGATATTTATCTAGCATTGTTGGATGTCAGATCATCTTGCGAGATTCTAATAGGTTTCATCACTTTGCTGATGGAAAATGCTCATGTGGGGATTATTGGTAACACGGTTTTTGAGTGAAAACTGAAATCTGTCAGCTTGTTGAGACTTTCGTGTGAACCAGACTCTTGGGTCATCGGTGTCCGTCTCTGATGATGACATGGTTGACACTTGACATCGTATATTCGCAGATTCGGCTATTCATTTGTTCATGTTATGTGGCTTAAGGGTTAGTAAATTCCTTCTAATGCATTATACTGTTTTTCATTCAGCTTATAAGTTCCTTCATCTCACACAATGTTCAAATTGACAATGGCAGCCATATACACGACTTCTTGTAACGGAGGGAGGAGGTCCTTGTTAAGGTAATAGGTTAGGCTATTTCATGGTGTAGCGCATCTTCGTGTTATTCATGTAAAACCGTTTCAGGTGAAACATAGTTACATTGTACATAGGCTACATGTATTATTCATGTAAAACCCGAAACAACGCATAATGATATGGTTTTTGTCATTGGTGGTACATATACATTTGTACAAATTCCTGTACCGTACGCTAATCATAAGTGTAAAACAGACGAATATTCACAAAGCTGGTTTAGTAAGAACCAAATCCAATACACTTAACTTCCTCGTCAAATCCGTGATGATATCAAAGCAGTACGAGATAACCAAATACGTCTGAGGGTTACTTAAAAAAAAAACATAAATACTAAGTTACAACGCAGTTCTGTCAAAAAACAAGTAGAAATAAATGAAGAATTCGGGTACCAAAAGTTACCTAAATAAACGCTGCAAAGACTCAGTGGCGGCTATGGACCCTTTAAAATCTTCTGGGTCCTGTTTTGGTGGCTGTGGATCACCACCATAGCTACCCTACAAGTTCTATAAAAAGACCTATCCCAACTTTCTCGACATTTCGCCTTCAAGTGTTTTCTTCTGCGATTTTTTCTTCAACAATCACTTCATTAGGCGTCTGCAGCAGCAGCTCATCTGGTGTGACTTCATTAGGCGTCTGCAGCAGTTCATTTGGTGTGGCAGCAGGATCCAAGTCCCAGCATCCCTCGGGCAGGTCTTTCTCGTCTTTAAGCAGCCAAGACGGGACTTGGTGCGAGAATTTTAGCATCTCTGGCCTCGGAACCCACCTGATAGCATCATTGTCAGTACTTCTACGATACACAGTCTTGAAACCATCCAGCTTGATCAAAGGAACCACATTGACACCGAGTTCTTCAGAATAATCAAGAACCTCCACCATATCATACTGATGTCTCACTTCATACGGGGTTGATCGGTTCCACTCGGTTGACCAGTTCCTATAAACCGCCCAAACTTCCCCGCGTCTAGGATAGATTCGAACAAAACCTCCCCTACCAGCCTTCTCTCTGCTCAGAAGATGAGAGAACATGTTCACCTGCTCAACGACTTCAGAATTGAACGCCCTGAAATGCCCACATGACTTTGTGAACCCGGAGTTGATCCAGTTTACAACCCCAAATTCATTGTCGGATTTAGAACTCAAGTAGCTTATGTGCATCTGGAATGGGTTCACGGAAATAATCTGACGGATCAGACAGTACAGCCTGGGCATTCCATCTTCTTCGTCGTATATAGCCCATATCTGCTTCGGCTTGAAACAGTCTTCTGTTCTGTCCTTGTCAAAATCATGGAAGTCGGGATCAGGAACGACCAGTGTGATCGGCCCGCTTCTCAAGGGTTCTAAATCAGAAATGCCCAATTTTGTTTTCCTCCTAACTCCAACAAACCTACTAGTACTAACCATAGCACCCTGAGTTTTCTTCTTTTCAGCATTGGCAGCTGAAGCCGCCTTCATCTCCTCCAACTTCTTCAGGATCCCAGTCCGTGCTTTCTTAATCAAGAAGTTTCTCGCATCTAGAGGAGACAGGATTGGAAGTTGCCTACTTAAATTCTCATTTGAGAGCGAAAACTTGGGACTGACAATGCTGCTCCCATTTCCAACAATTCCAGTTTCTGGACCAACATCATTACCATTCAGGGAAACAACTCCTCCAAGCTCAACCTTCCTCTTCTTGTAAGGCCGAGGAGTTTTTACACTAGCAGCTCCATTGTACCCAAACGAGCCATTAGTATTCACGTCAACCACCACATTGTTCACAGCTCCGGTTGATGCCTTTATCTTTTTACCCGGTTTACTAACATACCCATTAGTATATCCATTTGGATCAGCATACCCAGCAGAGGTACCGGGGCAAGCGCCCCATTGAAATGACATATTCGAGACATACTCAGATCCATGCCCTGAATGATATCCCGGGGCCCCTTTTCCTTGCCCTTGGACTTGCATACCGCTGTTTGTAAAATACGGGACACCGTTGTTGTATCCATGACTTCCATATCCAGTATCCTTGGCATAAGAAGATGACCAGGAGACGGTGTAAGAGCCATCTATCGGAGCAGTTCCTAGTTCCACAGCAATGAAAGTTGCCCGACAGTTCTTGCAAGACAGTCTCTTATTCACGTACTTCCTGAGATACTCGTACTGAACTTGACAAGACGTGCAAACGGTCCAGAATGAGGGAGGTATTGCAGAACTGGTTGCAACTGTAGAATTCAGCTGATTATTATTCCTCTTGAGATCATAAGATGCTCTCTTGGTTGCATCTGATAAAAGAGTCCAAGCTTCGGAAACAAGCTTGAACGCCCCGTCAGCACCGACCGTTTTGTTCTTATCGGGGTGGAGTAAAACAGCCAGCTTCTTGTACCGCTTTTTGACCATTGAACGGTCTGCAGAGGGCTTTACCCCAAGAACTGCATATAAGTCAACTTCTCCATTAATTCTCTTCTGAAAAGCAAAGTAAACATCATATATTGCAACCATTTGAGAAACTCCATCCAGCTCTGGAAACAACGTTTGGGCCTTCAACGCGAAATTCCTCGCCCCAGCATAGTCCTTGACAGCAAACCGCTCCTCGGCATACTCTTTGGCCTTAAGAGCCTCCTCTTTATTTGTCTCCATGTTAGGATTCAATACATAGAACTCAGCACGTCAACAGTGAGCAGGACCACAAACAAAGGCCAATACTTGAACTCAAACAGCAACTGGAAGCAGGCCAACCATCTGTGCATTGATGGAGAAAGTATAATTCTTAAATATTCATATGAAAACTACAAAAACCTGCCCATATATTCCTATGAATTGATATATCAAAGAACTACTATAGATGCAACAGAAGAAATTACAATCTTAACTGCCATCCGAGAATTTGCAAGCTCAAAAGAACAAATCTTGCAAAACCCCAAAATGGAAACAAACGTCAAAAGAAGATACCTAACGAGTAGTCCTGTTCAATTAGTGAAGCCAAATAAGCTAAAGGCATAGATTCCACTACTTAGAAATGTCCGTTCGTACCACAAAACCCTAGAAATGAGGCAAATTTGAAAACTGAAACTAGAATTGACCAATTTAGATCTACAATTCAACAGGTGGGTAAACGGCGACCGAATTGGTGAAAACTATTGAAAGCTAACCGATCCAACTGAAAAAGCCCTAGAAATAGCTGAGATTTCAACAACGCATCTCAGTTCAGAAAATGAACTTAATTCAACTAATTTGATCAAATTCAACAGCAAAGCAACCAAATCCACCAAAATCATTAATCTACATCACCCTTGAAAGCACAACAGGATCCAAGAGCAACATAGTTGCAGAATCCACTAGTAAACAAAGAGTAAATATGAGATGAAGAACCAAAAAATGAAATCAAACTGAACTCAAACTTACTGAGAGTAGAGTTACAAAGAAGAACAGATCGTCAAACAGCTTCAAATGGTGACTAATTTGCTCCTTAAGCCTTCATCAGATCTAATCGGACCAAACTGCTAGATCTACGGACTCGAAAAATCTAAAAAAAGAAACCCAAAAAAAATTAAGCATCAGCGCACTTTAATTACCAAATTAAAAAGCTGGATAATTTGAAGAGTATAAGCGACCTACAAACCCTGGTTGAAGAAGGAAATTTTAAGAGAGAAAATCTCTCGAGGAGCGTCTGGTTTCCGGCGACCGGCGGCGTAGGAGGCGGAAATTTCTCCGACCAAAAATAGTAACACCAAAAAAATAAAAATGATAAAGGGTGTTGTAATATAATCTGGTTAAAAATAAGCCTCTGTTTATAAGTAGTAAGGTATTTAATTGGAGGTTGTTCTATGGTGCACACTAGTGTGTAATACGCACTCTTTTTTTAAAAAAACAATTATAAAAAAGATTTATTTTAAGTTATTTTTATATTTTTAGGAAATTTTTTTAATTAATTTTCTATTACTTTTTGGAGGTGAGTTTGGTGATGGGTAGTTTTGTCCATTGAATTTTGTTGTGATTCCTTTACTTATTAATTAAAATATTTTATTAATAGAATATGTGTTTTTCTTTTGTGTGTATATTCTTTTTTCTTTTCTTTTTACAATGTGTATATGTTTAATTATATATTAGTTGTCAACAAGTTGGTGCTTAGTAAGAAAAAGTAAAATTATTGTTTACATAATGTGAATATAAATATTTATTTCTCCTAATTTATTTATTTATTTATTTATTTATAAACAATCCGCATTTTACTATGATTAATTACTTATTACAAAAATTAAATGTCGAGAAGAAATTCCAAGTTTACATAATGTTATTGCCATGAGATGAATTCCTGTTGCATAACTCTATGCCTTCATACCTTCCAACTTGTTCACAATCTTCCCCACGACCGTGATTGTGTAGTTGTCTCGGTATGAGTTGGGTGCGTACCGATATATAAGTTTGATACTCATGTAAATTTGTTTGTGATGAATCTATTAGGATTGTTCGTTTGGTTCGAATTTACTCTTGGTTTGAACTCCGGAAATAAAAACAGAATAGAAACGTATCTAGTCCATACGTATACCAATGTTCATGAAGTTTTTGTGAATCATTTTTTGTGATTTAAAGTAATTGTAGTATAAATGGATTAGTTTTGATACTCTATGGGTTAACAAAATAGAGAGAAACAAGTGTATTTTGCATGAAACCACATGAAATGATTCCATGAACAAGGTATCAATGTGGGCTAGATTCATTTTCATTCCGTTTCCGTTTCTTGAGTTACAACCAAACGGGGGGTCAAAGTGTACGTGTGTTAAACGTATGAAACTCTCACGTTATACTTATCCACCAGAATTTGACATGATGTTAAAGCAATTCGATTTGGATTTTATCTAATATTTCGATTTTATCGAGATTAAGACAATGGTTGCAGTCTTGCATACACGAACAATGATAACCCGTTCAATTGGATGGTTGGTCTTAAGACATATCGTCATATATCAATCGAGTCAAACAATTGTTCTTAAGAGGGGCATGTTGAAAACTACTCAAACTGGAAATACAATGATAATGAGTAGCGGTGAGCAGAAATCCCGATCTCGTTTTGATCTCTACGGGATTTCATCCTAAATAGAAATCATGTATCGAACTTGTTCCACCAAATAATATTCAGGACGAGATACGGGTCTTACCTTTAAATTAAAATATAAATAAAATTGAATCTCAACCCAAACCATTAGTTATATTTTTTCAAAATAGTAAAATGACTCAAATACCTTTGTGATTTGTCATCGCTTGGACTTTTAAATTTGTTTGTTTAAACAAAAGCCAATTATGATTTGACCGTCAAGAAAACTAATCTGGTGACAACTTCCACTCGAAAAACCGAGATTAAAAATAGTTAATAACAAGACAAAACTCGGCTATTCATGAATTGTTGCACAAACAAAAACAGCACAACTTATCATCATTTAGATCATCGATTATTATCAATGGTTATTGTGTGGATTTTACCTATACGTTAAGTGTCCGATTGGTTAAATGTGGGTTATAAAACTCATAGGAAGAAAATTATGTAGGTACTTAAATTTATAGTAAATAATATAATGTGTTTCATTCGATCTAACTTAACTAAAAAATCAATGAATAATTTAGTCATAAAACGAGAAAATATCACTAAAAAGTTTAGAAATAAATCGTACTTATCCTAAGTGCAACTTCCATGTTTTTCAAATCTGAATGGAACCAATCAAACTTAAGCTCAAAAAAGGAGAAAGAGAAGAAAATCCCGAATAAAATTAAAATCAAAAATATAAAATGGGAAAGACCAGATAAGAGAGTTATTAAGATAAATTTTAATGGGTCTAAAAAAAGATTCGGGTAATGCAGCATACGGGTTTATTCTCCGAGATCATGAAGCTATGAAAATCTCACTTGGCTTGGGACGATGTGCTGAAACATGTGCACTGATGGAAGGGTTAATCATGACTTATGATATGGGGTTCAAAAAAATTGTTGTTGAAGGTGATTGTCTTGTGTTAATCAATGCAGTCAATCAGATTTGGAAACCTCCCTGGAATCTTGACCTTATTCTTTCAGATATTACTAATATTATCGTTGGTTTCTGTTAGGTTAGGGTCAGACACGTTTTCAAAGAGGTCAATCGGGTTGCTGACTGTCTGGCTGAGTTGGGTCACGAAGATCATGTGGAGGCTAGCTCATCTATTAGTGTTGTCGATGATCTCATCCAAAAGAATACCCTAGGGTATAAAATCTCGAGGAGATGATGTATCCTAATCCCTTTCCTTGTAGTTTATTAAAAAAAAAAACTTCCATATTTTTGGGATAAATTGAACTCTCTGTCTAATTAATTTCCGTGTTTAAAAAATAAAACAACCTTAATAGTTGAAAAAAATTACCAATGTCGTATTCAATAAAGCTTTCATGTAAATTTTTGCAGAGCGTTATAATTTGAAAAGCTTAACATTAGATTTATTTAGAGATTTTTTATTAGCCTTTTTATTTGAGTAGATTTTTTTGTAATTTTTAAATAAAATTTTCATATTTAACCCTTTAACAAAACCCTTTATACTATAATTTTTTTCCTTAAAATATTTGTATCTTCTGATAATTTTACTCTAAAAATATATCGACATATACATTATACCTTAGATTTTTCATTATGCTTTCAAAATTTGTATATTTTTTTCCAGAATAATCACAAAATTAAAAATATTTTTGATTGTAGGTATGGGGTAAAAGTATTTTCCATAGTAGGAAGGTAGTGCAGATTCGGATCTGAACCGTCGTTTAAAATGACGAGTTTTTTTTTTTTCATTTTTTTAAAATTACAAGGAACCTCTTTTCAAAAGACGGTTCCTTGTTTTATGTTTTTTTTTAATTTTCCAGAATAGAAACCAGTCATCACCTCCGTTACATTCTTGACGACCTCTCCTTCCAAATCATTCCTTCTTTGTGGTGGCTCGCACTGGTCCACCCACCCGGCGGCGACGTTGTCCACAACCCCAGCTTGCGCGTCTCTCGCGAGTGTCATCAATGAAGGAACCATAAGCATGAGGCCACACTCAATCTATTCAACTCGACCGGTTAGGGTTTCTCCAAACACCGCGATCGTGTAAGACCTTGAAATTCTCGAATCTTTGATTCTTGTTCATAGGCCGGTTTCATATTTCCCGGGTATGAACCTGCGATTCTCGTTCACATGCCGATTTCATTATCCGAGAGGATATACAATAGCGAAATGCATTGTTGTTACTGCGGTAAGGGACGGAAAAACCTTATTCCGTACTCATATGATTTGTGGACAAGACATATCAAAGAAGAGTATGTTGGTTGCGTCTGAATTTATTGGATGTTCGCCTTCTTTTAGTGAAGCAATCCGGGTCAATCCGTAGAATGTAGAGACAACTGTTATAGCAATGAATGAGGCGATTTCAATGGGAGAAGTGTAGCAACAATTAAGACATGAGAAGCATTACAAATATATTAGCACTCATGATGTTGCTTTATGAGTTAGGAGCTTCTTGTAAGATCTCGAAAGAACTGCTTAGAACATTTAACAAGAAGATATTGGGGTATTGGGTTAGGTTTCAGGATTAGAGTTGTTTCATTTGACCCTAACTTCATAAAGCTATCAGTAGAGGACATTACATTCGCCTACCCAAGATCAAAGATTCAAGCCATTTGTTTGACTATAATGGAACTTTAGTGGAGTAGAATATCATCAACAAGATTGAGTGTGGCCTCGAGCTTATGGTTCCTTCATTGATGGCATGCGCGAGAGACGCGCAAGTTGTGGTTGTTGACAAGATCACCGCCGGGTGGTGGACTCAGTGCGAGCGACGATGGAGAAAGAAGGATTTGGAAGGAGAGGTCAGGAAGAATGTAATGAAGGCGATGACTCGTTTTTATTTTGAAAAATAAAACATAAAACAAGGAGCTGTTGTTTGAAACAACGGTTCATGATATTTATTTTTAAAAAAATAACAAAATCTGCCGTTTAAAACGATGGGTTCCGTGTAATTTGAAGAAAAAAAAAAAGAAACTCGTCGTTTGAAATAACGGTTTATTCACGTCTATTTAGTGATACCAATTACCCTTAGGGTGCAATGACACCTTAAAGACTAGGAGCAACAAACGTAAAAAGTGATGATGTGAAAGAGTAAAACGTGAAGGACAGATGACCCACAATTCTCTGCACATGCTCTAATGACATCATCTCACCTATGCGCTACCACTTTTACACCACCATTCTGCCTATTCAAAATATTAATAATCTAAGTTTTATCATCAACTATTTTCATAAAGCCTCTTCTATGATAGTGGCATTTACTATTTTGACCTTCTCAATTACTTCTTAAAAAATATTACAAATCTTATCAAGATTCGCAGTAAATTATGAATAATATCCTCGTACTTTAACTTTTTTGTAGATGATGTACAAAATATTTTTCTTTTTTTTTGTAAAAATTATTTTTACATTTGTGATATACGTATATATTTGGGTATAAACATGTTAATTGACTGCATCGATGAAGACGTACACGTAATTGTATTGTTCTTATAAAAGTTAACGAGCCTCCATAACATTTGGAATCATCTCACATGTGCTTCTTAATTTTATTTTTAATAAAAGTAAAATTAGCATAAATATATTTGTATAATAGTATTACTTAAGCAACCTAATCAATTGGCAAGCTAACCTGCAAAATAATTTTGATTTATAATTCAGATCTACAAATGAGATTCAAATATATTAAAAAAGTCAATAAAAACAACATATATACTTATATATAATGGCAGATATAATAATAGAAGGAAACATGCATAATAGTAATTTAAATAATTAATTATTTTCTTAATCTACTCCGTATATTATTAAAATATAGGTTAGTACCTACAAATAATTTTTTTTTTTAAAAATCGTTCAATTGTAGAAATATATTTCTTAATTTAAGGGTAGAAATTAGATAGATTATAGGTAATTAATTGCTTCACTTTTATCTGGAGCTAGCAAAAAATTTCTTGAAAGATATCAAAATGGAGAAACTAAATAAATAAAAGGAGAACATATTTCGCAATTGATTATAAGTTACAAATATATAAAGAAGAGCGCACATTATACGTATATAATGCATATGTTTTTTTTTATAGAGAAACAATATACTTATATGGGTAGACTGAATATAGAAGGAAACATACATAATAATTTAAATAAAATAATTTTTTTAATCTACTCCGTATATTGTTAAAATATAACTACCAATAAATGATTATTTTTATAAATGTAGAAATATATTCTTAGTTTATGGGTAAAAATTAGATAAATTATAGGTGATTAATTGATTGCTTGGCTTTTTATTTGGAGTTAGCCAAATATACCTTGTGAGATATGAAAATTGAGAAACTAAATAAATAAAAGGAGAACATAATCACAATTGATTATAAACTAGATAGACAGACTACACATAAAAATTATATATTTTTTAAGAAATTATATTTGAAAGTGAACCAAAATCCAAGTACATGCCTCCCATTACTAGCCAACCTTATACAAGACAACAAAAGTTATAAACCTAGACCACACTTTTTCAATCTTTTTTTTTTATGATAAAAAAAAATATAAATCCTGTTTCTGTAATTCGAACTAAATTCCGAAATAATCCTTTGATTAAATTATTCCAAATTAAATAAAATTAAATTTAAAAGTTGATGATTTAGGAATAAAGAAAATGAATAAGAAATCAAACGTTGACGGGGTTGCAGAGGAACATGAGAGAAGAGATGGACGCGTCGGAGTAGATTCCAGCTCCACCAAGCCGTTCATAGTAGTCCACACAGAAGAGTGAGAGAGTGAGTTGAGCTCCATGGCGAGTCCAGACTCGGCGAGTCAACTCAGAGTCGAAACGGAGTACTGAAGCTCGAGCAGGCTCGATGCAGCGCATGTAGAGCTGCCGGTAGCCGCCGAGTGAGGAGACGAGAGAGCGGATTGCGGGTGAAGGAGGAGGAGACACGTGGCGGAAGCAGAGGTGTTCCCATACGACGTCGTTCTTCGAAAGGCTGCTCCACAAGCGGCATACGCATGCGGCTACCCCTAGAGAGCGTGCGTCGAGGCGCTTGAGTACTTCTACCACCACATCTGCGTTGTCGTTAATGTGGAACGACGCCGTTTTGTTGTAAGATTGCAGCATTGTTGTTGATGCCTTGGCAGTCGGTGTTCTGACGACTTCGTTTTTAGTTATGACGCCTCTTCTTTTCCTTCTATGGCGTTCTTCTCGCTCCTCCATTTCTAGTTTTCTTTGGTCTAAGTCTGAAGTGTCGGAGGAGAAATGGAGAGTGAAGGAATAGGTGGTGGCTTTTTGTAGGAGAGAATATATAGACGTGTTTTTTAAAACTTGTTTTCGAAGTTACCGGTTACCACACGTACATGTATATTATAGCCTAATTTTCTTCAAAATTACAAAATAGGTCCAGATAATTGCACTTTTATGTAGACTGATAGGCCATACGAAACGGCGTCGGTTTAAGGAAAGGAAGAATTTTGACTTGAGAGCATCGAGGGGAAATGAGAAAAAATCCAAGAAGAAAATATCAAAATTCATTAACTCATTAACCAATGCTATCTGCCCTCTAGTCTTTGCTGGACATAAAAATAAAAGACAAAAAAATAATTATAAATATTCTTGCATTTGTTTATTAATTTGATTTTTCATATTTTGTGATGAGAAGTACGTTGGTGTTTTTGTTGTTTGTTTTGAGCTCTAGTAGCGTTGCATGGGTGTAATATTATGTGCAGTCCCTTTTCTGAGGAAAAAGGTCAATCAATCTGTACAAAAATATATGAAAATCGACAGTAGATACGTTTCATTTTGGGTTTTTCGGATGGATTAATGTGTTTGATGATTTATGAAACTCGAACGATGACGATGATCCATTGAATAGATTTTGAGTGCCAATGTTCATGTTTTCTAATTATGAACAAAGGATAAATGTTCATTTTGTTAAAATGAATAAAAAAAAGTTAATTATGTTTTAAAACTAATCATAATGTATTTATATTATGGGTAATTATTATAAATCTTTGTGATATTTTTTCTTTCTTGTTTGTTGAATTTTTAATATTTTTAAAATTCTGTGCATCAAAAGAAATTAAATTTAATGGATCGACATTTTAATAATGACTAACTTAGAAGTTGGAACCAAAAAAAACTAAGAAATATTATCACGAACTTTAGGAGGCTACAAATTCGTAAGCTCTGAAATATTTAGAAAAAGGGTGAAGAAAGAAACAAACGACAGAGAATAAAAAAGAGCAATGAAATATACGTAAGAGATTTTTTGTTTGGTTTAGTAGATAGGTGTTGATCTTAGCTATACGTACGTACACATTACATATGGACCACTTTCATGTCTTCAATATTAGATGTATACGTTAAGATATCAAAATTTGAGACTTTACCTTTATGCCTATAACACCAACGGTTATATTTCTTGATACTAGTGGTTGTAATGTTATGGAAAAAGTTGGTTTACCAAAGCTTGATTTATAGAGAATAATATGGAACTGAATTCGATTAACCTTTCTTAATAGAGTTTTCTGTTAGTTATTCAATTCTATTAAGTTTGAGTTTAGATTCATTCATGTTTCTCTAATGGTATTAAAGTAGAGATTTATATGAGTTTTGCTCATTGATTTCTTCCGTGTGCGAGTGATCTGTATGTGAATATATTGATCTCTGATATGAAAAAATGTTGAACAACAATGCAGTTAATGTTATTTTTCCATTCAAGGAATTGTATCGAGTGACCCTCTTGCGATGTCAACTTTAGACTATTTAGGTTTGTAATTGGTATGGGTTCAATTTAATGCTATGAACTTCATGAATCAGAGTATATCGGTCAAAATGATCTTAAGAGCATGTCCGGTGTATACCGGTTTAAAAAGTTCATTTGAACGGGACCTTGGACTGTTTAGGGCCTCATAATAGGAAAAATGGGCAGTTTGTACCAATGTGTTGATAATCTAGTTGGTAAAAAGTGCTTCTACCTCTCCTAAGGTGTGATATCATGTTTTCATACTAGGACTTTTAGATGCATTTTAGTGTGGTTTAAGCTTAGTTTTGAAATATGCATCCAAACTTATATCATATCCTTTCATTTACATATGCATGTCTACTTCCCTAGTTATTTTTGTAAGTGTTTTCAAGCTACATGCCTACATGCATTCAAAAGTACGAGTTTTGGCTTTATACTATTATGTCCATTCGCCTTAGCATTCTATGATCCATACTTGCACCCCCTTTCAAGTCGATTTTGGAGGCATGATTACCAAACCCAACCATCCAAAAAAACTTCTCATAAGCCCTCAAGGATCAAGGAAGCCTCTCACACGAGCATAGATGGAGCCCGAGAACCAATAACGAATGATCCGGGAGCAATTAAAAACACCAAGTAAAGGAGTACCGACAACTACCTTAGTAGAGCCAACTACTTCTCAAACTGAGAAAACTGTTGCTAGACCGAGGTTTTCAACTAGTGGGTCACATGCTGTTGGAGATTTGGGTTAAGTCTTCAATGTAACCATTGATCTTGTCTTGAGACAAGGTGCAATGAGTTGTTCACATGCGTGTCACTATGGTCTGGGTTGCGGGAGGCAAGCCAAGTGACCGGTACTGAGAGAAACTAGTATTATAAGAGGAGTCGAATCGAAACAACATTATTTACGACAAGGTCAACATGTGTCAGATTTTACAAGGCCAATACTTGGGGCTTGTTAGCCCCAGTTTCTCGGCACACCATTGATTCTTAGGCATTATATTGGCTAAATAACATGTGGTTAAAAATTGGGAGCAATCCAAGCTCTAATGCTTAGTGAATGTCTTTGAAGCAACTAGTGAGCTTCTTTATGAGGTACACTAGCTTGAGCTAAGATATTGAGTATTTGTGGATCTTGGAGCTTACCCTAGAGCTTCAAGGAGAGGTTTTGGGCTCCCTGTTCGAGCCTCGGGCCTTTCTAGGGTTTCAAGGCCCATCGTCTAAGTAACTTCCCTTACTACTTTTAACCGTTTTTTGGTGGTTGTAACTCCCCAAATCCGTACTCCCCTATGCCTATAAAAGAGAGGGACATTTTCACTTGATGATTTATTCATTTTTGCAACAAATAAGCTTTTAGTTCTATTGTATTGACATTAGATAAGCCTTCTTATTATTTGTTTGCAAAAGTCGAAGGACCAGTATAGTTCATTTGTATTGACAAAGGAAAGACATCCATCTTAGTTTGGTTTTGTATTGACGAAACCTAGGAATATACTTTCTTTACAAAGTAAGACAAGTAAGGCACTTACTTAGTTTTTGTAACGAGCAACGCACGTTATATCTCACTAAGGTATTTAGATATTCCCGGTGTAGGGGATAATACACTTAGAAGAAAATTTTATTTATGAATAACTCATTACATAATCCAAGTCAATGACTTTAACATATAACAATCGGTTTATAAGATTGCAATTGAATTGAATTTCTATTGGAGTTTCGTCTACTCATTTTTGGATATTACAAACTCTTGGTTGGATATGTCTACTCCTTTGTGGAGATTACAAAACCTTGGTTAATAATTTGATTTCACTCTAAGATAATTATATTAGTTTGATTGGTAATTTGGACAAATGTCTACTCACTTAAGTGAGAGTACGGCCATTTGGTCTAAAAACGGACACCGAAATCCAACACATGGTCCCAACTCTTAATTCATATATATATATATATATATATATATATATATATATATATATATATATATATATATATATATATATATATATATATACACGTAAAGGAGTGTTGACTGTTGTTGCCTACCTCGGTCTGCTAGACCGGGGTAGACAAAAACATGTTGAAATGATTTCCGCGCTTTGTTTATCTTCTTTGGTAGGGGACCTCGATCCCAATTCAATATACATATATAAACACAAACACATTAGACTACAAATTGGTGAATGACTCAACCGATGCTCATTTTAGTCATAAAACTCAAAATTTTTAGATATAACAGGTTACTTTTGAATGAATTGAAGAAAAGTACGATGCAATTGAATGATATAAGCACGTCTTTTAATGTTTAAGTTCTTTTTATTAGCATTAACCATGACAATACATATGTTAATTGATTGAATGCATCAATCTACGATCTCACGAGGTGATTGAAATCTCTATGTGAAACAACCTAAACATGTTGATGCCTAACATGATTGAGTTAATCCATTGAATGAGTTGAGTCATGGATTAGTAAGACTAACCAACCTTAGATCCGTTACTGATAATTCTATTCGACCATTACTTAAACTACTTATTGATGTTTGTCAACCAATTTTCCCTTTTATGACTTAGACTTGTAGGATTGAAAAATAAAAATTGAATAGTCCTTATGGATATATACGACCTTGAATGTTTTCAAAACCTACAACGATAAATAGAATCCCCATAAAAATACCACTAGATCGAACACCAGTGATACTTTAACACAAATGTCTTGCACTTGAGGTTTTACATTGTCGATCTGTTTGAGAAGCATCATCTAAATACTGAGAACATTGTAATGGTCATTAATGTAGCTCGAGGGAAGGACACTAGCAATGGCAGAAAGGAATTTTATCCCTAAGGAGGATAGGTATTGCGACTATGTCTAACAATTAAATGACATACCAAGGATTACAGTTAGTGTTGTAATGGATTTGAGAAGGAACATAAATAAACAATAACAAAGACATCAAATATGTCGTGGTTCACACATCATATAACAACACATTAGAACGGCTATATGTTAAAACACAAAAATATATAGTGCTCGATAAAACCCTAACATAATTGAGCAATATTGGTCCAAAACCGACGTTCCAATAAGAGAACGTACGCTATATAGTGTTTGCGTCGAGGGCGACTCCCTCCCCCGAACCCCCAAGTAAGGGATACTTCATCCCCTTGTCGTCTTTACGAAGTGTGACAATTCAAACATACTTATTACTTAAAAATTGATAGGCTATTTTGAAAGAAGGAGAAACAACCAATTTTTTCTAATACTTAATAAGTGCATGTAATATCGAACTTAATGAATGATTTTGGGTGGTAGAATAGAGCTCGATGATCCATTGATTTTATCTTTCTCAAACTCGTTTAACAACGGTCTAGTCTAGTTCCCGGTACATGCCATAATGTTCCGAACACCAACATATTTAGTCTAGACCAGGTGAGCATACATGCACTAACCCTTAGCTAGCACATATCAAAACAAGCGCAAGTAAACCCATTCGTGCAACATTGCATAAAATAGTCCTAGTTTTCCCGACCCCCTACTTTCTGCAAATCAAGTGAAAATTAACCATTAAGCCACCTTTGACTCTAAACATGTCAAATCCTGTCATTTGACAAACATATATATTATTTTAGTTTGGACATAAGTGAATTGTTCAGTAGATGAAAAGTGGCAAGTTTACACTAGCAATGAGACAATTGATTTAGTACAAATAAGGAAAATAAACAAATGAATAAAAGGGTATCCTATGAAAACCTTGTATATGAAACCAACAAAGTGTAGAATAACAATTTTGTAGACTCGAGGACCCGACGACAAAACCCATTTGACCTGCCCTCTGTCGTCAAGATTCAGTATCATGTGTATGTACATAGATTATTCAGTGTTGATGAAGACAAATAGACGTGCATACAGAGTCTAATTAAGATGTGTGTTTATAGTAAGAAATTTTTTTACCTAACAATCTAACATGGATGAAAAAATTTGTAAGGATTAGAAGTGTGGATGAATAAAAATATTTGATGTTGTTGATATGAATATGAAATGATTTGTTAATTGTTGATTTTAAAGAATATGCTTTTTTCCGATCATAAGTTGAGGTTTTGAAAAATAGTTGAATTAGGCATCTTGTCATCGAGTTGGATGATATATTTGACTATTAGATAACAATTAGTTGGACCGGTTAGACATCAAAGTGGATATCGAACAAATATATTGTAAGTAAAAATAGCTTAATTTTATAAGTGAAGATCGAAACTTGGATATATTCAAATAAAAACTATTAGCTATCTTGATAATCTGGTTGAAATTTGTTGGATATATGAATATTCTTTGATTGAATTGAAACGATCTTGAATAATAAAAATTGAACCGGATATACAACCGCTAATAGGTATATATTGTAAAATTTAAAATTTGAAATGTGAAAACTCTCATAGAACAATTAGAATGTGTTGTAAAATCGTTGTTGCGGTTATATTTGTGCTTTGTAGAAAGGTTATAATTGGAGTTACGGTTGTGGTCGTAAACCAGCGTTTTTTCATATTTGTCATTTATAAAATAACTCCAATTACAAGTGAATCATTATTTCCGATTTCTACAACTTCTACGGCTTCTTTGAGATCCCATCATCAATTAATTTGAAATCTCATCCTTGATTGGTTTCGATTTTGATTTCTCTTCACAACATCGCTCTTTCTGTGAACTGAAGCTATCCGTCCTCAACTATCTTCATCCTCAATTCTCTTCAAGTGAGCAAGATGATGGAGTGGATCTCATATTTTTTCTATGGGTCTCTTAATCGACGACTTTGCATCGGAAACAAGGAGTATTGTCGCCTAATGGGTTTTTGGCAAGTCCAGCTTGGTGGTCCTACAAGAGTCTAGGAAGTTGATGGATGGCTGCTGAATTTGTTTAGGTGACGATGGCATCGAATTTGTTCAAGTGATGACGGATGATTGTTGAGTTTGTTCAACAAACTACACGTTAAGTTTTTTTTATCCGTTCTGGGAACAAACTACGTGGAGGGCACACGTCATAAGTGAACCATGCGATTTCCATCCTAAAACCAATTGACAATAGAAGTAACATAGTGCTTATATGCTAGGTTCACATGTTTTAGTATTGTCGATGTGGGATACTTTCTTTTTCTTCCCTACATCCCAACACTCCACCTCAAGTGTTAAATACATGAACTAGTTAACACTTGACACAATTTTTTCTTTTTTTCGTGTCGGGAATCTTTTTAATATAACTCGCCCACAATTCTTTTTCTTTTCGACGGGTTTCACATCTCATTATCTTTTTAGCTAATTTCCGAAGTCAAGAAAACGGACCCGGATTGAACCTGTTCTGATACCATGTTATTATTTTTTTTGATGAATATGTTATGTGGTTAATTTTTATGATCTTTTATAAAACTATTCCATATTTAGTCTGATATATAAGTCGTTCAATTAATCAGATCAAGTTTTTTATTACTTATCATATACTCCGTACATATATATAAAATGACTGGTCTAGTGGTTAGAAAATTAGCCCCTTTGTTGACTTTTTTGTACCAGTAAATCTTTTTTTACATTGTTATGATAATTATGAGGTTGTTAACTTCAAAAATAATGTTATACAGCTTGCAATATAGATATTCATAGACATCGCTACAACCTAATTATGAGTTGATGCGGTGCATCGTCAAATGAACATTTACATTTTAAAATAATCTAATAATTTTAATAGTTTTAACCTTCTATCAGCTCTTCAGTAATCTTCGTTCAATCTTCTAAACAAGTATCAATCAAATTTATTATAAAGTAAACTTATTCATTCACCTTCCCTTTGCGACTCAGATTCACTTTCAGATCTCCCAATGAGTTTGGATCCAACCACAGATCTCCAGCCTCCTACTACACGTACACGTCCGCCTTTTTCCTAGTCAACACCCACCAAGTTGTGTATATAATATTTATACACATTTGTTGATTATATTAAAAGATATTTTTAATATAAAAAATGTTTTATGAATATTATATAGTCTCTTACACTAAGGAGCTTGTTTTCCAATTGATTAGGAAATTGGCTCAAAGCCGAGATCCGATATGCCCGACCTCAGCACACAAAGGTCACCTCCTACTCTCATATTGGGCCTGCCTTAGCTCATATTCCATTGACTAATACTTGTATCGGCTTTCCAAACCCTCTTTTAGGGCTTGTTTTGATTCTATTAAAATAATCGAAAGATAAATAAAATCGGTCTATAATATAAAGGATTAGTCTCGTATCGAAAAAGTCTACCGGGTCAAAATAAGAAAAATTATCACCAACAAAATAAGTCGAACTCACTTCATTGATCAATACTCGTATCGTCTTTGCAAACTCATCATCTTTAATTTATGAAAACAGTCAACGTTTACTAGTTCGTTTTGACCGGTCATCATGCCATTAACTGTCACCGATTTACTATTGACCAGTTAAATTATCCGATATTTCGTTAATCGGACAAAGTTGACTAGCCAAATAAGAAAATGGTCAAAACCGTTGAGTTGAATTCGGATGTCGAACTAGGGCAAGAATGTCGAAATGGAAAACAACCTTCTCGTTATTACTCTTTAATTGTATTTCATAATGATAATCCTAATTAATTATGAATTTCATGTTATATTTACAGGCAAAATTATATTTATAGGCAAAAGGGGGCCGAAATCTTTGGTTATTTAAGATTTCAACCGTTCATCAAAGTTGATCAATTATAAATAATATTTCATAATAGAAGTTGTCTTTTTAAATTCGATTCAATCAACGATTCCATAACTAAATCTGATATGTCATATGAATTACATAAAAAATCCGAATGCTCGTGAACCCATGCTACTGGGTTTCGCATTCCCGTTATATGATCACATGTTCATCAACTAAAATTAGACAAAAGAAAAAAACCCGTTGAGGGAGCAAATATATTTACGGTACATAAGTATACGTGTTTTTGCTTATATATATTTTCTCAAAATACATAAATGTAAATTACATAATTCTACCTTTTTAGAGTTTCCTAGCTATATAGTTTAAGTTACGAGCATAATATTTGTAGGTATCCTTCTTGTGTAGTTGACTAGTTGTAGGATCGACATCCTAATCACATCAGATCATTTCGCCCACGTTAACTCAACCGACATGCATGTTACCTTAATACGAGGCTAGGTTACAAGTACTTTGGTCTTAATATGGACCCCTGCAAACTTCCTATTCTTTACAAAAAAAACAAACCGATAAGAGACAAAGAGGTCAAACATGCTTTAAATGTGAACTTGTACAACAGCCACAAGCCTTTATTTATTTATTATTATTTTTTTAAATGAGACTGGAAAAAAAATGTGTTACGATTAACAAACAAACACATATTTACGTCCTTACATTATATAATTGAGGAGTATTTCAAGTTACATAACAGGTTAGGATACATAAGAGTTATTATGTAAAGCTTGAATCAAACGAAAAAACCTAATAGAACATGTGTCATATATACGATTGAAAACCCAAATTATGAATACCCTAAACTCACAAATTATATAAGGGTATATTCCACAAATAGTGCGATATACGTCAAGACGTATAACATCAAGAAACACTTGTTTGGGTATGTTGATCACAATTTCAACTTCGATGAGACTACACGGGATTTTCCATTATGCTTGTTGGCTTAACAAAGACTGCAACTAGAAAAGGAAGAGGTGTTTATGAGTATATGGGACGAGAATTGCTAGGAAAATATTACATGCAGTGAAATAGGCTCCTGTAAAACCCGTTCTTTCGGTTTCAAACCCTATAGATGATTTCAATATAATGACATTGTCATTATATTTCGGTTTCAAATAGAGAAGCAGTTCATTTCGTTGTGTTCCACCAATATTGTAAATAATGGGCCGGTTCACCAATTTATCTACGGAACTCAATGCTTTAAAAGTTTGATAAAGTTTCATATAATATCAATTGACAACATACCACAAACAATTAAATAAATTATTTGATCTATAGCATGCTAAAATATGGAGATAACGTGAATTAAAACTTCGTGACAACCCTAAACCTTATAACAACGTTATTTAAATTTGGTGATAACTCTAAACTTTAATGACTTTGATAACAATGTTATTTAAAGCCTGATAACGATCTTAAGCCTCGCAGACAGTGCAAATTTAAACTTGGTGACAATCTAAGTCTAAAGCTAGGACAGATAACAATGTAAAGTAAGATTTGGTGATAAAACTCCTTAATACGAAGTAACAAATTAACAATATTAATTAAAACTCGATGACAAAACTGAGCTTTAGCCAAAAAAATATTTTACAAAAAATTAGAGAAAACAACGTTAGATCAACACGAATGAGGGGACTATAAAAAATTCAAAGTCTTCATCCCAAATCAGTTCTTAATTTCAATCTTAATATGTCAGGGTGACCCACCAATGATTATAAACAAACGAGCAGTTAGTGGACTGCATTTGCAATTGATTATGAATTAATAACGACCTTATTTACGCAAGGTTAAAATTATCCTTTACAAAGATCGTCGCAGTGTAACAAAACAATCGGAGACCGTCAACTCAGAAAATAATTTACATATCCGAAAGAAACTCCACATTAAACATAAGTTTTGATAAATTAAATAAAAAATAAATACAATCATCGGTTGATTTCTTAGCTGACACAAATTTCTGCACAAATCTTTTGCTGAGAACATTCAAAGCATGACTAATAAGTGGTCGATGGAGCATTGGCAAGGGAGATATGACTAGGTTCTGGCTAGATGTCTGGTGTTCGGTTGTCCCTCTCGCAACCGTGACTACAACTATTTTTCCAGGGACTCATTGGATTGCTACGGTTCGTGACCACTGGGTGGTCGGTCATGGGTGGGTCGACTGAGGCAAGATGGATACATTTTTACCCATTGAGAAACTATTATCGATTGCTGGTTTCTCTCTCGTCGACAGGGAATTGAAGATTGGCCTGATTGCATCTTTTGGCCCTATGAATCCAATGGCATGTACTCCATGAGATCGGCTTATAAGTATTCATTGTCAAGGTACTCTTTTACCCACGATGAGCAAGCTTTTAACCACAATCTGGAGTCTTGTTGTTCCGGAGCGGGTGCGTCATTTTATGTGGTTATTAGCCCGGGAACGCTTAATGACGAACAATGAGAGGGTCAGACGTCACATGGCCGTTTCCGATCAGTGTTCTATTTGTAATGCTAGTAGTGAGACATATATGCATGTTTTTCGATATTGTGAGGCGACGCATGCCACGTGTGGGAGGTTTGATCAACTCAGACATGCATGGCAGGCCATTTCTACACTCTTACTGGTCCGGAGTGGCAATTATATATATATATGGTGGTATCTTTCGAGCCTGTCTTCCCCCTGCAAACATAATAGTTTTTATTGCTTCCAAGGTGTTCGAATTGGCTTCGGCGATTGAGAACAGTAGAGCCTCTGTTAATGCTACCAGGAATAGGAAGATCATTCATGTACAATGGGAAATGCCTTCCCAAGGAACGTTTAAACTCAATACAGATGATGTTGTGTTTGCAAACCAAGCTTGTGCTACAATTGGGGGATTATTCGGGGCGGTCAAGGTCAATGGTCTGCTGGTTTCTACTTCAAGTTTAATCTCAGTTCTGTTCCCTTGGCAGAATTATATATGGGGTCTTTCCGTTGGTCTAAAATTTGTTTGGAATCTTGGCATTCGCAATCTAGAGGTGGGGAATTAGTGGTAAAATTGATTATTTCTCATATCTCAAGGTTACATCCTCTTTTTAGCCCGATGATTAGGTGTCAAGGCTTCCTTCATAGGAACTGGACAATCATGTCTTTCGTGAAGCTAATCAGTGCGTTAACTTTCCCGCCTCTTTAGCTTCTTCTTTCCCGTTAGGTTTTCACATTTTGAATGTTCTTCCGGTGAGAGTTTTGCATTTGTTGAACAATAATGCCCGATGTGTAATGACCCAAAAACATGTCAATTGTTAGCCATTTTCCTTAATTAAATAAATACGGGTTATGCATACGCATACGCATACTCATCTCCCTTACTAAAAAACATTCAAAGCATTTTTTTTTCCAAATGTAA
Source organism: Fagopyrum tataricum (assembly GCA_002319775.1). Taxonomy (NCBI): domain Eukaryota; kingdom Viridiplantae; phylum Streptophyta; class Magnoliopsida; order Caryophyllales; family Polygonaceae; genus Fagopyrum; species Fagopyrum tataricum. The sequence goes on from CM008285.1 coordinate 50,652,527, forward strand.
ATCTAACATCGTGCATAAAATTTTTCGGTTAACGAATATCGTGATATTTTTTCGTGTGATCAAGAAGTCGGAAGTCGCGATCGAGAAGTAGAGAACAAAAGGGTGTGGCCCCCCACATCTTGACTTTCTATTAACGTTGTCGAGGCAGATGACTAAATTGTTATAATTGAACAATAATTGTGTTGTTGACTTGACTCGACCAATCGATACATTATTCCAACAGCGTGGATCTTGCATCAACTATATAAACCTGTCTCCAACACTAATCGTGGTTATCTCCAAATCAGCCTGGCAGACACGTGGGCAGACCTCGGTGTGCTTGTGCATGCCCGTGCACTGCCTGGAGCGCATGCGGGCAGTATCGTGCGTGCATGGCCGTCGAAACGTGGCGGATAATGCCTGACACTTACAGAGAAGCGTCGGTGTGCACGAGTTGCTGCAATGTCGATGGTCATGTACCGATGGTTTTGACAAGGTCGCAGTTATTATAGACATTTACCCGCCGTTGTTTAACAACAAAATACCAGTTCCAATGAAATGGAAGAGTTTATCTGTGTAAAAAACATTGTTAACTATTCCCCTTATTTTATCCGATGCATCAAATTTTGCCTCTATTAATAAACGAGGAATTGGGTTTTACAAATTTTACTTGTCCGGATATAGCAACTTTTCACGTCTAAATTTGAGAGATTTAATACCGGTATATAAGATCGGTGGATAGAGTACTACTCATACAATTGTCGATTGATTTTACGATGAAACTCGTTGAATTTATATGTTAGGTTTGAGTTTAATATATGTCTGCGCGCGTTCATATACACACGAGTTCCAATCTACAGTCCGCATCAAACTATAAGATGTTATCAGAGCGGTTAACTAGGCTAATCAACCCATCGGTCATGGCATGTAGACTATATACAAAAAGCACGAGACGCTAGAATCGTTTGTTCCTCTAGTTGTACTTACTCCTCTTATTGGCTTTAGATGAAAGTCTACGGAGTTTTATAAGAATTTTTGGAAGAGAAATTATAAATATTAAATCAAATATGTTATCGATATTTTGAAGATATTGTGCCAAGTTCATCGTATCATTACTTCTGGCGTGAACGAGGAGTTTAGGCTAGGTAGTAATTAACTTGCTAAGCAAGTTATTATGTATCCTAATTCATAACCTTCTCAATCAATATATACTACTTTCCTCGCATACTTTCATAAAACTTATAAATTAAATTTTCAACTATTCACGACCAAATGTATACGAGGAGAAGAATTCAGCTTAACTATTTTAATTCAAACAAGCTACCCCTCATTAAACAACAAAAAGTAAACTCTTGAACGAAGAAACGTTTAAGAGGATAAATAATAAATAATCAAAGCCACGTTATATAGTACCACATTGTGGAAAATAATACCAATTTCATTCGACCAAGTCATCTACTTCATCCATGGATCGAATGATTGGTTTATTAGTGTTAGGAAAGAACAGATATTAATAAATGTATATTATACATTCTATGAATTCAATGCTAATATATATATTAATGTAAATTCGTACATCCACGTTATTCGTATAACTCCACCCACAATATGGTTACTATTTTTACGATAAAACTTAATCATAGGTCACCAAATCTAACACTTCATAGTTAAAATCTAGAGTATATTGTCAATTTTTTTTAGATAATTGTAAGTTAAAATAGCATATAGTCACCAATTTATTATTCATGCATTGAGTCGAGAATAAATAACGAATAAATAATAGAAAAACATTACTTATATCTGCATTTAATCGATATTATTTTGAAAAAAACTAGGTCATATATAGTCTCTATAAACGTAGACTTTTCGTATATATTTTTTATTGGTATAAAGGTACAGAAAAAGGAAAGTCGGGTCCTGAAAACCGACCGCTCTAAATGCATCCTTTCGATGAGGGGTTCTCGGGTGTCCCAATAGAATTTTCATAGTTGTCTCTACTCTAGTTACACCCAAAAATAATATTTAAATAATTTTAAAAAAAGAAAATTATTAAAGATATTCTCTAGTAATTAAGTGCCTGGACTGAAAATGCTGGAATCTTTTCTCTGCAAATAAAAAAAATATCTTATTATGAAAAAATCGTATATTCTCTACTAATGTTTATTCTACTATTTTTCAATGAGAACATTTTAGATAAAACTAAGATTTAGCTATATAAATCACCTACATGTTGCATAACATGCATGCACATAATCTTATAATTTCCAAATAATCCATTATTGAAAAAAAGAAAAGAAAAGAGGTTATTTACCCCAGAATATAATCTCCAAATAATCTCTTCCATCAAACAAATCCAAAGTCAACTCAAATGTTGTCAAACTCTGTGAAAATTTGAACAATGCTATATATCATAGGTTGAAAGCTTTAAGGATAATTAAGAAACTTACTCACAAAGAGAAAATCATAGAGTTAAGAATCAAAGAGAGAATTTTCCAATGAATCTCAACCTCACAAATCTCTTGCTCATCCTCTTGCTCCATGCAGTAAAACTTACAGCTTCAGCATACACACCAATCCGCTACAACGGATTCAAATCCGCCAACCTCACAGTCGATGGCATGACAACCATCACTCCCAACGGTCTCTTGAGGCTTACAAACGGAACAATTCTGGATACGGGTCACGCTTTCCACCCGGATCCAATCCCTTTCAAGCAATCCAAAAATGGCTCAGTCCTCTCCTTCTCCACCACTTTCGTTTATCGGATCACTTCCGAAGTTCCCAACCTCGCTGGCCATGGATTGGTGTTTGTCATCGCTCCAGCCAAAGAGCTACCTTACTCCTCCCCTAAGGAATACCTTGGTCTATTCAATAACACCAACGACGGTAGCAACTCGAACCGTGTTGTTGGAGTTGAAATCGACACGATCCAGGATATAGATATTGGAGACATCAATGGTAACCATGTGGGAATTGACATCAACAGCGTCCATTCAGTTGTATCTTCTCCTGCAAGCTATTTCATCAACAACAAATCATACCAGAATTTTTCACTGTACAATAAGAAGTCGATTCAGGTATGGATAGAGTATGATGGATCAAAGAATCAAATGAATGTCACTATTGCTCCAATTAATATAAACAAACCTTCAATTCCATTGCTGTCTTTATCTAAAGACCTCTCTCCTATAATCAATGATAGCATGTATATTGGGTTTTCCTCCGCGACTGGATCTTGGTCGACTTCACATTACATCCTTGGATGGAGCTTTGCTCTTAACAGCACAGCTCCGACATTAGATATTGCCAACCTCCCCAAAGTTCCGAAAACTATGAATAAGGTTGTCTCCGGGATAATCAAGATTGGGTTTCCGATAATTATTGGTTTCATCGTGATTGTAGCGATTTGGTTTTGGATTTTCTACAGAATTAAAAGGAAGAAGAAGTTCTTAGAGGAGTTAGAAGACTGGGAATCCGAATACGGACCACACAGGTTCAATTACAAGGATCTTTACGTTGCGACAAAGGGATTTCAAGACAAGCAACTGGTCGGAAAAGGCGGATTTGGGAATGTCTACAAGGGAGTTCTACTTAAATCAAAGATTGAGGTTGCTGTTAAGAAGGTTTCTCACGACTCCCAACAGGGGTTAAGGGAATTCGTGGCGGAGATTGCGAGCATGGGTCGAGTTCGCCATCGGAATCTTGTTCAGCTTCTCGGATATTGTCGTCGAAAAGGCGAGCTCCTTCTAGTTTACGAGTACATGCCAAACGGGAGCCTAGATAAATACCTCCACCAAAGCGATGACCCTGAGTTAATCCTCAACTGGAACCAAAGATTCAAAATCATCAAAGGAGTAGCTGCTGGATTGCTTTATCTTCACGAGGGATGGGAGAAGGTGGTGGTCCACCGCGACATCAAGGCAAGCAACGTTCTCTTGGACTCGGAGCTCAATGCTCGGTTGGGTGATTTCGGGTTAGCGAGGTTACACGACCATGGTTCTGACCCTCAAACCACCCATGTAATGGGAACATTAGGCTACCTAGCACCAGAGCACTATAGAACAGGGAGAGCAACTCGAAGATCTGACGTGTTTGCTTTCGGGGCGTTTCTTCTAGAACTAGTATCCGGGCGTAGGCCAATTGAACTCCTACCGCCTGGAGAAGAGAGTATATTGGTGAATAGGGTGTTTAGAAGTTATAAAGCAGGGAATATTTTGAGAGTTGTGGACTGTAATTTGAATGGTGTATATGAAGTGGAGGAGGTGGAGATGGTGCTGAAGTTGGGGCTATTGTGTTCGAATATGGAGCCAGAAGAACGGCCGACAATGGGGAATGTTGTGGAATACTTGAATGGTGTGGTTCCAATTCCGGATCTTCGAGGATTGGAGTTGGGTTCTGGTGGGATAGCTGGGAGATTAAGCTTCAGAGATTTCCCAGTCTTATGTACATCATCTACCTTCAACACAAAGTTTACACGCTCTGTCTCCATCACTGAGTCAGAACTCTCAGAAGGTCGATAAATTTTGACAGAATTAATCATTCATGAAACTCTTCTGAACATTCACTTCCCATCATATAAGAAGAGCACATTACTACAGATCTTTGTAATATTCTTTGTTCATAATCAGCAATCTTATTTTGTGAAATAGCATAGTGATTAGTGAAGTTCACTGAAACTGTAATTCAGTATTTATGTACATGCTCAGAATTACTTCCTTTGATATTTCTTAGTTACATTATATTATTCAAAAGTCTGGCATCCAGCATGTTGTCAACAGTTAGATTTCACATTCATGGTTCCCATCTTTCTTTGATAGAAATAAAGTCTGTCATTAAGCAATATTCCCCTTTTTAGAATTTTAGTTATCATCAAATTAAAGTAAATAAGGAGGATTAACCGCATACTAATTACTTAGAAAACTCTTACCTGGTATGCTGGTATCCTCAAGATCTTTGGCCTCAGCTGTAAGTAGCCACAACAGGGAAAGCATCTTCAGATAAAGGAAGAAAATGGTATCGGGCATCTTCATTCTAGTTACATAGCTGCTTATCATATCTAGTAAACAGAAAAAGGAACTAGAATTTAATAGTAAACTAATATAAACAGTAGAGAGAAATCTAATAGAAGAGAAACTTGTATAGTCATATGATACTCATTTCTTCTGAAAAATTTAGATCTTGTTACTTGATATGGTTTTCAAGGATAAAGCTGTTCAATGACCAAATCTCTGCTAAGCTAAGTATGCAATCTGGGTTCATTTCAAGAGATTATCCTGATCTTTCCAGCAGTCATATGAACCGTGAAAATTAAACAGAACAACACTCTCGAGATACACCATTTTAAGGCATTTTTATATACGAAAACGGCAAACATTATTTTATTAATGTTAAAGAGCACTTAGTAAACTAAATATATTTTTAAAAATAGAATAATGCCTTGGACTTTTCATTAGCGAGTCAATCTTTAGAAAGTAAACGAGATGTAATTTTGCCGCAGCTTCTCAAAGTTGAGCATCTCTTACGCAATTATAGATGTTGATAATTTTCTTAACTTTTTGCTTAAACTTTCAACATAATAAATCAAAAAATTCAAAGGCTAGTTGCTCTTTAGTGGTCTACTGATCGCAAATTAGACAGGTCAAGTTGCCGGGTCACTTCAGTTCTATGGTCGAACTGATTTGCTGGACAAACAAAACTTTTTCATTGGACCAAGTCAGCTGGTGAGAAGTGACCATCACCACGTCATACTTAAATACAACTTAGCAGCTTTGCTAGCTAGATATCTTATATGATTTGAGAAATTCAATGATTAAAAAAGCTATATAAATCATCTACTTGCAATAATTTAATATTTAGACGATAACAAATCTAACATGTTGTCAACTCTCCTTTGAAAATTTCAACAATGTAATGTTGAAAGCTTAGGGTGATTAATCTAGAGCTTACTCTAAAGAGTTAGTTAGAAGTTAGAACTAAGAATCATAGATAATAAGCTTTCCATGTATTCCAACCTCTCATTTCTCTTGCCTTTTGGCTTGTTCATCATCCATGTAGGATTTGCATCTTCAGGAAACTCAACCATCCTCTACAATGGATTCAAACCAAACGAACTCATCCTAGATGGGATAGCGTCGATCTCCGACGGTCTCTTAAAGCTCACTAATGAAACTGAGCTAGAGAAGGGTCACGCCTTCTATCCCGATCCTATACCCTTCAAGCAATCCATAAATGGTTCAGTGCTCTCCTTCTCGACAACCTTCGTTTTTGGTATCAATTCACCAATCCCCGCAATTACCGGCCATGGATTGGTGTTCATCATCACCCCAACCAGAAGCCTCCCATACTCCAACCCTAAATCCTACCTTGGTGTTTTCAACAGGACCAATAATGGTAATAACTCGAACCATATTGTTGGGGTTGAAATCGACACCAACAAGGACCCGGATCTTGGTGACATCAACAATAACCATGTGGGAATCGACATCAACAGTGTTGTATCAAAAGAGTCTTACTATTCCGGGTATTACCTCCAGAATTCAACCTTTGTCAATATTACAGCTTACAACGCCACACCAGTTCAGGTATGGATAGAATACGAAGCATCCAAGAAACAAACGGATGTCACAACAGTGACAAACCTACAAAACCGTTAATATCTTTCCCTTTTTCTGACCTTCTCTATTCTTTACGAAAACATGTATATTGGCTTCTCCGCCGCCACAGGCACAATGCTTGGCTCGCATTACATCCTTGGATGGAGCTTTGCCCTCAATACCACAGCACCATCTCTTAATATATCCAGCCTCCCCGATCTCCCTAAATCTCCACCACCACCTCCACAATCCCCAACACCTAAGTCCACACATATCCCCACCAAGCTCATTATCGATCTCTCAATAACCGGTGTACTTATCATAATAATGGTGATATGCTTTGGAGTTTACATCAGGAATCTCAGGAAGAAGAAGTTTACAGAGGAGTTGGAAGATTGGGAATCAGAATATGGACCACATCGGTTCAGACACAAATAGGGAGTTGTGGGGTCAGGAATTACTATCTACAAGAAACCCGTTTTCCAGTTTTGAAGTAAAATTTGTTCATAGAGACAAAAAAACAATATTCCATTTTTTAGTTATTATCAAGTTCAGGTATACAGGAGGTTTAATCGCATGATAATTACTAATAAACCTCTTATCTGGTATGATGGTATCCTCCTCAGCTGAAAAGCCTGAAAGTAATTGCAACAGGAAAGCAGCTTCTGATAAAAGAAAGAACAGGAAAGCAGCTTCTGATAAACAGAAAAAGAATAAAATAAGGGCCCGTTTGGTTTGCGAAGTGGAATGGAAACAAAAAGCAAACGGTTAAGAAGATGGAAAGGAAATAGAAAGGGTTATTTTTATTGTATGTTTGGTTTAATTTAGGAATGGATTCATTGACCTCAATATTAGTTTTTCTTGTTTGGTTTGATGAATGAGATCATTGAATGAGAAATGAGTTAAAGTTATAACAAATGCGTAAACTTTTTTATATCATTATACGTTACTTCTCATATGAGGGAGTAAATTGAAATATGAGAAAAAGAAACGTTTGACATTAGATACACAAATTTGAAAATTAATTTAGAAACCTGCTCAAATGTTCAGCGTATACAATTCATCAGTGAGTCAGTGACTATATGACAATTTATATAAAGATGCCCAAATTTCACCCTATCTAAATAATGATATAACATAAAGTAGGCTTGTGGAATCATCAAATAATTGCTAGCCGGTACAAGTCGAGTCATGGCTTCCACCCTCTTAAACGCATGTTCAATTATATCCTCTCTTTACAAATCCAAAACACACTCACAACAATTATTATTACAAATATCTTGATTGCAAGAAGAAGACACCAAGACAAGAAACCTGAACATATAAATTCAACACCTCATGCTCAAACTCCAAGTTTTTAGCAAAATTTCGCTGCAATTGTGCTTATTCTGATAAGAATTATGTTTAGGTTGATGAGTATGTTGACGACAATAATGATTAAGCTGATTTAATCCGAATAAAAAGGCTTCAACCGCAGGATTTGCCTAAAGTACAATCACTTGAAGAACAAGAAGAAACACAAAAAAACTTCTCAAATGGTGAAAGTATTTCTACTGCAGAAACTATCTGTTGCAGCAAGTATGGTGATGATAATGATGATCAAGCTGAACACGTTAGCATGGGATGCGATTCCTAAAGTGGAGGAGATTGAGATTGAGAAATGCCAGAAAACTGAAGTCATATACCAAGTGGGTCATCACCTAGGTTAAGTACAAACTTGCTGCAAAAAATCAGTGATCATAAATTAATTGGGTCATGAATTCCATGATATATGTGTTTGTATACTAATCAAAGACATCCCAATTCAAATTCGAATTATGAACTCAGATGACTATCTTACAACAAGCTGAAAATGTATATTAGAATAACAAATGCAAGTTCAAGAGGACATATAGGATATGCTGAACAAACTGTGTCAATCAACAACCAAACCAAAATAGAAGAAACTATCACAGGCTCTAGAAAAAAATTATGATTGCAACCAAATTTTGTCAATTATCTTCTACTTGCTAGATGAATAATACACATGATCAGGGAACAACGATGATATACTATATAAACACACCAAATGGGATACTTGAAAAGGGAACATAAATTTCATGTCCAATAAACTTATCAAAAAGAAGTAATTAAGCACACAAATTCCATGTCCAATAAACTAATCTCAAGCCTCGAATATTAGAATCCAAAAAAAGTAATACCTTAGAAGTTGGAATATGTAAACTAGTAAGCAAAAGGAATGAACTTGTATGGAACCTGTTTCTTGTATATGAGCGCACTCACCAGATCTCAAATTTTGCATTAAACAATTTAAGCACACAAATAACCACCTACATACGAAATTATTTAGAAGAACGAGAGAAGAATACAAAAATTGAAAATTTTTAACAACATAAATCCAATTTTGAAACCCTAATTACCTTTATCAACGACTTATATGTGATTCATGGAGCAATTATGTGGGAATGATGAGCAACATAGAATGATAGTGGAGAAGAAGAATGGAGATGCGAGGGTTTTCGAATGGGCGAGAAAGAGAAACTGTAATCGGGGAGAGAGAACAGAGAGGAACGATGATCGGGGAGAGAGACTTTTTTTTTACAAAGAGAAAAGTAAAGGAAATGGGCTTATTTTTTGCCGGTAACGGATTCATTTCTTTCAGAAGTCCAAACAAACATCCATTAATGATTTGGGCCGGAATGAAACCATTCCAATCCTTCTTTTTTTTTCAGTAACCAAACGGGCCCTAAATGTCAGAATTTTACAGTAAACCAATGTAAACAGTCGAGAGAAGTCTCATAGTGACACTGGAGCTATAAAGCGGATGAATGTCAGATTTTTGGATCATTTGAGAGTAATAAAGCTTCTAAAAGAGACCGAGTATATAAAACATTATACAAGCTCGGTGAGTCAAGAAATATCTCGACATTGACCAACCTACAGCATCCTTACGGATGAGAGAAACTACATCATCAGAGAGGTCTTCTGGGTTATCAGAGGCAGAGAAACCGAGTCCTGCCAGCTTATCCGCAACCGTGTTGATTTTCCTGAATATGTGTGTGATGCTTGCTTGAGGAAAACCTGAAATGCTGACTGAAATGTCTGAAATGATCATGTCTTTCTCCCAAGGAGGTTTCCACTTGCATTTGATTGAATCGATCAGCGTCAGATTATCTCCTCGACATGCTTCTACTCCCTTAAATAACATTCCATTAAATAAAATTGGAGAAAATGTCAGCTTGAATTTTAAGTTTGAAGTTTCAAGATTATTAGTTCTTTAATTTTGATGATTTCGTTCATATTGTTCAGTCATTCGTTATTTTTAATACATGAAGGAAAGAGTTAAGACATAGCTAAATGCATACATCCCCACTTAGTAACTCGATATATATATAAATAATAGAAAGTAAACGAGATGTAATTTTGCCGCAGCTTCTCAAAGTTGAGCAATCAAAGACCTCTTACGTAATTACCATTTATCAATGTTCGTAATTTTCTTAACTTTTTGCTTAAACTTTCAACATATTATACAGAAAATTTCAAAGGCTAGTTGCTGTTAGTGGGCGCAAATTAGGCGGGTCAAGTTGTATTTGTGCCGAGTCATTTTCAGGGTTGGGGATTGGTTATTGCAGACTATATGTGGGCATGGGTTCACCTCGGGTCAAACCGGTTTCGTGGACAAACAATCGTTTTCATAGGACCAAGTCACCTGGTGAGCAGTGACCATCACCACGTCATACTTAAATACTCCACTACTTAGAAGCTATGCTAGTTAGATAAAAAATTACAAATCCAACATGTTGTCAACTTCTTTGAAAACTTCGACAACTTAAGGTGATTAATTAGGTGCTTACTCTAAAGAGTTGGGTGGAAGTTAGAACTAAGAATCATAGACAATAAACTTCCCATGTATTCCAACATCTCGTTTCTCTTGCCTTTTGGCTTGTTCATCCACCTTGTAGGATTTGCATCTTCAGGAAACACAACCATCCTCTACAATAAATTCACACAAAACGAACTCATCCTAGATGGGATAGCGTCAATCACTTCCGATGGTCTCTTAAGGCTCACTAATGAGACTAAGCTAGAGAAGGGTCATGCCTTCTACCCCGATCCTATACCCTTCAAACAATCCATAAACGGCTCAGTGCTCTCCTTCTCGACAACCTTCGTTTTTGGTATCATTTCACCAATCCCCGCAATTACTGGCCATGGATTGATGTTCATCATCACCCCAAACAGAAGCCTCCCATACTCCGAGTCTAAGGAATACCTTGGTGTTTTCAACAGGACAAATAATGGTGATCCCTCGAACCATATTGTTGGGGTTGAAATCGACACCAATGATGATCCAGATCTTAATGACATCAGCAATAACCATGTGGGAATCGACGTCAACAGTGTTGTATCAAGGGGCTCCAACTATTCCGGGTATTACCTCCAGAATTCAACCTTTGTCAATATTACAGCTTACAACACCACGCCGGTTCAGGTATGGATAGAATACGAAGCATCCAAGAAACAAATGGATGTCACCTTGAGCCCAATCAACATTGACAAACCTACAAAACCGTTAATATCTTTCACTTTCTCTAACCTTTCCTCTATTCTTTACGAAAACATGTATATTGGCTTCTCCGCCGCCACAGGCACAATGCTCGACTCGCATTACATCCTTGGATGGAGCTTTGCCCTCAATACCACAGCACCATCTCTTGATATATCCAGCCTCCCCAATCTCCCGAAATCCCCACTACCTCCACCACCTCCAGCACCTCCACAATCCCCACCCCCTAACTCCAAAGATAACCACAACAAGCTCATTATCGCATTCTCAATAACCGGTGTACTTATCATAATAATGGTGATTTGCTTTGGAGTTTACAAGACAAATCTCCGGAGGAAAAAGTTCTCAGAGGAGTTGGAAGATTGGGAATCGGAATATGGACCACATCGATTCAGGTACAAAGATCTCCACATTGCGACAAAGGGATTTCAAGACAAGGAACTAGTGGGCACGGGAGGATTTGGGAAGGTCTACAAGGGAGTTCTACCGAGATCAGAGACTGATGTTGCTGTTAAGAAGATATCACATGACTCCAAACAAGGGATGAGAGAATTCGTGGCGGAGATCGCGAGTATGGGCCGGGTTCGTCATCGCAATCTCGTTCAGCTTCTTGGCTACTGTCGCCGAAAAGGCGAGCTTCTTCTTGTCTATGAATACATGCCAAATGGGAGCCTAGATAGATATCTCCACCAAAGTGATAACCCTGAATTAATCCTCAATTGGAGCCAAAGATTCAGTATCATCAAAGGAGTAGCTTCTGGATTGTTCTATCTCCATGAAGGATGGGAGCAGGTGGTGGTCCACCGTGATATCAAGTCAAGCAACGTTCTCTTAGACGCAGAGCTCAATGCTAGGTTAGGTGATTTCGGGCTGGCAAGGTTACATGATCACGGGTCCGACCCTCAAACCACCCATGTCATGGGAACCTTAGGTTACCTAGCACCTGAGCACTCTAGAACGGGGAGGGCGACTCCAAGATCCGATGTGTTTGCTTTCGGGGCGTTTCTTCTAGAGGTGGCTTCTGGCCGTAGGCCAATTGATCTCCTAGCGCCTGGAGAAGACTGCATATTGGTGAATAGGGTGTTTAGAAGTTGGAAAGCAGGGTACATTTTGAGAGTTTTGGACTCTAATTTGAAAGGTTTGTATGTAGTGGAGGAGGTGGAGATGGTGTTGAAGTTGGGGCTATTGTGTTCAAACATGGAGCCAAAAGAACGTCCGACAATGGAAAATGTTGTGGAATACTTGAACAGAGTGGTTCCTATCCCGGATCTCGAGGGATTGGAGTTGGGTCCTGGTGGGCTAGCTAGGAGATTAGGCTTCAAAGATTTCCCTGTCTCGTACACATCATCCACCTTCAACGCAATGTTTACACGCTCTGGGTCCATCACCGATTCCCAACTATCAGAAGGTCGTTAAAACTCAGCAGTTCTAATCCTTCATCAGAGCATTCACTTCTCATCACTCATATGAATTCACGTGAATATATGATAGACTACTAAAACATTAAAAAACTGAATCCAGTTCATTGTAATGTCTTTGTTCACAATCAACACTTGTGTTTTGTTTGATAGCATAATGATTTACATTTGTGTTATGTACAAGTCTGACATTCAGCATGTTGTAAAAACTTTGATTTCACTGTCATGGTTCCTATCTTTCTTTCATAGACATCAATATAGGGGAGTTGTGGGGTCAGGAGTTACGATTAGCAAGACACCCGTTTTCCATTTTTTAAGTTAAAATTGCTTATAGACACGGAAACTATATTCCACTTTTTAGTTATCATCAAGTTAAGGTACAAAGGATGATTAATCACATGATAAGTACTGATAATCCTCTTATCTGGTATGTTGGTATCCTCGAGTGTTTTGACCTCAGCCGAATAGCCTGAAAGTAATCACATCAAGAAAGCAACTCTCATAAAAGGGAGAATAAGGCCTCGGGCATCTCCATTCTTGTTATGTATCATACCTAATAAACAGAAAAAGAAATTAAAATAAATGTCATTATTTGATAGTAAACCAATGTAAATAGTCAAGAGAAGTATCATAGAAGAACAACTTGTATTGACATATTTGGAAAAATGTAGATGGTACTTCATATGGTTTTCATGGATAAAGATGCTCAATGGCCAGAACCCTTTACCCTTCTATACTAAGTTTGCAATCTGGGTTAATTTAAAGACGTTTTCCTCACCTTTCCTTCTGTTATATGAGTCGTGGTAATATTTATACACTTGAATCGTCTTCAAGAGCAACTGGAGTTTTAACAGATTAAGGTAGTCAAAGAAATGAAGAAGATGTTCAATGGCCAGAACCCTGCAAAGCTAAGTTTGCAATCTGGGTTCATTTCAAGACATTCTCCTCATCTTTCCTGCAGTCATTTGACTCATATGAACCTTTAAAATATTTCCCTCGAGTACTATACACTTGAACCGTATTCAAGAGCAACCGGAAGTTCTAACAGATTAACGCAGTCAAAGAAATGAAGAAGATTCACAAACAAAGATCTTGTAGGAAGGGAGTATCTTTTGTAAGATATGTCACAAGTCAATCCAAAATGACAGAAGAGACATCAAAAGGCAGAAGAAAAAAAAAATGGAGACATTGGAGCAGCGTCATAAGCTCTACCTCTACCACACTACTCTTTGAAGGGATCCAAGCAAATTGAAAAATCTTGAGGAGCTCTATATTGTCGGAGGACACCTTAGAAAATTGCCAAGAGTATACAATTGAAATGATGATAAGTGGAACATTAAGATTTTGCTCTTGAGGTATTTACGCAAGTCGGACAGTAACTAGGGCGAATGGAAGAACATGTTTCCTAACATGAGGCGTTCGGAGAGTTAAATCTGATCGATTCTGAGGGGAAGTTTCCAATTTTTCTTTACAAAGTATTGAGATACCCAAAGCAGAACTATTTTCCTTCATAGTCATTTCTCCAAAATAGAGAATGGGAAATTGCAATGAGTGGATACCAAAACAGAACCAATCTGGTGTTTGATTAGTTAGTGAATATTATTTGCAAAATTCAGTTCTTCCCACAACCTTGCCTTTATAGAACAATAAGAAATCCAAATTTTTTTAAAAAAAATAGGGTGTGTAATTCCGGTTCGAATCTGATACCAAAACAAAAATTGGTATATTAATCACTAATCAGGACAACTAGATCAGAAAAGATACAATACTGTGATCATCAAGAGGCTCAGGGGGCGTTCTCTGCTCATCTCCACTTAAGTAGGAAAAAACCCTAGAAATCCCAATAGCAACAGAGCAAACACAAACAACAATGAACAGATAAGAGCGCAAATAAAGCGATCGATGAGGAGGTATAGTACCCGAAAAAAAATTGGATGAAATTGCTAACCAGGAACTGTTTGCTGCATTTGGTTGGTTGACACTTGACAGCGGGGAAAGATGAAAGGGAGCTATTTTGGTTAGTTTTCCGACTCATAAAGAGCGGGGAGAAGAGTGAGGGAAAATGGATTACGTTGACAGAAGCTTCGTTAGGATACGTGTATTTTGATATATATAATTTTTAAAATTACGATAATTTTTTAAAAATTTGTTACGGATTTGATTTCAAATAATTTTTTATAAGTTAATTCACTATTTTTATTAATTTATTTCACATACTTAACACTATCCGCTCATAAAAAAAAAAGTTTTCCACTATTTTCAAGTAATATTCAATAATTCATGGATATCTTCCACATACAAATTTTTTTGATGCAACTATTGGAAATAACCCCAGTTATCCGAAAAGCTTTTGGGAGCAAGTCTTTTGCTAATTGAAGAGCTTGGTTGGAGAGTTGGTAATGGTAGCACCATGAGAGTATGGAAGGATGTATGTTTCATGTTTGCAAGACGATGTACAAGGCATGAGGAGACTTAATATTTCTATCAAACATGATCGATCTACATTTAAAGTTAAAGGTATCTAATTTAATTCACAATGAGGATGAAACACGATTTGATTTGACATCTCTTTACTCATACTAATCAACGAATTATTAGCCGTCTGATTCTCAGTCTCAAGAGACCATTTGATGTTCTCTATTGGTGGCTCGTCCGTAACGAGATTTTCTTTGTTAAGAGTGATTACTAGCTTGGCCATTGTACTCATTTAGAAAATTAGCGAAATTAGTTATCTAGATTCACTTCATCTATTTAGAGGCAAATCTAGAGCTGAGTGGAGGATTATGATCTCCACATCGATAATATTGGATAACAAGTCTAGTCATTTAGAAAATTGGCGAAATCAGTCATGTGCTGAAACAGGTCAGTCGCTAGTGGAATCATGAGCTCGCTAAGTTTTTGCTCAAAATTGGCTTCACTCAATCCCGATAGGACTATTCTTTATTCACTAAGAATTCTTCTAATGTCATTAATATTGCTTTGGTTCATGTTGATGACATGCTTCTAACTAGTGATGTCCTTTTTGAGATAGTTCATGTGAAACAACAGCTTGACACAACCTTTACAATCAAGGACCTTGGAATTGCTATATTCTTTTTGTGTATGAAAATTTCCTATCATTCACAAGGTCTTTTTGCTCAATCAAAGGAAGTATATTTGATATTCTTCAGTATTACAACTTAGGTGACTGTAAAGTTGTTTCCTTTCCTATGTAGAGGAATTTGAGACTCACTCCCGACTATGGTGAGCCTTATGATGATCCTGAAGCTTATAGACATCTCATTGGCAGATTGTTATACCTTACCATTACTAGACCCGATATAGCATATGTTGTTCAACAACTTAGTCAGTTTTTGGCCTCTCCATGATTGCCACATTGGCATGCTACTTTATATCTTCTCAGATAGTTCAAGAGAACCATTGACTTGACCCTTCACTACCCATCTAAATCTGATCTCTCTCTACATGCCTACAGTGATGCCGACTGGGGTACATGTACCTTTACATGTAGGTCTATCACGGGCTATTGTGTCTTCCTTGGTCCAGCTTTGGTTTCATGGAAGATCAAGAAGAAAAAGACAGGTTTCAAAGTCATCTGCTGAAAGTGAATATAAGGCCATGTCTATGACGGCCAGTGAACTCATTTGGCTTGAATGAAGGATTACTAAGGGACTTAGAGGTTGTTGTTCCTAAACCTATTCCCTTACTGTGTGATAATAAAGCAACGCAGCATCCGACTGCAAATCCTGTTTCCCACGAGGGTACTAAACAATTCAAGATTGATTGTGACTTCGTCAGAGATGAAGTTTAACGTGGTTTTCTATCTACTATGTTTATTAAATCCTCTCTGATCTTTTCACAAAAGCTTTGAGAGAAAGCCAACATTCATTTCTTACATCCAAGCTTGGCCTCATCTCTTCGCTTCTAACTTGATGGGGTATGAATAGTATAGATATTGTATGTAATAAATATTCATCATAGGGTATCACTTGTAAATATCTTAAAAGTGTAACCGAATCTGTTAATTCCGTATCAGCTCTATAAGTAGGGATGTAAAGCTTTTACGATGGAATAACATACACTCATATTTAGTTTCAATGTGTTAATCTCCATCTAACCAAAAAAAAGTTCCAATGTGTTAACACCTGCAATCTATCAGTTCGAGTGGAGCCAACTTTGTTTGAATGATTCGGTTTCAAGTGGAGCGAACTTCTCATCCCTACCTACGATATTAAATCGGGTTTTGACATTGTGTATCGATTCGGTTTCAAGTGGAGTGCACTTTGTTTGAATGAGATAGCGTGCATTTTGATTTGTATCCCAAACTTAGAGTATGGAGAAGATACATGGGGATCAATAATGGAGATTAGTTTAAACTTTAAACATATCGGAGGAGAAGGAGAAGCAAGGTTGAGAAGACTTGTGGTTATGTTAATGATGGAGATGAGATTTGAAGGACTAGGTCAAATTCGCACTTAAAAAAACCCGTGCTCTAAATATAGGGTTTTAATTTAATACCAATTTTAAAAAATTATAGTTTTTTAGTTAAATTATGAAGGAAAAAAAAAAATTGTTTTAACTTTCGAGAGACTTATTTTTTTCAAACTACGATTTATCCTGAACCGAAAATACTTTTCTAGTTCGAAAATAAGTTTTCTCCGTTTTAGATAATAACATTTTTTATTATTATAGAATTTTTTTTTATTTATCATTGGTAGTAGTAATGGGCACCTAGTAAATTAGATGTATTTTCAAAATAAAATAATGCCTTGATTCTTAGAAAGTAATCGAGATGCAATTTTGCCGCAGCTTCTCAAAGCTGAGCAGTCAAAGGTCGCTTACGTTATATCGATGTTCGTAATTTCTTAACTTTTTGCTTAAACTTTCAGCATAGCATATTGTTGAAAGTTTCAAAGGCGAATTGCTCTTACTGATCGTAAACAGATTGAGCAAATTCCTTTAATCGTATTATTAATCATAAATTTACTCACTAACTTTTCATAAATTATAATCATATCGTTAAGTTATTGAACTAATTAGAACTTGAACAAATTTTCGATACTGTTATAATTAGTCAAAAACAGAGCCTTAGTAGTCTTACATACATGCTCAAATTAAAGAAGTTATCGTCGCGCTACTCATATTTATATGATTATGTTTCCAGAATTTCGTGTTTTTCTCTGCAAAGATTCTTTAAGCTGAATGGACTTGAAGAAAGCAAGTCTACTGACCACTTTCCATCATAAAAAAAAGAAGCCAGTTTGTTGATTTTCTCAGTTACTGGTTTCATACCCGGTCTTAATTCAACAGGTCAAGCTGCATCCGTGTCGGGTCATACTGGGCTAGACGGGTGATTTGGGGGTGGGTACACTTCGGTTTTCTGTTCAAACCGATTTCGTGGACAAACAAAACGATTTCATTATACCAAGATCACTATTTTTAAGGAAAGTACTAGTGTACTACTTTAGCAGCTTTGCTAGCAAGATATCCGGATGACTTGAGAAAGAAAATTATAAACTAAGCAAAATCAATCATCTACTTGCAATAATCTGATATTTATATATGGCAATCTAACATATTGTCAACTCTCCTTTGAATATTTCAACAATGTGTATTGTTCAAAGCTTAAAAGAGAGTTGGTAAGAATTAAGAATCACAGGCAATAATTTTCCCATGTATTCAAACCTCTCGTTTCTCTTGCCTTTTGGCTTGCTCATCCTCCATGTAGGATTTGCAGCTTCAGCAAACACTACCATCCTCTACAATGGATTCAAATCCGCAAAAGAAAACCTCACAGTAGATGGGATGGCCTCAATCACTCCCGACGGTCTTTTAAGGCTAACGGATAACACATTGCATGAGACAGGTCACACTTTCTACCGTGAACCGATCCCTTTTAAGCAGTCCAAGAATGGTTCAGTTCTCTCCTTCTCCACCACCTTTGTCTTTTGTATCAGTTCGAAATATCCAGACCTTGCTGGTCAAGGATTGGCTTTTGTTATCGCCCCAAACTCCAGTCTTCCATACTCTTTATCTAAGCCATATCTTGGTCTGTTCAATAAGACCAACGATGGTAACGATTCAAACCATGTGGTTGCGGTTGAAATCGATATCATCCAAGACCCAGAACTTAATGAGACCGAGAGTAACCATGTGGGAATCGACATCAACAGAATAGAGTCTGTGAAAACTGCTCCAGCCAGGTATTACTTCAACGCTACATCTTATGACAAAATCGATCTATATAACAGCCAACCAGTGCAAGTTTGGGTAGAATATGATGCATCCAAGATGCAAATGGAAGTTACCTTAAGTCCAACTAACATGACCAAACCTACAATACCATTATTAACTTTGGAGGATGCTAACCTCTCATCTATCCTTAATGAGGACATGTTTGTCGGCTTCTCCTCCGGCACAGGCACTATCATCACCTCACATTACATACTTGGTTGGGAGCTTTGCCCTCAATAAGACAGCTCCGCCTCTTAATATCTCCAGTCTCATTGATTGTCGAACACCCACAGCCCTCCCATCACCCAAACGCCCTTCCAAGTTCGTTGTGATAGGCATCCGGTAATCAGTGCACTCGGCGTGATAATAGTGATTAGTTTTGGAGTTATCTATACAATTCAAAGGAAGAAAATGTTCTCAGAGGAGTTAGAAGATTGGGAATCCGAATATGGACCACATCGATTCAAATATAAGGATCTCTATGTTGCGACAAAGGGATTTCAAGACAGGGAACTAGTGGCACAGGTGGATTTGGGAAGGTCTACAAGGGGGTTTTACCGAGATCAGAGACTGAAGTTGCTGTTAAGAAGATCTCACATGACTCCAAACAAGGATGAGAGAATTTGTGGGGAGATCGCAAGTATGGGACGGGTTTGTCATCGTAATCTGGTTCCGCTTCTCGGATACTGTCGCCGAAAAGGTGAGCTTCTTCTTGTCTACGAGTACATGCCACATGGGCAGCCTAGATAGATACCTCCACCAAAGTGAAAATTCTAAATTTATCCTCGATTGGAGCCAAAGATTCAGTATCATCAAAGGAGTAGCTTCTGGATTGTTCTATCTACATGAAGCGATGGAGCAGGTGGTGGTCCACCGTGATATCAAGTCAAGTAATGTTCTGTTAGACTCGGAGCTCAATGCTCGGTTAGGTGATTTCGGACTAGCGATGTTACTGACCATGGTTCTGATCCTCAAACCACTGAAGTCAAGGGAACCTTAGGCTTACCTAGCACCTGAACACTCTAGAACAGGGAGGGCGACTCGAAGATCTGATGTGTTTGCTTTTGGGGCGTTTTTTTAGAGGTAGCATCTGGGCGTAGGCCAATTGATCTCCTAGTGCCCGGAGAAGACTGCATATTTGGTGAATAGGGTGTTTAAAAAGTTGGAAAGCTGGATATACTTTGAGAGTTGTGGACTCTAATTTGAAAGGTAAGTATGTGATGGAGGAGGTGGAAATGGTGTTAAAGTTGGGGCTATTGTGTTCAAACATGGAGCCAGAAGAACGGCCGACAATGGTGAATGTTGTGGAATACTTGAATGGTGTGGTTCCGATCCCGGATCTCGAGGATTGAGTTGGGTCCAGGGGGGATAGCTAGGAGAGAAAGCTTGAATAACTTCCAGTCACGTATACATCATCCACCTTCAACACGATGTTTACACGCTCTGGTTCCATCACTGAGTCCCAACTGTCAGAAGGTCGTTAAAACTTAGCAGCTCTAATCATTCATTCGAGCATTCACTTCTCACCACTCATATCTTTGTTCACAATCCACACTGTGTTTTGTGCCCTATAGTATAATGATTTACACTTGTATTATCTACAAGTCTGACATTCAGCATGTTGTATACACTTTAATTTCACTTTTATGGTTCCTTTCTTTCTCTCATAGAGATAAATATAAGGGAGTTGTGGGGTTAGGACTTACGAGACACCCTTTTTTCCAGTTTTGAAGTTAAAATTGTTTATAGAGACAAAAAAACAATATTTCCCTTTCCCATTTATCATCTAATTACGGTAAACATGAGGATTAATTATATGATAATTGCTGATAAGCTTCTTACCTGGTATGCTGTATCCTTCAAGTATTTTGTCCTCAGGTGAAAAGCCTGGAAAGCAGCTTCTGATTAAATATGAATAAGGCCTCGGGCATCTCCATTCTTGTTCCATATCAATCTAATAAACAGAAAAAAGAAATTTAAAATAAATGTCAGAATTTTATAGTAAACCAGTGTAAACAGATGCGAGAAGTCTCATAGAAAAGAGTTACGTATATTGACATATTTGGAAAAATGTAGATTTTGTTACTTGATATGGTTTTCATGGATGATCGAAGATGCTCAATGACCTTGGTCCAAAACCCTGCTAAGCTAAGTTTGCAATCTGGGTTCATTTGAAGACGTTTTCCTCATCTTTCTTGCAGTCATATGAACCATGGAGATATTTCCCTCGAGCACTATACACTTGAATAGTCTTCGAGAACAGTTGGAAGTTTTAAAGGATTAGGTGGTCAAAGAAATGAAGAAGACTCACAAACAAAAGATTTTGTTGAAAGGGAGTATATC
The DNA here is from genome assembly GCA_002319775.1 of Fagopyrum tataricum. Lineage (NCBI taxonomy): Eukaryota > Viridiplantae > Streptophyta > Magnoliopsida > Caryophyllales > Polygonaceae > Fagopyrum > Fagopyrum tataricum. Next base: position 50,673,661 of record CM008285.1, read on the forward strand.
TTTTGTGAAGATATGTCGCTGGTCAATCCAAAATGACAAAAGAGACATCAAAAGGCAGACATTTGGAAAATAAAGAGACATTGGAGCTGCGTAAGCACTACCTCTACCATACTACTCTTTGGAGGGATCCAAGCACATTGAAGAATCTTGAGGAGCTCTAAATTTTTGGAGGAAATCTTAGAAATTTTCCAAGAGGATACAATTGAAACGATGATAGGTGGACTGTTAAGATTTCGTATTTGAGGTATTTTCCCATGTTTGACAGTAACTAGGCCGAAAGGAAGAACATGATTCAAACATGAAGTGACTGGAGAGTTAAAACTAATTTATTCTGAGGAGATGTGTTTATTGGTTTTGCTAATGCATGTTCATGTACACATGTCAATAATTTGAAGTTTGGTAAGCATATCCAAACTAACGTAGCAAGGTTACTCCAGTCACTCAATTGGTTCCAGGAATGTGACAAGTGATAGAAACAAAATCGTCGCAAGACATAAGTGAAGTTTCCCAAATTTGCTTTATTAAGTACTGAGATACCCAAAGCAGAACTATTTTCCTCCACATTCACTTCTCCAACATAAGAGAAGCCAAAATTGCTATGAGTGTATATCAAAGCAGAACCAGTTTGGCGTTTGATTGGTGGATGAGCATTTGGGGAATATTATTTGCAAAATTAGGTCTCCAATATCTGTATCTCTATGAATAATAAGAAATCCAAATTTCAAGAATAGGGTTTGTACTTTGTAGTTCCGGTTCCAATCTAATACCAAAACCAAATTGGTATAGTAATCTGGACAACTAGCTCAGAAAACACAAATTTGTTTTCAGATTTCTCAAATTACATGAATCAAGAACACGAAGAAATCTGAAAGGAGAAGTCAAGAGGATCAGGTAGGCGTTCTCTGCTCATCTCCTAAAACCCACTTCATTCCCCTAAAACAGGGGAAAAAAAACCCTAGAAATTCCCATAGCAACAGAGCACAGAAAGGAATGTACAATTAAGAAAGCACATAAAGCGAATGACGAGGCGATGTAATACCTGAAAATTTAGGATGCTATCACTAATTAGGGATGACATGTGGTTGCGAGGTAACAGCAGGGAAGATGGAGGGGGTTATTTGGGTGAGTTTTCCGACACATAAAGATAAAACGCGGGGGAAAGAGCGAGGGAAACTGTGACTTACATCTTAGCCAAATTTGAACTTAATAAAGGATAAAGACAAAACAGTCACTACCCATGTCATGCTTTACAGGTATTAAAGTTTGGGTTTCTGGTCTAACCGATTTACCTTTACCTGGACAAACAAGACGATGTCATTGGACCAAGTCACCTAGTGACCATCACCACGTCACACTTAACAGGTACTAGTCCTACTTCAGCAACTTTGCTAGCTAGATATATTTGATGATTTGAGATTGTCAATCATAAAATAAGTTAAATAAATCATCTATTTGAATAACTTGATATTATACGATGGCAATCTAACATGTTGTCAACTCTCCCATGAAAATTTCAACAATGTGTATGTTGAAGGCTTATAGAGAGTTGGTTAGAACTAAGAATCATAGGTAATAATCTTCCCATGTATTCCAACCTCTCATTTCTCCTGCCTTTTGGCTTGTTAATCCTCCACGTAGGATTTGCATCTTCAGGAAGCACACCTATCCTCTACAATGGGTTCAAATCAGCAAACCTCACTTTGGACGGGATGGCGTCGATCACTTCCGACGGATCCTTAAGGCTAACGAATGAAACAGAACAAGGGACGGGTCACGCTTTCTACCGTAATCCAATTCCTTTCAAGCAGTCCAAGAATGGTTCTGTGCTCTCCTTCTCCACCACCTTCGTCTTTTGTATCCGTTCAAAATATCCAGACCTTGCTGGGCAAGGATTGGCATTTGTAATCGCCCCAAATTCCAGTCTTCCATACTCCTTAGCTAAGCCATACCTTGGTTTGTTCAATAAGACCAACAATGGTAACGATTCAAACCATGTGGTTGCGGTTGAAATCGATATCATCCGAGACCCAGAACTTAACGAGACCGAGAAAAACCATGTGGGGATCGACATCAACAGAATCGAGTCTGTGAAAGCTGTACCAGCCAGGTATTACTTCAACGCCACATCTTACGACAGGATTGATCTATATAACAGCCAACCGGTGCAAGTTTGGGTAGAATATGATGCATCCAAGATGCAAATGGAAGTCACCTTAAGTCCAACTAACATGACCAAACCTACAATACCATTGTTAACTTTGGAGGATGCTAACCTCTCATCTATCCTTAATGAGGACATGTTTGTCGGCTTCTCCTCCGGCACAGGCACCATCATCACCTCGCATTACATCCTTGGTTGGAGCTTTGCCCTCAATATGACAGCTCCACCTCTTAATATATCCAGTCTCAATGATTGTCGAACCCCCCCAGCCGCTCCACCACCCCAACCATCCCGACACCACAAAAGCCCTTCCAAATTAGTTGAAATCGTGATCCCGGTGATCGGGGCAGTCGTCATTATAATAGTGATCTGTTTAGGGGTTATATACACAATTCAAAGGAAGACAAAATTCTCAGAGGAGTTAGAAGATTGGGAGTCCGAATATGGACCACACCGATTCAAATATAAGGATCTCTACGTTGCAACAAAGGGGTTTCAGGACAAGGAACTAGTGGGCACAGGTGGATTTGGGAAGGTCTACAAGGGAATTCTACCGAGATCAGAGACTGAAGTTGCTGTTAAGAAGGTCTCACATGACTCCAAACAAGGGATGAGAGAATTCGTGGCAGAGATTGGAAGCATGGGTCGGGTACGCCATCGCAATCTCGTTCAGCTTCTTGGCTACTGTCGTCGTAAAGGTGAGCTCCTTCTTGTCTACGAGTACATGCCAAATGGGAGCCTAGATAAGTACCTCCACCAAAATGATAAACCTGAACTAATCCTCAATTGGAGCCAAAGATTCAGTATCATCAAAGGAGTAGCTTCTGGATTGCTTTATCTCCATGAAGGATGGGAGCAGGTGGTGGTCCACCGTGATATCAAGTCAAGCAATGTCCTCTTAGACTCTGAGCTCGACGCTCGGTTAGGTGATTTCGGTCTAGCACGGTTACATGATCACGGTTCTGACCCTCAAACCACCCATGTTATGGGAACCTTAGGTTACATAGCACCTGAGCACTCTAGAACAGGGAGGGCGACTCGGAGATCAGACGTGTTTGCTTTTGGGGCGTTTCTTCTAGAGGTTGCCACCGGGCGTAGGCCAATTGATCTCCTAGCGCCCGGAGAAGACTGCATATTGGTGAATAGGGTGTTTAGAAGTTGGAAAGCTGGGTATATTTTGAGGGTTGTGGACTCTAATTTGAAAGGTGAGTATGTAGTGGAGGAGGTGGAGATGGTGTTGAAGTTGGGACTATTGTGTTCAAACATGGAGCCAGAAGAACGGCCGACAATGGGGAATGTTGTGGAATACTTGAACGGAGTGGTTCCAATCCCAGATCTTGAGGGGTTGGAGTTGGGTCCTGGTGGGATAGCTAGGAGATTAGGCTTCAAAGATTTCCCAGTCTCGTATACATCATCCACCTTCAACACGATGTTTACACGCTCTGGCTCCATCACTGAGTCCCAACTGTCAGAAGGACGTTAAAACTTAGCAGCTCCAATCGTTCATGAAACTATTCTGAACATTCACTTCTCATCACTCATATGATGGACTACTGAAGCATAAAAAAAAATAAAAAAAATATCCAGTTCATTGTAATAATTTTGTTCAAAATTAACACTTCTGTTTTGTACATTAGCATAAGGAATTTACATTTGTATTATATGCAAGTCTGACATTCAGCGTGTTGTAAACACTACATTAATTTCACTTTCATGGTTCCCATCTTTCTTTCAGGACTTACGAGATACCCTTTTCTAGTTTTGGAGTTAAAATTGCTTATAGAGGAGACAAATAAACTATAATTCCCTTTTTCGTTATCATCAAATAAGAAATCCGTCTGTTACTGTAGAGGATTTTATAGTAAACTGATAAAATGAGTGGAGAGAACTCTCGTAGAAGCGAAACTTGAACTAACATATGATACTGTCACTCTTTGCTGAAAAAGCCGAGGAAGTAGAGTCTGTTACTGTAGATGGTTTTCATGGATAAAGATGTTCAATGGCCCTGCTCTGCTAAGTTTGGAAAAAAATCCGTCTGAAATACAGCTATGTCATATATGGCTTCATTTCAACCCTTAAATCCTCAGCTTTCCTGCAGTCATCTGAAGCGTGGAAATATTTCGCTGGAGCACTATATACTTGAATCATCTTCAAGAGTAACTAGGATTTTTAAAATTTTAAGGTATTCGTAGAAAATAAACAAGACTCACAAACTAACATTTTCTGAAGATACAAGTGGTACCTGCTGCAGGCATTTCATCCCTTAAACTATTTAGTAAACGTCTTGTAACAGCCTTTGAAATCTTGATAAATAACAAACATATTTCGTATCCTAAAACTGGATCATAATTAATTTGTTTCTGTAAAAGAGTTATTATATACAATGAAGGAGGGAATGATATCTAGCAAATCATGAGATGGAATCCTAATTGAAGGGAATTTGCAATTGAGAATAGGGTCATTAAGTAGTTTTTTTTTTCACCCAACAATATGCATGCCACACCTGCTCCCATTCCTGTGCTTGTCACCAGCTTCCTTTCTTGTGCTTCTCTTCCAGAATCCAGATGATGGACTTTCCATTCTCACTTTTTATTCCCTTTTAAATAATGCATTTACTATCTGAAATGATAAAAGAATATATGTAATTTTTTGAAAATAATGAAAAGGTGGGAAAAATCCTAGATTATGGATAGCTTTGTTAGACTTTTCCTTTTGAAAAAATGGCAATGTAAAACTAAACCCGCCACAGTGGAGATGTTTTTCCTAGTTCCTACTGGTGAGTTGTGGGGAGCTTGCAAATTTGCTGTTTGGTGGATCAGGATTTTCCGTTTAGTGTATGCAGTAGTCAGTAGCTTTAACAAACTGGTTTTGAGTTGGAATATACACAAAATCACAAATAACACTTGATGGTTTTTTAATATACAGATTAGTACACAACTTTTTTAAATAATCATATGCCCACAAGCCTCACTTTTAAATACCAAACAGGGAAGTAGTCTTACTTGGAAGCCGAAGGGTCTAAGTAGGATTTCTTCCACAGCAGGCCAGAGCTTTTGAAGAAGTCTACAAAAAAGCTAACGTTATTTATAAGAATTACTATTGAACAAGAAGCGTTCACATTTACCACTTCAACAAAATTATATTAAAGAAAAATTTACTCTTGAGGGAGAAACAGTTACAGGAGAAATAAAATGAAAACGAATATTAGTAGCCAATAGCCACATGGTCCATTCTCTGCCAAACAAGTCAATTTCATTGGACCAGGTCGATCACCTGGGTGCTCATCACCATTATTAGGTACGTTAAACCTTTCCTAGGTAGATACTACATGGGACTATTTGAGAAGGTCAACTATTAATTAAGCTATTTTAATCACCTACTTGCAGTAAGCTGATATTAATAACACTAAAACAATCAAACATGCTGTCAACTCACCTCTCAAATTTCCAACATGTTATGTTGAAAGCTTTTAAGGCAAAGTAACTAAGAACTTAATATTAGAGAGATAGTTAGAACTACAAATCAGAGAATAACTTCCATGTATGCCTACCTCTCGTTTTTCTAGGCTTTGGGCATGTAGGACTCTTAAAGCATTAGAGATTTGTTTTACTGCTTTTGTGATATCTTTATTCACAATCATCACTGCTGTTGTGTAATAGCATAACCATTTACTTCTTATTATTTGCAAGTCTGGCATTCAGCATGTTGTAAGCGTTTTAATTTTCACTTTCTTTCATGGTTATATACAAATTAAGGAAAATGGGAGAGGGCTAATCACTCCTTGACAAAATACTTTGGAATTGTTATTTTTTTTATGTTTAATGTCTTGAAGCCTTTGGAAGTTTACAGCAGGACTTCAGTGACTAGTAACCCAGAAACACTACTTCAATTTGGTGCATATTATTGAGTAAAATTTAACAGAGTGCATCAACCTAGTGTGACGACCCATTCACGTAATCTAACCAGTACCTGTAATCGGGCTTCCGTTTAAATGAGACATAAAGATGATAACAGTTTATGTACACGTATACTAAGCAGACCTCTTATTCCTAGAATTTGTATACAGCCTTAACCGAGGTTAACTGTTGAGGGATGAAACCAATTCTTTAAAAATATCACTCGGCTATGCTTCTGTTTTGGGTATTCTTTTGCACACCGCATCTTTCTAGGATTGATCTTTTTGCACACCCCTACTTTGTATCCAGGTAGACGAGCACAACAATTACCAATAAGACGCAAGCAGCCCAAGCAGCCAAAGCAGGTAGCCATAGCTTGCAATCTGGGTCCAACTCATTCGTTAAACCATCAGCTTTCCGGCAAGCATCTGATCCTAGAAAAAGTTCCATTGAGCACTATACATATGAAATGCAAAATAATGGTTCAGCAATAGGAAATTTATAACCCAATACGATATATGAGTCAGAGCATCTTTTTTTTAAGGCATTGGAAAAAATGTCTTTTTATCATTATGTTGATCCATGACATGCGTAAAGCTAACCATAGAAGGAATTGATTACCTCCGACAAATGCACAAACTGTTTCTATATAGCAATGTGATGTTGCAAATTGAAAGCCTCAAAGCTTCAAGAGTAATCTCGGAACAATCTCTGAATCTGTATGAACACAACCCAATCATTCTCTGTGCTTCAAACTCTTGTTGTTTTGCATTACACAATCAGCAAGAACGAGAAATGAGAACAATTGCTAGCATCAAGCTACAGATAAGAGGATAGAAGAACCAAGCGATTCACTCCAAAACATCAAACATAACATAGTTGGAAAACTGAATCTCAGAAAAAATCACATAACCAGCTAAAGGAGGGGGCGGAAGCATGAAACTGTATGTCTACTAAAACAATGGGAGTTCCTGCAAATCATTAGAAAAGAAAGAACAGAAGACTTAGGAAAAATAATATTTCATTGATTGCTGAATGTCTATGTACAGAAAAGGAACCTCCAAAAACCCACTTATGTTCTGTTCTTAACTAAACTTTTTCTTGTAGAACTGATGTAATCCCATTTGCTTATACAAAAGGACAAATTTTAGTATCTTTCCCAGCAAAGCTAAAGCATTGCTTCTGAGTAAACTATATCAATATGCATATGCAAGCCACAAAAATGTGCATAGCATCTCTCTCAAAAGATCGTTTCCCCCAATTGCAGCCCTCCTTGAGGTCACCCCAAAAAAGGACAATTAAAACCTCCAGATTCAACGTCTATGATGAGAAAATAACAATGCATTTTAAACAATTTCAACATCTGGTGCAGAAAGCCTTCCCCTTTTCTAAACTACTCCTGAGTGATTGAACATCTAAATATAGGAACCGGCTCCATGGTCAACCTGTTTGCTTCCTTTTCATCCGGAATTGTCACGTCTAACGACCAAAGTGTCAGTCCATGACCGATCATTCAATAGATTAAGCTTGCTTTCAGCATATATCTCTTCTAAGGTGTTCAAACAAGACGAATCATTCAAGGCAAAAAAAACTATGGAGAGTTGCCAGAATTCTAGCCCAAAAAATAAATAACGCCCATCAACAAGCAAAGGTCATGCTTGGATATCTTGGTCAACCAAGATCACAGGATAATGACTTACGATTCTCTCCTCCATGTAAGGCCAGATGAATCCTGCCTCTTCTGAGCGCCCAACGGTCGACTATCTCTTGATCTATCACCAAAGTGATCAAAACCATTAGCAGAATTTTGAAAATGAGGGTGTCTCATGAACCTGTGGTTCTCATTCCTTTCTGTCAATACATGAAAATGTAATAAACATTATATTGATAAACAATGAAGTCATTAATACTAAATATAGAGAGAGTAAGCATGTAATAATTACCGTAGACAAGGAGCAACCCAATTGCTTTTTCTCATCAGGTTCATTGGCAACAACAATCGTCTCAAGATTTATTGGTAGATCAACAAGAACTTATCATGAAATGATTAATCAATTATGGGAGTTTTGCCCTTAGACCTCTTTGGTTAACTACTAACATATTACCCAACATAAAATGTAATAAACTATAAACAATGAATTCATTAATACCAAATCATGTAATACTAAATATAGAGAGCATGCATGTAAAATTTACCACGAAGAAGGAGCAACAGGTGGGGACATATCGGCCTCCTTTTTTTCCAACTTCTTCTTCTTAACTGATTTTTGGGCAGGAACTTTTGAAACAACTTATCTCTTTAGGGATCAACAAAATCATCCTATCATATTCTTGTTCAGCAGAAACATTGATTTGTTTAGCCCTGTCAATAAAAATATATAAAAAAATAAGAAAAATAAGAAAAATAAGCCAAACTAACACTAAGATAACACAAATAGATATCTTACACACCTTTGTTTCTGTATATCTCCTTCACTGATAGGCCTAACAATGTTCACATAACATGTAGAAAAGCCTAATGCAAATAAAACAGAAAGTCTGGAATCTATACGCTCAAAATCCCACCAATCAACATCATCGTTGTCTTCATTACCGTGAAAAGAATGTTAGCATCAGCTTCCAATGAAGCCACAACATGCTTAATATCACCATGCCCAACAACTTTCCTTGATTGGGTATGGAACTAATACTTTAAAGCAAGGACCTCTGCAACTTGGATCGACATTTGCAAACATTGCTACTAGTGATGAGATGACCTTAAATACCATGATCTACAAACATTAAAAATATAATTAATATAAAGCAAAAGAAGATGATAGTAATATAAGACAATATGTAACAAATAACATTACTTGCAAAGCAATGTGAAAGCCATATTATAGTTCCCACCGGCTCTTTCCTTTGACGGCTCTCAAGATTGAAGGAAGTTCAAAGTATGCAAAAACGCATGTCGACCCCAGTTGAATCTATCGAAGGCATCCAGATCGTTGTCAAGATATATGGTCAAATGAGAAATCATTGTCTTCTTGTCCCTTGCTACCAAAACACCTTCAACGAACAAGATTAAAGTCATTTTCAACTTGTTTGCAGAATCAGCAGGCTCATTCTTGTATAGCTCTTCCAAATGGAAAATAGAGCATTTGTCATAGCCCACAACAGTCTTCATATCACAATATTTTATTTCTTCTTCGAAGTTGTCTGATTTTGAACAATTTAGACGAGTAATATCTGAAAACTCCGCCAGTCCAAACCTAAGCAGATTGTTATTGATACCAAACCACATAGATTTCCTTCGTTTGATAACAAATTCAAGTAAAAGAAAAAAGTGAATAAGCTGATTCGAAGTCCTAAGCCGATCTCTCATTTGACCATACCATAGACACACAAGTATGCTAGAAGGATATAAATGCTAAGCAGTTGTCAAATCATATGCCAAATGGATACATGAAAACTCATCTTCACAAACTACATAAAGATAACAATATCAAAAACAAAACACCTATTTTTAATCATTACCTACGTAACATGAAAAATTCCCAACATACAACTATAGTTGACAACTTTTTTTTTTAAACTGACTCTAGTTGACAACTAATAACATGCAAATACCCAACATAGAAACAACTAAAAATGTCAGGCATAAACCCAATAAAATCTAATTACAATATACTTACATACTTTGGGGTTTACTTGATCCCTCTACAATATGAGAATTGGTGGGAGTTGTAGTGATTAGATGTCAGTTCCTTGCATCTTCAATAGGTACAAACTGATTTGATTATCTGTCACTAGCCATTTAAATTCAACAAAACCTGGGAACGTATCACAAAACAAAACCATACATATCAAACTGGAATCATAATCATAAATCAAAACAATAACAATGAATATAAAAGTGAAATAAGATATACATACGAGATATAAATCGAAACCACATACCACACATGCAAATCTAAGAATATTCAACAAAACAAATATAAATCTAATAGTGCAATCAGATACAAATCAAAGTTATAAATCGAAACCCCATACCACAGATGCAGATTCAGCAAAAATATAATAAAACATAATAAATCAAAGAAAAGAACGGGGTAGAAAGGTATTTTTTGTTTAGCAGATACAAACTAAGCCCCCTAATTATCTAGTAAAGTTTTAATTCAAAAAATAATTAATAACAGGGATAAAAACGGAATTTACTAGAAAGTTAAAATAAAAGGCCTATAAATACATTTCATCTAATTACACGAAACCCTAACTCATTCTGAAACCCTAGCCACTTATATCCGCCAAACCTGAGAGTTTCTTCCTCTTACGGCCGTCAGAATCGAAAGGCAGCCGCCATCCATTGTCAAAGCTAAAGCCGAATCAAACGCCAACGTCGAAGGACGCAAAACCGCCGAAGCACACCGCCGCTTGCATCTCGATCGAGGGAAACTGCTCTGAACCATCTCCGAAACGTTTGCAACCGTCTCTATTCTATGTCGATTCCCCTCCCCGGCTGTCCAGACATCGGGCACGACGAAGGCCGCTCGTGCAGACGAGGCAACAAGGCCGAATCTGTGCTGAGGAAGCTTCGTGCAGGTTGTTCTTCGCTGGCTTGTAAAGTTCCGATGTCGCCATCGCCGGACTTCTCCGCTTCCGCCATCGCCGGGATATCTACACAAAATTGTGTATGCTTAATTGTTGATTTGTTCCTCTCTATTTGTGTAGAATTGTTCCTCCCTATTTGTGTAGAATTGT